>JAVKLA010000057.1:2378931-2390076 GCA_034782735.1 Sagittarius serpentarius | reverse complement strand
TCCCACTGGGTGGGGGGGGAGCGAGTGAGCGGCTGCGTGGTGCTGTGTTGCTGGCTGGGGTTAAACCACGACAACACAGTAAGAGCTTTCATACTGAATTTAGTTTTAAAGTTTAATAACTTTACCAGAAAATTATCTGCAAGTTTCTCATGCCTGGCTCTGGGAAAGCTCCTTTCCTAGTCTATACCCTGTTCTCTTCTTCAAGTAAAAAGAAAACAAATACACTTTTTTTCTTTAAAATGACATCCCACTTTTTCCAGGCATAAAGAGTATTATCAAGTGCTTTTCAGTTTTGATTAACAGCTTGCGACTCAGCTGTCAAATCAGGCATGGATGTAATCCTCTGTGAAAAAAAATCTGCTACATCTCCAGCCAGGAAACTTAGTCCAGAACTTCTTCCACTAAACCTCGTATTCCTTTCACATGGACTTCAGTGATGGAAGGACAGCAGCCACAGCTAGAAGGTGAAATTTGCATAGCGAAGTATGTGCAGGTTATTATAGGCAGTCCCACACCTATGAAGTATTTATGTACACTCAGTTCTTGGTCCACCTTCACTGCTTTCATTCTGATCTGTGCAGCTTACTAAGCTTCCTTTGTAGATCAACCAGTCAACTGTTGATTCACTGTTACATCAACAGAGAATACACAAGCACCTTACTCTGAACCTAACACAGCTCTCCCCTGAATTTACAGAGAGGGGGTGTAGCAAATTCCCATTCAAAATCCTCCAGCTGACACAAGACAGAACTACCTTTCCTCTGACTTCATACTCCAGGCCTGCCCTCCGAGGACTTGTTTGTTTCTTCCTCCACCACAGAAGCACCATACTAAAAAATCTTCTTGAAATCTCTTAGCCTGGCTTAAAGCACCGAGATGGAATAACGTACACCTAGCTCACCTCCAGCAGTGGTTTGTTTCGCTACAGATTTCATTTAGAACAGTGCAAGCTCTTTAAGCAGTCTGCTTAACAATCCCCACAACTAGGTCTAAATCTTCTCTGCAGAAATCAAGTTCGCATTTTCTTGTTCTTATTCTGTTAGATATGGATGACAAGAAAATTAAAACAGGCAGATGTCCACCTTCTTCCATAACTTAAAGAACTCCACTAGAAAGTCAGAATATGCGTGCTCTCCCTTCTGTTTTCTCTTGTAGTCTAAATACACTCTCCTTATTTCCACAGAAGTCATATTTTGTAACCCTCTGACCAATCCTGACATCCTCCTCTGGCATTTCTGCAGGGTTTTTTTGCGTATTTACTTGTTGCCCTCAAAAGAAACCTCGTATTCTGGCTGAGAACTCACTAGTACACAAATAAAATGATTACTCTAATAACTACTTCCTGTTAAGCCAGAGCAGAATATGAATCATTCTGTAGTAGCACCAACATCATTAGCTCATCCAGGCTGAAAGAATGAGTATTTTTTCTTTTATGACAAAGGAGTCATAGCCTGCCTTGTAATTGTATATTAAATGCAAAACTGCATTTTAGTGAATTTCACCTTTCCGGTTTTGGAACTTCTTTCCAGCTTTGGAACATCTTTCCACCTTGGAGACATTTGCATGAATATGTGTAGACATTTTTTAATTATCTAGGAGGCTTTTTAAAGATTTATTTAATGAAAAGAGATGTGTTAATAAAGACCAATTAGCAACTGCTAATCAAATTATAGAATTATAGTCCATCTGCACTAGTACCAAGGCAAAGGTCACACAGTTCATATATGAAGGCAACAACCTCCTGCATGGGTAAATCTAAGATCAGAAGGTACAGGAAAAAATGTATTCTAAATCCCTGTAACTATAAGTTAGCACCCACTACAGTTTTCTTCTTATGGACCACAGCAACAAAAGCAATGTGATAAGGTGCAGAGGTATTTTGTACTTGTTTCTCAGCAGTTTCTGTAGAATATGATTTTAAAACTGTAGGAAGGTAGGTCAGGTTTCTCTGGGATGACTATTTTTTGCTAATCAATTAATTTATGGAATTACTTTAATTTCTTATAACAAGCCTCAGTCCTCCCGAGTAAAGGTCTTCACTGGCTGCTACTAAACGTTTGTTTTCGTGGTGACATCACCCTCCTCCAAGTGAATACTCAGCTATTCCTTTATTTGGGCTCCCTGCCCTACTCTCACTGCTACTGATGAGACACCATTGCTGAAATTCTTAAAGCCATCAGTCCTCCTCTTAACACAGTTTGGCAGCCAGCTGGATAATTTTCAAAATATACTATATTTTTCTCACCTGCTGTGCTTTCCGGCACCTCCTGCTTATCTCGCACAAGCTGCATGATATCTGACACCACAACCTGATGGTTCGTATCTTCTTCTTTCTCTTCATTAGACTGGTTGGCTGTTGCAAAACAGTTGCAGCTTCCAGTTTCTTTGCACAGGATAAACCTCCAATACCAGTAGTCAGACATGAAAATGCTGTAAGTTGATTTCTGAAATTTAAAAAGAAACAGAAAATAATTTTCTGCAAGAAGTAAGGGAAAAAACTAGCTACTTGAAAGAAAATGCGCAAATAATTTTGACAGTTACATACAGATTATCATATCTCTGAATTTATTTAAAGCAAAAATATGCAGTTTATAATAGCCATTTATGGTATCATATGCAGTTCATAATAGCCATCCATGGTATTGTACCCAAAATAAAAACTTCACAAGTCCCCTGCAGTTTTTCAAAACTCATATTGTAGGTCAGGGAGCTAATCACAAAAAACCCCAAACAATACACAAATATCAAATTACATATGCTCTTTAAAACAACTGCATAAAGGCAAAAAATATCAGTATCACTCTGTGTTTTAAGATAAATATTGGCTTGTTCTGCTGAAAAGTACCTTCTGAAACCCAGTTTAACTAGGTGAAAGAACACCCCAGAACATGGACTGTCAAAAAGTGAAATAATGTAAGAATAAAATAATAATAATTAAAAAAAAAGAAGATACTCTGATTCCCATGATATGGGGGGGCTGAAATTACAGTTCGAAATTTTCATAAACACATTAACTGAAGGAAACCTTGACCCTGGAAATGTGGCAGGAAGAAGAGACGCTTTGGTTTCTGACACAGCGCCCAGGTCCCTTGGGGCTGCCCTCTTCCTGAGCAGAGGAAAGGGGCAACAGTTCCCTTAGCTTAGACAGAGCTAATTACCAGGCTTATTTGTGCTTACAGGTAAGAGAGCAAGCATGTTCTTAGACACCTGCAACTGACAGTTCTATAGACCTGAAGAAAGTAAACTCCATTTAAAAAGCCTTCTTAATACAAAAGGGTTATCTGTTTAAAAAGAAACAGCCCAAAAAAGACCCCTGCATTATTTAGCACCAGATCTCACAGGAATTACCCATGAAGGACAAAGTACTCTCCCTGTCACTTATTACATTACTCCAACAGAAGAGAGGATTTCCAGATAAAACACTCTTCTTCACATATTACTGCAAGGTGCATCCTCTTCCCGGTTTAAAGGCAGTAATTTTGTTTTATTTTAATCAACATACTGCCAATTTCCTCAATTCTCCTTTTGCCTGTTCCCAGGCTTTGCAACATTCATCAGAGCACGGGTAATGGAGTTAAAAGCAAATCGCTCAACTCTTTCTATAGCTGCCAAACCCGACAGGTTCAGTGCACACATCCTTCTTGTCACACAGGCAGCGGCAAACAGTTACAGCTGTACTAAAGCACGTGCTGCTTGTAAATGATGTACGTAGTACATACTTTTAAACTGCATCTGCCTCTGCAACTCTCTGATGTGCCACATGCAACCACAGGCACAAGCGTGCACACACAAGTACCTAAGCAGCACGTGCATGGGGCTTTTAATGAGAGAAGCATTACATAGCATTCAATTTTAAGTTTTGTTGGAGTGGGTTTCAACTACCCTTGAGACATTAAATAAATAGAATTTACTTCTTAAAGCCACTTAGCAAAGTTTAAAGTATTCCTGTCCAGAACTTCTCCTTTTTACTCCAAGAATTAGGGCAGAGATGGGAAAAGTCTCCTCTGAAGGAGACAAAAATCTAAGAAACTTCCAGTTTTTCCCCTGCTCCTGTGCAAGGTGAACTGAAAAGCCACTGAATCTATGCTTCAGTAGCCAGCAAATTACTCTAGGAACAAGTTTTTAATGTATCGCCTTTCCTTAAGGAATGGAAACGCCTGAAGATAACCAGAAATAATTATATCCAAATAGGCAGTTAGAGACACACATTTATGACCTTAATCCTACTTCAATTAATTAGTTTTCTGACCCACTCATCATCTTTATTTTGATTTTAAGAACAGCAATGTCAACTTAGTTTTTAAGCCAACACCTCAGCAACTCAGAGGGCAAAAAGTTGGGGAAAAAAAATACAGTAGGGCTGAGACATGATAACTATGTATACTTTTCATAGTTTCATGAAGAGAGACAGCTTGCAGAGACATTCACAAAATTGTCTTGACCAAGATTGCCTATAAAAAGGAAAACATTAAAAAAAAAAAAAGGGGAAAAAAAACCCCAATATACATTAGCGCTTAAGACAAAAGAGTAAAATGTTCCAAATAGTCACAGCATCCCTGACAGATATATGTCCACTCGGACCACTGCAATGATACTGCAGACACAAGCAGTTTTTCTTATTATTTCAAAACATCCAGAGTTAAACTAATGCCCTCAACCAGCATAAAAACTAGGCCGATGTACCAAGAAAAAAAAAACAAACCAAGACTGAAACAGCCATTTGACATTCACAGGTCTAAACAACTGCTCCTGAATCTCAGTTTTGCATGCTAAAACCAATCCTGCTTGTGGGTCTGGGTTTTTCTGATTGGTTTGAAACCAGATTGCAGACATCAAAGTTGATGAAATACCCAAGGACAAGCAAGGGCAGAATTTGGATCCATTTGTCAGGGCCTGAAGGCACTAGCAGACTTCACTGGCCCCGACCAGCCTCAGCCAGGACCTCTACCCATCGGCCCAAGTTCAGCCAGAGGTCTTCAGTCCCTACTTAAGCTATGTCATTGGCATGCCTGTCTATAGCCCTGTCCCCTGGGCAGGTCTACATCACAGCTCTGCTTCGAGTCCTGGCTCTTGATCCTTTCACTCCTGACTGGACTCCCTGTTCATTGCTCACCCAGTCAGGGATGGTTGGTAGAGCCTGTTACCAGCACCCAGTTCTGGTGTTCAGACCCTGCAATCGGTGCCCTAGTCAGTGAGTCCATGCTGGGGCCACCCTCAGCTCCTGCCTTGGCCCCTCTTGTGCAGCAGGCCTGCTCTTGCTGCTCTCCAACGCCAATTATTAAGGCAGAATTCGCACAAACTCGGATAAAGATCTGCTTCTCAGCTCAGTAAAGTTTACCAAAATATAATTCTAATGGGGATACAGCAAAGCACACAGGAACACATGGGACTTGGCAGAGTACGTCCGACAAACGTGATAGCTCCTTACCGCTGTATGAAAACGGGCAGATACGTTACAACTTTGGCACGTGCTCTAGGTTGGGAAGAAGGGAAAGTCTCCAGGAACACAGTAGGTACAACAGGTCGCTGAATTCACAGTCCCCATGTAAAAGCTCTGTTCTCCCCCTGTGATGCCAGTCACTTCCAGAGGGAACATCGGGTAGGGGTCATCATCCCCCCCGTTTACTACAAATAGCTGCCAGCTATTCTGATATCAGTTAGGCACACTGCGTGCTCCATCTGCAAGGTCTGACAGCACGGTGAATGGATGAGATCTTAGCTTTGAAACTGTAATTACATTTGGGGCCAATAATGCATTAATATGCAATATGAAGAAGTAATATGCAGTATTATTACACAGCACGCCACACCACTTCTTAATTAAGGTGCAAAAAATGCTTTCTCAACCATTGCTTATGAAATTCAGACAAAAGAGTAGTTTTTGAAAGCAAGAGTCCTTCTATTTCAATCAATCTGCACACACACTTCAGTTTCCCATTCAAAATCTCCCTTTAATTGAAGAATAGCACTGCAAAGGGAGTAGTTAATAATTATCTTCAAATGTAACCAGATTACGTAAGGCATCCCGTTATCTCAGCAACTTAAATCGATATTCTGCAACCACTTCACCACAGCAGGTAAAGCTGACTCCTAGGGCCCCCGTTGCTCTGAGTCGATACGCTATTACGGGATCTCTGCTACTGCCACATGGTGCAGTTTCTTCAGCTATTTCCCTGGTTATTTAGGCAAGGTATTATTTCTAGTCAGGTGTAACACAAACATTTAAACCTACCTCACTTCTAAGACCATTTGTCTGATATTTTCAGATTGTCCTGTGAAGTACCTCACTCAGCATTTAATCACTGCAGCATCTCACCATGCTTTCATCATTGCTCCATTTAAGTCACTGGGGAAAGAAATGTATTTATGCGGGGAAAACTGGTCCTAATTTAGCACCTACTAAGATTTCACACCCTTGTTTTTCGTATACACGATGACACTTTATTCCAATGCTCTCAAAGAAAAGCTGTTTAATATGTTATCCAGCCTGAACAGGCAGGCTTAAACTTAGTAATTCACCAAGCTCAGTACACCCATATCAATAGAGATAGTGGGGTCCAGCTGATGAAGAGCTCATCCTTGTATGTCACAGGTCTCTGCAGGAGAATTGGACTAAATTGGACACCAATGTCTGTGTAGTACTAATTAACGTTTCTTTATTTTAGAATGGATTAATATACACTGAATGCTATTTAAACCTCTCAATATTGTTCTGATGAGAGTCTTATTTTAAGTCCATATATCTGGGCTGCAGCGTTCTTTCCAAATTTTATCCTCTGCAATACTGGCCAGTCATTCTTTCCGTTGCACAATACACCAGAAAAGTGCAAAACAGGTAAGACATACATTATAGCCCAGGTTCCTCCCACCTAAATTCAGACATTAAACTGAACAGTCTAAGCTAAGAACCTACTTGACCCATGAGACTTCAGCATTCACTGGAGTAAGAGATGCACATCTCCTGAGGCTCATCGGCCCCTCACATTGACTCGAGAGAGCCCGACGCAATTGTGGATGAACCTGAGTTTGTATGATGAAAAGACCCACTTTTGTATACATTACCGACAAGAGTGCCACAAAGAATGAGTCATGTAATAAAAACAATAAAGCATTTTACGATTTTGGTAAAGCCTATTAAACTACTCAAGTTCTGCCTATGGAGATATTGTACTTCTACTCTTGCCCCTCCCCCAGTCCTTTCACATTTTATTCGCAAAGGCAGGGGAAAAAAACAGCAGCAACAAAGCCCCAGACATTCTCATCTCTCTCTAGGGCATGTAGAATACCCTTACATGTTTTAAACCAAAATCAATTTAAAGACTAAATTTTTTCTCATTTGGAGATTTACTGTGATCAACATTTAACTTGAGTACTAAGTAGTCCTTCAAGATAAATGGTCTCATTTTTTATTTAAAAGCCTTTCACAAAGCATTAGAAATCATCAACAGATCTATGTAGGAAATACTAATTTCAAAGAAGTTGCAAGACTATTTAGCAAGGGCTAAACTGAAGCCTCTTCAAAGGAAGAGGGAAAAAAAGGCCAAATGTGTTACTTAAGAGAAATGCTTTCTTATTTATTCAACTTTTCATCTTATAGGCAGCCACTTCTCTTTTGAGGAACACTTACAAGTTTAAACGAAGTCCCTTAGCTGTCTTCCTTCCTCCTTCCACCACACAAGAAAAGTTTAACTTCTGTTAGTCAACCCAGAATCGTGCATCGTATTTTAAGACATCTAACAAAAAGAATAAAAAGGTAGAGACACACACGTGACAGAGGGTAGCTGAGTTCTCTCAAGACTCAAGCAACCTTCCCTACTGCCTGCCTACACCACTCTGCGTGCAGGCGCAGGAATACCTTCAGGCACACAGTCCGATTCTCTCCCCCTTTTCAGAGCTACAGGCCCAGTGCACACCACGCTGCCCACTAGACCATCAGAGCAGAGCACGAGGGCAAGGGAACAGCTTCCTGCAGGTATGAAATGAGGTACGGACAGAGCCACAAGTTCCTCCTCCTCCCCCACCAGCTGCAAGCATCCTAACCTGAGCTGCATCTCAAGTCCTTTGGAAATCTGGACCTTATACATGCGCTATTTCTACTTTGGACCCACCACAGGAAAAAACAGAGGCCCTCAACTTTAATACGGTATTGGATTTGTAAAGTGGCTTGCTGTCCGTTTTGTACCAACTTCACGTCTAACGGTGACTGAAAGACCTTCCCTATTTTCAGCAAATATAACCAAAGAAAATCAGAGACTGAGGAGTGTTTGTAAATGTGAGAAAAGCACCATATTACAGAATTCTAGTTGCCTAGAGATCATTATTAGCAAAAGCATAATTTCCTTAGTCTTTAAAACTCCCACCAAACCACCTACATTCCTGAAAACTGAGCTTTTGGAATTAGGTATCTAAATTTCTTCTCCTTCTACCCTCTCATGCTGCCCCCACACGTCGAAGTTCTCTTTCCCACTCCTTTCTCCTTCCACCCATGAGAAATCAAATAATCATACTGGCCTGAACATGGTGTCCTCTACAATGGCATGGAGAGCAGTTTACATCTCTTTCAAACTGTTCACAGTCTATATCTGTTTCCACTCCGATGATGTTTCAGATATTTTTCTCAAGACCCAGAGAATGACAAGCTAGGTTTCATTTTTAAATTAAGCCTGAAACACAATAGAAGCTGACAGTGCTACGCAGCGTTCTATGGAGAATGAGGTGGTTACATGCTTGTCCCCATATTTTAAGGGACTGATAAATCTCCCCTTACTCAAGCTGTTCTCATGATAAACCCAAATTCCCATCCCACCAATGCATTACTCTTGCACGTGTAAAGCCATAACAAACACAAGACAATGCCACCAGCATGAAGACACTATGCAAATACCATTTGTTTAACTCAGGATTTGCATTCTTGGCCGTGGGTACCTCTAACTCGTTGACAAATTAAGCTGAAAGAAGCAAAACATATGCTGCTTTCTGAAGGTCAGTGAATACATGGCATGTTCTGTTTATTTTTAATTTATTTATCATGGAAAAAAGCACTAGAATATTAGCAGTTTCTCTTGAAAGCAGAGCTTGGAATGTCAAAGACCTTTCTCTGGAGAAAGCTCCTAGGACAGCGTCTTTGTTCAGTGACCATATAACAGGAGTACGTGCTTTCCTCAGCTTAGAGGACACAGGTCTCTGAGAGATCACTTGGGTCACTTCATCCCACCGACTTGCTGACAAACATATAATAGGTGTCCAGTTTCAAAGGGCTCACAGAACATCTACTCCACAAGTCCCTTCTCTTCCTCCTCCCTCCCAGCCCCAGCTTCTCACAGATGAAAAGCATTTTGCGATAACCCATAAAAAAACCTCAAGACTCATAGCTTCAGCATTCAGCCTTTTACCATAACACACAGAGGAGAAAAACCATGGCTGAGGTTTCCTAAGGCTCAAGAAACCTTCCCTACTGCCCGTCTGCTGAGGCGGAGAGCACTGCCAATGTCCTGTGCCTGCAAAATTTGTTGAACAGAAGTGCAAGGTAAAGGAGACCCTTTAGGAAAGAAGAAGAGGTAAGTTCCCTTCTGATATATCTGGGATTTCATTTTCTGTTAAGTAACCATGATGAATACTTCCTAATGAAGTTTTTATGGATTTACCCGGCAGGGTAGTTTTGTTAGAAATAGCAACTGACAACAACTTCCATTTTGAAAGGAGCACCATACTAAAAGTTTCAAGCAGATGTACATTTTAAGATGATTAAACCTGGTATCTATTTTGAAGCTCCTGCAAAGTCTCAACAGTGCACACAGGTGGCTGCCTTCAAGACTGATTTTACAGGCATCTTTGTCATTAAAAAAAAGCCTTTCCATGCAACTTCTGTAATTACTTTGTATAGTCCAGTCCTGAATCAGTGAAGCATACCACTTCTGGAAGCCATCTGAAACACAAGAATTTCAAAGTTCGACAGAAAAAAAAATGGTGTGGATGCGGCCCAGACCTCCCTACAGAAGGGATAAGCACAGAAAAAGAGGGTTGTGTGGCAGCAGCCAGGCCCGAATGACAAGAAGTGGCATGCAACATCAAGTACGAAAACAGTGCTCAATTCTCTACCCCAGGACCATGCCTTTATTAGGCACATGCCCTAGCACCTTCTTGAAGTAGGGTCCAAATCAAGTTTTTTCATCTCCCCTCCTACTTAAGTGACAAGATGTATACTTCTGTTTAGAACAGCATTCTTTATTTTTCCATATGCTAACCACAATTGCACCAAGTGCCTTTAATAAACACAGACCCTGCTACTGAACATTAATGTCGCTGTTCCACTCCCCAAGCCAGAAACGCCATATGTGTACTAAAAAACTCCAAAAAGCATTTGGAGGTTGTCAGAAGGAGGCAACCTATAGGAGATCTTTTAGAAAATAAATTTGGATTCTTTTCATTTGCTTTCTGAGCCTTTACTATTCACATTCTCATTCTGAAATCACTAAATCAGACTGCCTTTAAAAACGAAGTAAAGGGTTTGCAAGAGCAAATCTATTGCCAAGTCAACCAAGATAAAGTTTTACATCCTTTTTCAAGGTTTTCAGCTAAAAATATCTTTAAGCAAACCTTTCTTTCTGGCTATCAGATTGCAAACACTTAAGTCTTCTTCCTTTTGTAGATACAAAAAGAAACAGAAGTAAAAAAAACCCCAACAAATCTACAGGCAACACAGCTGGCTGATTTATTTTAACAGTCCAGCCCCAGTGAAATACAGAAAGTAAATAAACACCGCAAGCGGCAGGAACATCCTATCTTACGGTCCGTGTGATTAACCATTGCAGGTAACGCCAGCCAACAAAACCCCGCATCCAAAAGCCTCTTCTTCCTACCAGGGGACCGCTTTGTCTCCGTAACGCCGGGATGCTTCATTAACCTACGACGAACGCCGGAGCAGGAGCCCTGCTCGCACCGCCACCGCGCAGGGCCGCCGCCGGCGGGGCAGCCCCAGCCACCCCCCACCGGGGCGGAGAGGGCATCCCGGGGCGCCCACCCCGTGCCGTTATTCAGCCGTTCGTTTTCAGGCGCTTGCCTTTGTTTCGCTTCCTCCCCTAGCCCGGACCTATCGCCACCGAAAACGAGGAGGAGAAAAAAAAAAAAAAAAAAAAAAAAAAAAAA
>JAVKLA010000057.1:2363789-2378911 GCA_034782735.1 Sagittarius serpentarius | reverse complement strand
AGAACCCACACACGCCACCCCAAAGCCGCCCCACGGAGGGGTCCCGGTGACCAGCGCCGAAGTCCCACCGCCGGTGCCCGGTAAGGAAAGCCCGGCGGCGGCACCGGGCGCGCCCCTCACCCGGCTGCCACGGCCCAGCCCTGCCCAGCCCGGCCGCCTGCCCGGGGGGCTCCCCCGCCCTCTGCCCGCGGGGGAGCGCTGCCCGCCCCCCGGCAAGCTGGTGGCGCTCCCCTCGGGGGCGAGCGGAGGCCGGGCGGGCTGCGCGGTGCTGCCCGCGGGCCACGAGGCGCCCGCCTCCACTCACCTCGGCGCCCTGCCCGGAGGACCAGGTGCCCGCTGCCGCCAGCGCTCAGCAGCTCGCCCGGGCGAGTGGGGCAGCGCCTCCCCCCGGGGCCGGCGGGATGGCAGGCAGCGCGGGGGAGGTGCCGCGGGGCCCCGCCCGCAGCCGGCGGAGCTGAGGGGGGGGGGGGGGGCTGCCTTTTGTGGGGGTCCCGCTCCTCTCCCCGGCACCGCCACCTCCCCACCGCGTGCGTGCTCCCGAGGGAGGCGGCCAGAGGCCCTTTGTGTGGCGGGGCGGGGAAGGGGAGCGGAGCGTTCCTCCTCGCCTGCGGGCCCGCCGCCCCCCTTCCCTCGAGCACCTGTAAGGCCTCGCCCGCCCCCGGCCGGCCTCCGCCCCGGCGAAAATCCGAACCGCCAAGGCGGGAGCGGAGCGACCGGTGAGGGCTACCGGGCCCCTCGTCGGGATCCCGCTGCGGCGGGGCCGGCGGCAACGCCTCACTTCGCGCCGCACCCAGCCGGTCCGTTAACGGTTTGGTTTGCTGGTTTGGGTTTTGTGTGGGTTTTTTTCTTGTTTTTTTTGGGGGGGGGGGGGAAGTTCACCTGAAGGCTGAATGAGGCTTGTCCTTCACGGCCACCGACAGGTACATGCGGGGGCCGGGGTCGGGGCGTGTGGGGAGGCGGCTGGGCGGGCTTTTCTGTGAGGAGCCGTAGAGCGGCGCTTTGAAGTAGCCGGCGGCAACAGGCCGGTGAGGCGCCGCCGCCTCGCAGCGACCATCCCGGCGTAGAACGGGGAGGTGTTCACCGGGCGGGCCGTGTCGGAGCTGGGGTCTTCGCGAGCCTTTTTCTAGGAAAAGCGGTTATTTCCAGCAAAGTAGTTGCTACCTGCAGGAGTATCGCCTCCTCTTTCGGGAAACTACGGTAACGGCACTGAGGTGGCTGCGCCACGCGAAAGTTTTGCAGCCTCGATTCTGGCGTTTCCTGGTGTTTCAGTGTTTGGCTTCCAGCGTTTTATTTTGCTTTTATCAGAATGTGTATATGAAGGTAACTGTGTTTTTTGTGTTTACATCCTGATCAGACAATTGAACAGCTGGAAGTGGATTAGTTTTCCCATTGTATATATTAAAAACAAAAAGGCGACAAACCAGCCAACAACATGTATTTGCTTTCTTATTTGGGTATCCCCAAACAGTAAAAACTGTCTATAAGTGAAGTAGCCCACAGCGTGTGCTTTCACGTGCTGGCCGTATAAACACGTGGAAAAACGGGTGCTGCAGCGAAGGCGTGCGCTTTGGGGGAAGCACCCACAATGTGTGCCTAAGTCTGACCGCACAGACTTCTCCAGTCCCTTCTCCTCTCAGGCCATCAGCAGTCTTTCATGCTACTCTCTACATCCCTGCTGCAACAGCGGTGCTTCCCAACCCACAGTTTCCTAAATTTTTTAGGAAGGAGTATTCCAGGACTGAGGACAAAGGGGAGTTACAGTGTATTTCTTGCGCTTTCTCTTTCTTGAGTGGGAGACATCTGATTTTTAGAAATGCATCAGATGACCAAGGTAGGCTGTGTACACTTGTCTTTCTTGATAACCTAAAATGCTCTTAAAGCCTCATGACCCAAGGTAGTGTCAGGAAATGGCTTACAGAAAAAAGGTTTCAGCATCTAGCGCTTCTTACAGCAGCTTAACCCAAAATGCGGGACAAACAGCACCTGAGATGCGAGTAGGTAATCAAGTCACCTTAGCAGCAACCGTGCCCTGTTCTCCGTGAGATACCGTGTGCTGCAGTATGCCGTAGGAAAGAGTGACCCTGCAACACTTCACTGAAAAGAGGGGACTGCAGAGAGAAAGTGCAGATTCAGAGAAATCACCTTTTGTTTGTTTGTTTGTTTGTTTGTTTTGGTACCTCACAAGAACGTTTTCAGTGTTGGTTGAAAAGATCCGGTTGGTTGTCCGGGGAAAAGGGCCGATTAATGATGACATGAAAGAGCAGAGATGGTGCCTTAATTTGGAGATACTGTCAAAAGCAGCTTTGAAAGAAGAGTCTGTGAAGCACAAGGGAGACATCGCTAAAACATTCAGTTTAGATTTCTGTTGTGTTTTGTGTTGCAGGCGCTTTTTGATCTCTATCCCTATAGCTACCGGTATAGGAGTAAACTAAACAGGGCTAGGGTTCAGGCTTAAACTGCGGCACGTGGTCATCCTCCGTACTGTTTCTGTGGTGGTGGTGTCCCCAGCGTAGTTCTGTCCTAGCAAACTAGCAGTCTCTGAAGCAATTCCCAGCCCAGCTCATGGGTCGGTGTGGGCCGGGGGCCGTTCCCAGCAGACCGTGTGCATGCAGCTGACCTATTGCGGGAGGTAAGAGCGTTTAGTTGTCCGTATGTAAGCCATGTTGTGCCAGTAGGTTCCCGTGGCAAAGGACAGTTCCTGACCTGCTTTATTTGCTAGGAGAAACATGAGGTTTTTGACTTTTGTGATCCCCACGATGTTCTGTGTCAAACCACGACCTTAGGCGCTGGCTGGTTTCAAGCACTGAGAAGTCAGACAAGAAGATCTGAGCATTTTTTGGTTGAGCAGGATTTCTGCAGAAATCTTTGCTCAAAGGAAGATACAGTTGCATCAGCTAGTGGTATCAGAATTTATGGAAGAAATCTATCTGATTACAAATAGCCTTTCTTATGTTTCCGTATAACAAATGTTGTTTCCTCTGCATCAAATAAAATATATTCATGAATATAACATTGGTTTTGGTAAGAATGCTGTATTCCATGGAAAATACTCTTTTGTTCTGGCTATGCCAAGAAGCTGGGGTAAATTTCAGCAGGGAAGCAGTTAAGTTTCAAGCAAATGTCAAGAACAGATGGCATTTAGGAGTTCTGAAGAAATTAATAAAGAAAGTAAGTAAGCCACTAGAGCAAATGCGTGCTTTCACATCACAACAGCTGAAGGTAAAAGTGGGTTGGAATGAGGTTAAGATATCTTAAGATATCCATCCTAAATAGGAGGAGTAGGGTGGGATTCGCAGGAACTGTAAACCAACAAAGTATTATGGCTCTGGCAAAAATTGTACCACGGAGCACCTCCTTCAAATGTACGTACATCGTATTTCTGGTGCCCTGTCAGTGTGAAAGTGCTATAAATAAATATGGGGGTAGTTTTGCTGATTTTTTTTTTTTTTTTAAACTTTTCAGCTCAAACAAAAGCTGGGATGAGAAAGCCCAGAAGAATCTAACAAATGCCGAGGTGCTGGACATGCTCATCTAGTGCACAGACAGTGCAGACTATGAATGGACAGACTCTGGAAGGTGTTTTGAGACTTGCTGGCATAGCTGTGCTTTGGGAGTCCTGCTGGGAAGACAGGTGACAGTATTTTCAGTGAAGGGCCTTTAGGTCAGGAGTTAACTTCTCCCAGTCTGGTGCACCATGCTTGTTGCCAAATTTATCCAGAAGAACACTCTGGAATACACGCTTGCTTTAAATTGGAAGGAGTAAGAAGAGGTGTTACAAAGGTATCTAAATAGGGAATCCTTACTGTGTGCCCTGTGCGGTCTGCTGTGATTCTACATGTGCGTGTCTCAAGTGAGAGCAGAACTAGCTGCGGTGCTATAGGAAGAAGTTATCCTAGTATGAGCTGTACCCGTTTCTGCCAGCTATGAAGTCTGGAGGGGCTACAAAATGACAACAGGTTGGCTTTCAGGAGAGATTACATGAATTTTGTCTATCAAATATCTGAGACCTTTCTTTATTGAGCAGTTGGTCTAAGCCACGTCTTGTACAGAATCAGAAACTGTCTGTAAAATCATAGTGATCTACTGAGAAAAACCATGCAGAAAATAAGCCTCAAAGCTGTTATTTGGAGAAGTTCTCCAGGGTATGTTAGGGAGATTTTTGAAACATGATGAGAATAAAATGATTGTCCACAGGGAAGAGGAGATTCAAAATTATAATTTTTCTAAAAATAGACTGATCATGATTCTCATTTTTATAATTGTGGCAATAATTAGTGAATGATGTAAAACCATTTCGATTAAACCAAAGGCAGTCTGAAAAAAAAAATCAGAGCAATTGAGATGTGTAATAAAGCACTGGGCTGAAAGATTAGTGGCAAATAAAATGGAAATGTAATAAATTGGGAAAAGGAAGAGCCTAGACTTTAGAGAATTCCATTGGTAGGCTGCACAATTCCATGTTTTTGCAAGATATGAGCAAAATATGTTACCAGAAAACCTAGCCTGTCTTCTTAGTACACTGTGAACATTAACAAACATGACTCATAGGCTCAGGGGACACTGTGCAATCATACTCTGCTTTCTGATGGTGTAAAGTATCTCCAGAAATTCCTCCTCCTCTTTTATGAAATATTTACCTTAATACAAATCCTAAGAGCTCACTAAAAATAACAGCAGTTTCTCCACAAATAATAGAAAGACTCTTTATTTCACGGTCATTCTGTGACTGAAAATTCAAGTGGAACGTGCTAGAAATGCCAGCGTGGTCCATAGTAGTCCTTTTAGCCTATAGTAAGTTAGATTTTTATCAACAGGGTGCTGCTGAAGATTCAGCTTTTTATGGCTGGATGATCCTTTTGTGCCCACCAGAGTTCTTGATGAAACACGGGATGATTGCTGTAACAAATGGGATTGCATCAAAAGGGACTGGCCTGGGGAGGAATCAAACGGGCAAGACGCTCAAATATGTGCGTTGAATAGGAAGAAAGCTAATTAGCTACAAGGAAAAAGAAATGTGCACGCCAACTGCTCTTTGATGCCCTTCCTGAACTCATTTTGATCAAAAAGCACTATATGGGCTTGTGCTTTAAAAACTAGACGGGAGACTTTTTAAGCATTGCCACAACCTGTGTGAAGACACGCAGGGTTCTGGAGATGAAGTCGTTCATTGTAAGTCTTCTACCATTTATTGCCATGATTCCCTGAGCTAGTCCCTGGAACAAAAGTGAAGCTACATGTCTTGTAAGATGTAAGAGGAATGAATAAACCAGGAAGAATGTTATCTTCAGGGAATCAGCTGATAAAGGGGAATCCTTTGGTGGGACCTTCCTATTGGAAGGTACTAGGAAATCTGTAGCAACAGAGGCAAACTGAGGGAAAGCGTAGCTAATGTAGAGGAAGATTCTTCATTTATCTTGCTCTAAAAAGGCAGGTTAATAACTCCAAACTCTTCTGAAATCCAGAAGGGGTTTTTCTGTGCTTTCTCATTCTAACCGAACCAGCGCTGTGTGGAAAGCGCTAGCAGCACAAAGCAGGCAGTGTTCCTACAGCTGATGCTTGCCTGCCATAGCTACCCTGCATAGCAGAGCTTCCAGAAAGGGCCTGGAAGAGCTGGGTATGGCTCTCCCTGAGCAATGCAGTCTCAAACGCCTGTCACAAGAGAGAAAGTGGTTTCCTACAGGCATGGGGGAATCCACAGGGCAAGCATCTCCCTGTATGTTGATCTAGCAAATGTGTGAGATTTCTAGTGAATTCGTGCTGGAAGTGACCATGGAAAATCCATCCTGTTTATCTCGGTGGTTGGCACAGAATCAGACTCTTCCAACTTCTGGTGCCTGTAAAGCATATGTGATGTGTAGAGCATATGATTCTCTTTCCTCTCCTCCCTTCCTTCCTCTCAGGGTTATAAGAGTCAGGCCAGGCCCCTTGTTAGCAGTCCCACAGCCATTAAAGGTGGTGTGAGGACTGGGAGATCTGCTGGTAAGCCTGAGTGTGGAATACATCTAAATGGAAGGAGGAAGATTCCCTGGCTAGAGACCTGGGACTCTAAAGGTGCTTAGGTCCTACAAAACCCCACAGCTTCAGGCTGCAGGGTCCAGACCTTGTCAGCTAAATAAGATTAGGCCTAATCTGTATATTGGGGACATGGCCACAAGCAATAAAAATCATGTGGGAGGATGAAGCTGCAAGTCCATCCTGTTAACAGCTTGTGCAAGAGCCCCCAATTCTACCTTCGCTATTCACATTTCAAATTTTGCATCTCTCTGTGTCTACATTGTCATAGTGACATAAGGCGCTCAGAATATGTCATCTTTTTTTTTTCTTGGACACGGATGCAAAACATCCTTTGCCATGTATGTTACCTTTCCCTCCTAGTTGATTTTTTTCTTGGCTTTTCCAAGAGTTTAAAAAAGAACTGAAATCATTAATGGAGTTCACTGTGCTTATATTCGGTACCGTTATACAGTAAATACATTTTTAATGTCTGACAAACAAATAACAGTATATACTAAAGGACTTGGGCTGAATGTCATGATTGAAAATATGTTGTAGGTAGTATTTGTTCTTATTCTCAGTGTACCATCCAACAGCTATTTTCTGCTGGCTGTAATGGGAGCTTGGCCACCTGTGTAGTACACACGCAGATGTAAGTGCCTGAACCTGAACCTCACGCTTTGCTTCTTGGGTTGTATTTTGATGTTGAGTTATTCCAATACACAGCTCCCACTTAACTCCTGCCTTATGCAGAGAAGAGGCAGAGAAGGAGAGGAGAGCGTAAAAGTCCGTGGGACTAGAAACATGGTGTGCTTTGGTCTTCAGTGTGTAAGGAAGGCGTTTCAAAATCATACGTGCTGCTGTCTTGTTCTGCGGGAAACACAAACTGCAGATCAGAGTTTTGGGCTGTGCACCATGAAACAGCTGAAATGTAATGATGAAGACTAGTAGTTAAGGAAAAAAATTGTTTGGGACTGGGCAAAACCATGGACTTTCTTTAAAAATATCAGTAAGGAAGAGCATGTTAGTTTTGGCTACATCGAGCGTGGTGGTAGAGAACAAATGGATTTGCAACCCATGAACCCTATTAGAAGAGTGGTGTAACGTGGCAGTAAGATGAAATATCTGTGAAACGGTAATGTAAAAGATGAGTTGCAGGCAACTATTCAAAATGGACATTCATCAGATTGACAGGTCAATCCATGTGAGAGGATGCCTGGACTCTACTGTGGATCAGTGAAATTTATTTTTATGCTACTCTAATACTTTCCTAACTCCCAAGCCAACATATTCTAACATCTATAGTGTCCGCATATTGATGAGAAGGCAGATCAGTGACAAGAGTATCGTGGGATCTATAGTGCCTGGCAGCAGTAGTCTGGTTTTTTTGCACAACATCCACTTTCCTCCCTAAATCAGTAGAATTCCAAGCATACTGTCTTGGCTCAATACCTGGATATAAAATCAATGATGATAAATCAGAATTTCTAAGTATGCATCTCTGCAAAATGTAAGGGGAACCTAAATCTTCATAAACTGAAGTGGTTAGAAAGTTAATAGGGTGGTTGGGTATTAACTTTATGAAAAACACGAGTACCTTCTAGAAACCAATTATTTACTGTTCTAAAATAGCAACAGCTCTTAAACAATGAGTAAGGGTGGAGACTTCTCAAATGAGCAGATTAGTTGCCAGTGAAATTAAGATAATCTCTCAACTTTCTGTATTTCAATGTTCATACATATGTGGAAATAAAGAGCTGGCAGATGATTCTCGTGGACTGTATCTGGAAATATAAGATGCCAAAGTTGAGTGCATGAGTATTATTCAGATAGGCTACGATGGAAAGATTCATGGGCTCAGGATAGTGGCATATTGCCCAAAGTTAGCTGAAGGATATAATCACGATTGATGCAGAACCAGATCAGTATGAGGGAAACGTACCTTTCAGATATGGCTAAGAAGTTCCTTGGCGGGGGGTGTGTGTTAGAATTTAAACAGCCATTCCCTTTCTATGTTACCTTCAAATCTTTGGGTATATATGGAAATGGACCTTTTCTCATCTTACGAATACTATCACTTTTTAAAAAAATTCTCCCTAGAGACCCTCAAACATGTGAGTGGTCAGGTAATGTGTCACCCAAGCCAAAATTGTAGGCTACAGGTAGTTTGCAATAAACTCAGTGGGTTAAAAATTCCTTTTTTCCAATACCTTCAAATAAAAACTTTTTATAAGGAAAAAAAATATTGAAGTCCCATGAGACCACGTATCCTTTTGGGGCAACTAGCATAAATGGACTCAATAGGGAGAGGGTTCATTTCCAAAACATGCGCAATTTTAGTAGAGAAAAGGATGGATTAACTTATTTTGACTCTTAATTTGCCTGGGAAAAGCAACAGAGCTGTATGCAAGGAGGAAGGTAAGAGAGAGATTATTTCCCACATGAAATTCACGCTGGCTGGTAGGGGGCGAGTGGTTTGTGGTGTTTGTGTGCACATGTTCAAATATTTCTTGTACAGACGTGACCAAGGCAGTACCCACTGTGGTGGTGACCGTATTGCTTCGGAAGGGCTGGTGGGCCTGCTGAACGCTCCTCTGAGACGGCACGGAAAAGAGAGATCGTTCTTGTTACTGCCTGCGGGACTATGCTTTGCTCAGACGTGGAAGGAACGCTATCTTTCTTTCCGAACAAGGCATGGAGTGCTAAAATAGGCTTCTGGGGGAAAGGGCGGTACCCCAGCACGTCAGGTACTAGGTAAGAGGCAAGAAAGGGGAGATGTAAACATATATCCCGTTTCCTACCTACAGGCAGAACAAGAGTTGAGCAGGCATTAAAGTTTGAAACCCTAGTCAAACTCTTTAAATGGACAATTCTCAATTTCATACAGCTTTTTTTTTGCATGTGTGCATTTTTTACTTACCCATGTGCGTGTGCCCAACTAACCCTCTCTAAACTGTGCATGTTCGCTTTTTTTTTTTTAGAGTTCTTCCTGCTGGCTGGTGAAAGCAGCTGCTATTTTCTAAATTCCCTCAAACTCTTTGTTATCCCTCAGTCGGCACCTCAGGCTGCGTACAGTGCAGCATTGGTGTGACCTCCCCTCGAGCGCTGCGTGCAGTTTGGGGCCTCACAATATAAGAAGGATGTGAAAATACTAGAATGTGTCCAAAGGAGGGCAACAAAGCTGGTGAGAGGACTAGAGGGCATGACTTCTGAGGAGTGTCTGAGGATACTTGGTTTGTTAGCTTAGCGAAGAGAAGCCTGAGGGCTGTCTGGTGACAGGACGCGAGAGAACAGCTTAAAGCTGTGCCGGGGAAAGTTCAGACTGGACGTTAGAATAATGTTCTTTGTGGTGAGGGTGGTCAAGCACTGGAATGAGCTCCCCAGGGAAGCAGTCATGGCCCTCAGCTTCTTGGCATTCAAGAAGCATTTGGACAACACTCTTAGATCTATGGTTTAGCTTTTAGGTTGCCCTGGCTGGAGTCAGGAGCTGGACTCGGTAATCCTCCTGGGTCCCTTCCAACTGTGATTCCATGAGTAGCTCATAGTTTACATGAGAGAGACTGGGAGTCCCCTTTTGTTTAGTTTTGTGACAAGGAAATGGGATCAGAGACCTCAAAAAACCCCCTGACCTCAGTACTCTTGAAATGGCTGTAGTGGGACTCACTAAATTTAGGTCAGCTGACTTAGCCAGCACTGGTACTATGATTTACAGACTCCTTTTAATTGCTGCCTATTAAAAGCTCTTTACTGCAATACTATGAATTCAACTTTTCTGTGCAGATGGCAGCAAAAGACTAAATTGTGTACAATTACAAAGATTTCAACTAAACGATCAGCTTTAGGAGTAAAACCTCATTGTAAGAAAAATGTTCTCTAAAGGTTTACCTTATGGTTGTACAGAGCATTTCAGCTGCTACTGCAAGTTCCTGGTATGACGCATAACTAGAAGACCAAGATAATTTTAAGACAATGAGCTACGTGCAGGGCAGGGGATGAAGTTGATCAGCTTTATTCTCATTTTAGTGTAAAGTGGTAATGCTGTGAATTTTTGTTTCCTTTGTTTGCTGTTTTCAGAATGAAAAACAGAAGCAACTGAATAGAATATTTTTAGAAAAAATAAAATCTCTTATTTCTAGGCTAGGAACAAGTATGTAAACTTACACCCCCCCCCAAAAGATGCTTTTAAATGAAGTCCTGGATCTCCCAACAGCGAAGTGTTTGCAATCCCGGATCTCCCAACAGCGAAGTGTTTGCAGTAAGTACCTCTACTATGTTATACACAGACCTGTACTAGGTAGGAGTAGGATCATCTTGGGCTCAAACCTGTTACCGGTAGAAATGTTGTTCCAGACATGCGCTACAGTGGATAAAAGTACGCTTTCTGGGCAGCTGCTCTAACAAACCCCCGGTGAGGCCGGAGGGTGTCGGGTGGCTGGCACTTCCCACCAGCATGCAGGAGCCCAGGGCCTCCAGGGAAGGTGGATGCCAAACCATCTGCTAGGGCCTTATCCCAGAGGCCTGGTGTTGCAGTACGATCTACAACGGAAGGATCTTCAGCTTTTTTCCATCTGGACCACTTCCTTTCAGCACAGGGACGCACAAACACTGCTTTTGGGCTGGACTAGTACGTAATTTGGACTTTCGAAGAAGAGTCATTTAAAAGCCCAGTGACTCCCAACTGTTGCTGAGCTGTATCAGTGTTAGGCTCTGTGGTCTTGTGCCTGAAATCCCTCAGAAGGTGAGGTCCTTCTTTCTGGGCTATAATTTTATCAGAATAAAAGGGAACACAGTACCTCTTTGTAGCTGGGAATAAGCAATGAGACTTCACCCTAATTAATATGGACAACTTTCTCTAGCTATGCAGTTTATAACTGTCTTAGAAGCAAGCTGCTCAGCACTTCCTGGAAGAATCCTCTTCTAGGCGAGCTAGTTGGTTAGAAGTATTTTCTGGAACAAAAGCTGGCACACCAGGTGGTGGGCTTGAAGTTTGGACCAGGATTTGTTTTCCTTCTTTTCTAAAACTCAGTGTTTATTAGATTGCAAGATCTAGCTTTCAAAGTTGGTTAACATTTCAGCGTGAGGTAACTTTACAAAATATGTTTAAAAGCTCAAGGGAAGTGGTGGTGTGCTTTTTGAACCACTATTAACACGGCTTTCCTTGTTAGGAACACGCAGCACATGGGGTTTTCCCACATTAAATAAGGAGACTGGGTGTGAGCAGTTTTTCCTGATACAATCTGAAGAGGGAGCCTCTGAACCTAGCAGGACGCTGCATCGTATGTATTTTTAAAAGCTTAATGCACCATGAGACTTCTTAACTGAAATGAATAATGGAAAACAACAACAAACCTTTCGGTGGTTTAAAATTGCATACTACTCCTATTTGCTCCTTTAAATGGAAAACAAACACATTATTAAGAGTCACCACTACTAATTTATTGCAGACTCGCCAGTTAAAGAACGGATCACACTGTAATTTTCCGACAAACACATCTAAACCTAGATGGGGACATGAGGCATCTGATGAACTGTGTAATGAAATGAGTTTATGGCCCTATTTGTTTTTACCCAGTCCTATCACTTCACAGTGTAAATGAAGCCTTTGAATGGCTGATTTTTTCTTCAGCATTTGAATGAAATTAAAATGAAAAGACTTGTAAGTATGTGTAATAGAAAAACACACAACAAAGCTTTATTAGAAGGGTCAAATACTATTTTGAAATTCCTGTAGAGTATCACCTGAGGAAATCGGAACATGCAGAAAACAAACCCAAGAAACTTCAGTCCGTCTCCAACCTACCTCACTTTGTATCAAAATAACCTTCAGGAAAGATTTTGCACAGCAGTATTGAATCTATTTCAATTAATTCTACAGTGTAACTTACTAAAAGAGCTAAAGGAAAACCTAAGGTATTCAATTTAGAATACTGTCCAGAAACCACTGTCTTTCTGTCCTGGTTTCCTTTAAAGAAGTAAACATGTTTTTACATGCAAAATCAAAAGTTGTCTACTTATGAGGTAGTTTGTTCCTCTTGCTACTGTGCTCCTCCGGAAATCCAGATGCATCATCACATTTTTTTCAAAAACAGTTTCAATTTAATATTTCTATCTAATTGCAATTTGTGCATTTTTTTTTCATGGCATGAATAAAGAGAAAAACATCTTCCATGTTTACCTTTTCCCCTCAAACTACCTTCTCCAGAAGCTCATTCAGTAGGAACACAAAATTTCTCGACGTACAAAAGGGAGATGGGTACAATATGCTTGTACTGTTTGGAGACAAAGTTCGTGTAAATACAAACCCATTACTCTGAAATCTTTATTATGGGAAGTGTGAAATCAGTGTAGAAACAAAGTGCCTACGGATTCTGCACAGCCTCAGAGCGGCCGAGGAAGGCTCCTGACCCAACGCTCTGAGTTGCCTTGCGGAGGCTGCCTGGGATACCCGCGGCGACGTCCTGCATGGCCTGGAATGGGTTTGGAATTACAGAAAGTCCCCTAATACTGTAGCACCAAACGAAAGAAAACGGTGGTATTTCTGTGCACTCAGCCTCCTACTGTAGGAATCCGTGAACACTCCTGCCAACTCAGATGGTAAATAAAGCACGTTGTTTTCACCTTTTATTCCGTTTCTTTAAATTGCCAGCATTGCAAAAGAAAGGAGGAATAGCTCTGGGTGCCCCGCGCAGCAGAACCGTAAGGAAATGCAGATCTTCTCATGTGTGGCTGACGAGTTTAGTGTGGAAAGAACCCACACAGCGCTTCCCAATCTGTGCAGGAGGAACACGGCTCTCCTGGCCCGCTACCGCTTTGTGTGAGCTTTGCAACACCCCCCCCCCCGCTGCTCATGCTCCAGCTTTCTCTGAGTTTCCCTTTTCGTTAGCTGCCTACCTGTACTCTCTCAAAAGAAATGCGACTACAGGCGTATTCAGGAAGCGAATCAAACACTCATTTCGTTTTCTGTTATCTACTTACATTTTATTACAGCCTAATATGAAACCATCTCATATTCATACTAGAATTATTTTAATTACTCATGAGCAAACTTAAACCAGTCTTGAATGTTTATATTTATTGCAAGCAGATTCATGTCTCCTGCTTATGTATTCTACATAAGGATCCAAAATGTGACTGAATATAAACAAGTTATACTTGGTTATCTACAGAAATAAAAGCTAAAAATAGCACTGAAAAGAAACTTTACAGTAATGTATTCACACACTGACTCTTCAAATCAAATAAATGAAGTGGTAGAGGATAATCTAAACATTAGATCTGAAGGCTGATTTATTTTCAAATAAATGCACCTATAATTGTACAGTTAAAAATAAGTGTCAGTATTTGGTGCTGATGACTACAGACATCTTTAATGTTTAATGCACAGATAACTACCCCCCAGCCCCCATACAGCGACTTTTGCAGATTCTACTTTACATTAGATCATGAAAGGACATTTAAAATGCAATGTGTACATAGCACAGAATTTATGTTGGAGACAGCGCAGATTAAAATTCTGTGAATTTTAATAAGGTAAAAAAGTAAAGCTATATAAACTGATTTTTAGATTGTTCTGCAAAGTAGAATCACGTACTTTTTCACTTTCATAATACTTTCACAAATTTCCATTAAAGCTTTTGTAACAGAGACAGTAGCATGAGCATAATGATCCCACTGGCTTCCAAAAGAAAAGTAGTGCAGTTGCTCAGTTAAGCTATTTTTTCCTTTTATCTTTGCAAGCCAGTTGGGTCAAGACAAACAGGCTAATATGCAAGCAAGAAAGTAAACTGTGAGCTTTTACATTAAGTGGCTGAACAAACACTTACTGTACGTGGTAAAACAGAAAAGATCTTTTGCCACAAGCCACTGCAGGAATATATGAACTTCAGTGGCTGAAAAGCTTGAAATACTTTCTAAGTCGTCACATACGTTTGGTTAGCGCTTACCAGTTTCAAGACATTTATAGAAGCAGTTATGGAGACACTATGCTGTTAAAGCTGCAACAATTTAAACAAGGCAAGTTAGGAAGTTATGTAGGTTTTTATACTTTTCCCCTTTACTTCTGTTTTCTTTTTTAAATACATAAAAAGCTGTCTCCTTTCAGTGTCCCATCCATAATAAAACATTCTAATGCATTTTGCTCTGACTTCTACTTTTTCATCTTGGTATCGTTTGATCCATTTACAGCGAAAGCCCAAGTTAACACCCGCTGCAGTGGACTAGGTTTGCACGGCAATAGCAACAGGGACTGAAGCAAAAGCACACCGAGTGAAACCGAGCTGATGCTTTATGGTTTCTTCCATTGAACGGTCTATTTTAACAAAGAGTAAAAACTTTTAAAGTATTGCTAAATCAAAGCAGAAACTTCCACTTAAATCCAAGCATTCTTTCTCCTCCAAAAACCTGACAGGTTTAACTAAAGTTTCCCAAGCACTTATGTAGGTGTTTCAGCCTGAATAACGCTATCGGTCATTTCTAAGTGCAGGGCTACATGAAGTTTGCAATGAACTGCTTTGTTAGTAGGCAGAACAGGAATGCAGCATTTTCAAAAACATCACGCAAAAATCTCCTTATTTAAGGCTAAAAGATGGAACTCAGAAAAGTAAAAAAGCAGGTGGCTTTGTAGAGTAAAAAAGCTACAGCACTGAAAGTACAGCGCTCTCATCGCCGCTGTCACAAATACCAACAAAACCTCAATAGTTTGGGTGAGACTGACAAAGCAACAGACCGATATTTCTAATTTGACATTCATTAGAATTTTAACATTCAGCCACGACTCCACTCGAAGCTAAATTTAAGTGGCCAAAACTCATAGGTATAAAAAAAGCCTTCAAAACATATACTTAAAAAAAAAATAGAAATGGTGTGTTAACAAATGTATGCGTAAAACAGATTTATAAATAGCTACAGTATGAAAAATATTTCAGTGCAAAGGCAATTTTAAGATTTCTAAAAAATACATTACAAATAATTTGTTAGCTACACACAAGAAATTTGTCACTGCTACTGGTATAAAATTTATACCCATATTAACTTTTTAAAAATATATACACCAGTGTTTTATGTAGGGGACGGTTCTAACTGACCAACATTCAAGTCTGCAATGGCAAGTATATGTACACCCCACCCCC
>JAVKLA010000057.1:2353446-2363689 GCA_034782735.1 Sagittarius serpentarius | reverse complement strand
CCCCGTATGTATGTATTTCAAAGCGTTACTGCTATGAGGACATTCTTTGAAACGTCGAAGTGCTACGTGTTAAATGGTAAAAATGCTGTCGCCTGCGGTGCTCACCATTAGACTTCTTAAAATTCTCTTATCTTTGGTATACTGAAAATTTCACCACCCATTTCACAATCTCTGCTTGTCCCAGGGCATTTTAATAATATTTCACCGTTTGTTTAATGTGAAAATCACTCAGAACATTGTGAGGAACATTTCCTAGGAAGTTGATTTTTCTTTTATTAAAAAGTAAATTAGTAAGTGAACTATTTTGCCTCGTTTGTTTTTTAAACACAAAAAGGGAAATAATTTTTCTCTGCCTCCCTAGTCCATTCGAAAGACAACTAACAATGTCTTGGCCAGGTCTTCCAATGAAGGCTGCAGCTCTGATTCCAAATATTTTGTTTTCACACGGAATTAAATTTTCAGCTAAGGTCCTCCCAGAGGTATTTAATGACTGTGGTTGTTAACCAGTTCTAACCACCAGGCTGAAGCGGACCGAAATCAGGTTACTCCTTCGGATAGTTTTGCACCCCAAAATAAAACACTGGACTAAAGAAACAAGACAAGGACACAGCTAACAGTTGAATTAGTGCAAGGTAACACACACGTAGCAGAGAAAAGAGAAGTGCAAGTTGGCTGTCATTCTTAAAGTCATTCAAACCGAACCCTCGCAGTCAAGCTAGTCGCTGTATCGCAACTACGGTTCAACTGCTAGTGAGCAGCCGTGTGCCACCTCGTGGTTTGCTCGCAGAAGTTCACAGCTGGGGGCTTCCTAACACATCTACCAAGCCCACGCCCCCGTATGTGGCCGTACACACACAAAAATATCAGAATTAAGAGGACGAATCCAGGTAGTAAAAGATGCTTATTTGGAAAAACAGCCTTTCTTCTTCTAAGGGAAAAAATGTGTCAAAAAAAGCTTAACATAGATAACACTTTCTGCTATGCGTATTTTACAGTCACGGGGATAGGAAGCGGGAACACCGGGTAATCCGCGTCTTTGACAAATTCACAAAAACCTTTTAGGCAAAATGCTCCCATTCCGTGTTTGAGCAGTTACCAACCCCGATGGTATTTACCTGTTTAACAGCCAACTTGACTTCACATAGCGTGTACACACTCTACAGAAGGATCGCTTTGCCTATCTTTCTACGGGGGAAAACTAACTGAAAACCAGACATAGCCCTGATTTGGCCACTTACAAGGAAGTGAACATTAGAGAGTGTTTCTTGAAAGCAGATTTGCACAGAGGAAACACCAGTTTGTTCTACAGAAAGAGCAAAGAAAGAGAAAGGACAGAGGAAAATCAGAAACAGCTTTTGTTAAATACACTTTAGGAGACTTTCACTGGAGATAACTGAGGTCATTGCTTCTGGCTGAAAATTAAAACTGTTGATCTCAAAAAGTAGGTCACTGACTGAAACTATGCACTTCAAGTAACAAAGAAAACGACTAAAGATGACAGAAGCAGTAAATGCAGAAATGTCTTGACACAGGATGAAGAGAATTTTTAGTGCTACCAGTCCCACAGTACCAGACTGTGCAGATTGTTCATTGCTCCAGTAGTTCAAGACATAAAAAGAGGCCTCTTGGCCTGGAAGGGTTCATACTTCTAGCTCTTGATCCTGTTTGTCTGAACACTACCTCAGACAGCAAAAGCCACAGAGCGATTAATGTATTTCTGTGACATGTTTGTTTCCTGAAAAAAAGAAAGAAACAAAACCACAGTTTTTAAAGGCTTGACTTGGTGTTCTGTCACACGGACGTTTCCAAACCCGACCCGCTGTAGTGGTAGCCTGCACTGGAACGGCAATGCTTATTCGAATAGCCAAAGACAGACGGAAGTACTGAATAATCAACGCCTCTCCAGTGCGTAAACATCATTTTTTTAGAATGAGAATTAGACCTTCTTGCTGGGGAATTGCTGCAGTCACTGCTCCTGTATCTTGGGCTTTTCAGACAGGCAAGAGGTGTGAATTCCGAGATGTGCTCCCGACAGTGCCTCGATGCGTTCTGTTACAGGGAAAAAAAAACCCAAGTACACAGTAAATAGATGCTTTTGGAGCTAAAAGTCTACAATTGCCTTCCTTCACAGGGCCGCTGTGCCCTTGGTATAATAATGCCTTTCACTAGATCACCACTCTGGCTATTTGTTTCATGTAAAGGTATAACCCCTCGTGTTGCTGAGCAATCAGCCGCTTTCCACGTGATTACTTTCATATTACAACCTACAGAACCAGGCATAATTTTAGACAGAATCTCTAAACCTGGTAATGGGGCTCTTCAGAGAGCAGATGAAGACACGGAGGACTGCTTTCAAGTTGAATTGTTTTAAATCAGGTTTATATTCCATTTTGCAGTCTCTCCTGGTACATCTTTTTGTCTCTGAACTTCTTTAGTCAGGACTTCTTACAGGGGATTTTAAGGCAGAACAGATTCAAGTACTTTGCCCTGTACTTCCAGAGAGAGGGAATTCTTTACAGTCCATTTGTGCTAACAGAGGAAGCTTGCTTTAGTCCTTCTACGCCGCATCGGATCGTGGACTTGCTTAGGTTACACGTTGCATCTATACAGGCAATTCATACTCCACATCACAACGCTACCTTGGTCTAATCGTCCATTAAAATTTATCTGCGCCACTTAATCACTCCACACTCTGCCAGAATCGGCACTTCCACTCAGGAAATAGGCCTACAGCAACACCGCGGCTGCACGACAAGACCCTGGAACACGTGCACAAACTAGAAGAAAATTAGCACAGCACTTTCCCCAAGAAGTTTATCTAATTCTTCTCACTCAATGCACGTATAATTTGCAGGTATAGAGATATGGAGGTTATGTGACAGCATTTAAGATATAAATGCATTATAAGCATGATTCAAATCAAGGCTGTCAATCACTCTCTTCATGAATGCTACATAAGCCAGTTAATCCTCTCTTCTTAACCATCCCCTTCCTCCTTCCCTGTTAACAGCAACACAGTAGTAAACGGGACAAAAGCACCAAATAAATATTAATGATGTAGCTTACGGAAGTTTGGCTGAGATTTAATTTTACACTTTTAATGCCAATCACAAGCTTGAAACACTGCTCTTGCATAACCAAGAGCAATCAGAAAGCTCTCTTACAACAGTTACTCTTGGAAAAGTCAGCAAACTATACCGAACTGCTCACTAACAGTGAGGCCTGGGTTCTTTTAAACACACATATAGACCAAATACCAACATTAATACAGAAGAACGTAGCTAATCAGGTAACAAATTAGCAGGCTTTGTTTTGGAAATGTCGGCGGGAGCAGCCCTACACTGTATGGTAACTATCTTTCCTATTCTTACAGCTAGGAAGTGACACATTTTACTTACCATACGTACTTCTAAATATAAAATCATGGTTTTTCTACACAGAGCTCCAAGGAAAATGCTTTCAATCTGCCATGCCTGAAGCTACTCAATAAAGCTGGGGTTTTCTACTACTACTTGTCTACCAGCCATTGAAAGTCAATCAAAGCACCCCTCAACTACCTTGAAGCCCTACAGCCCCGACAAGCACATGACACTGCATTTGTCCTCTTCCCATATTGGTACTTTGCACCTTAATTCCTCACGTGCGGCTTTTGGGGTCAGGCGAGCATGAAGGGACTGGAGCAGACACGGCACCCAGGCGAGAACCTGTCCGAGTTAAAAGCGTACCTTCGTACTTACACTTGTTCGTGTAATCGGTGGCGTGGCAAGGAGCTGACGTAAAGCAGAGAACGTCGTTCTGCTGCCCTAACGTTGGGAGGATTTAGGAGCTCACCACTCGTGCTGCTGTCTCAGGTATTTGGCAAGGCTACCACGCTTCTCTCTCGATCCGGGCAGCAATGCGGCAGGGCACTGGTCGCTACATAAATAGTGTCAGACGTACGGCCCCCGTCTCCTGACCCAAGGTCCTATTCACAAGTAACTCCCTCCCTTTTCTGTGGTTAGCTGCCTGCTTTACCCTCTGCATTTGGTCTATATATGTGTTCAAGAGCATGAGAGATGACGGATAAACTGCTCGTGCGTGAGAATTACTTGACTTTATGTATTTTACACCGTGGTGTAATGGGAGCACACTCTGCAATAACGACTGCAGTTCGTGGAGAAGAAACGTCACACAACGCTATACATAACGCCACGTGCTGGCAGGACTTTAACAGGGGTATATTGATTCAGTGTTTTGCCTTACATGAGTGAGCGTCCGAGACAAAAAGATCTTACCTGTGGCATGGAACATCTCTTGCAAAAACTAGGTTCTCCAAGTAAAACATAATGATTTTGTATCAATATTGATAAAGTACATCAAAAACTCTGGAGGAAACAGTTGATTTGTAAATAGCACAGTTCACCAATAGAAATTAATCCAAACTGGGAACACGTACAGTGCTGTTACCTAGCTTTGATCTAATTATGGCTCGGAAGCTGAAAGGTTTCCTTCAAGAAGTGGCCCATCGCTGTTCGCCAGTGCATTTAGGGCTGTTTTATGTCTCATACTCTTCTGCAAGGACGAGGAAAAACAGTGAGACTCTTGCTGAATACAAGAGGGAAACGTGAATGAATTGCACCCTTCGGTACAAACGCAACTATTGTAGCAAAGCCCTGTAAGAGTGAGCGGTTTTCTGCTAGATTTAAAAAGGAAAAGTTACCCAGCCTAAAACAAGGTTTCTATTTCTTGATCCCGAGGTTAACCCTCTGAGCTACTCTAAGGAGGTTTTTAATTCCATTTCAAACTCTGTTAAAAATACTTAATTACTCTCAAAAGCACTTAACTGTACCATGACTAAGTACCGTGGGCTGCATGCCCTGCCCCTCTGCCAGCAACCTGTACCGAACAGGAGAGGTCCCCGTGATCCGGTGAGGCCAAATCGGTTCCAAATTAAGGAGCGGGTGTCCCGCGGCACTGCTCCCCAGAACGGGCGGTACACTGAGGGGAGTGCTACAGACGGAGGTGATGGGGCCAGCGCTAACGAAGGCTGACTTACAGCTCGGTCACCACGCCACGGGCAGCGAGGGCAGGGGAGTTACCGAGGTACCTTCTTCCACGGGATTCAAATACTGCAACAGCAAGCTCCGTTTCTTTCTTTTCCACAGAAAAGGAGCCCGGCACATGAAAAAGGCAACAGTTTGCTGGTGACCCGTTTCCTAAGAGCCCCGTGCGGTTGTTCAACAGCAGCTAAGCCCATGGAGGAACGGAAGAATGACGAATCCCCAGAGAGGCTTCCCCAGGCAAAAAGTACCACTTTGGGTTTCCCCAAGCGCAGCAAAGGGCAGAGATCTCGTAACAAGGCTGATGGGCCGATCGTGTGACTGAAGTGAAAGTGAAGTACAAAAACATCAGTCAGAAGCGAAGAGAAAGAAAATATTTCTTAAAAAGGGATGAAAGCACAGAAGTTATTTACAGCTCAGAATCTGAACACCTGGTATTTCAGCTACAAAATATTTGGGATTGCTGAAACACTGTCAAAGTGACAATTAGAAAAATGAAAAGAGGACAATTTAAAGTGAATTTATGTTTTCCCAACAGAGCTGCTGAGCTTCTGCTATTAAAGAAAAAAGAATAAAGAAAAAGGAAATATAATCAATTAATGTAGATTGGATATACTAAAAAAAAAAAATCCTCTTGCTTTTTAAAAGCAAAGGCTGAAAGAAACCTCACAGCTGCACAATTTCCAGTTAAAGCACAAAATTCAGCTTCTTTCATTGAGCCAAAGAGTCACTGGGACTGCATGTATGAGAGACATGAGCAGATTTTGACCGAAATTACCAAAAGACAACAGATTCCTCCAAAGCTTTTGCAGAATTAGTGTTTTAGCCCAAGACAGACAACAGTTCTTATGTGTGTGTATATATATATAAATATACATGCACATATATACACATATACTTGTATGTACATATATGTATGTGTATACACACGTGTATATATGTGTGTGTACATATCTATATATCTATATCTAGATAGATAGATAGATAGATAGATAGTTCTCTCTCACGAAAAGCTCTCCCAGACGAAACAGAACTCGATCTGGAATGTCTACAGACCGCTGAATGACAATGACGGGAAACAATCACCCACCACACACTGGGGTGACTCTCAAATAACTGAAAAACTCAGAAGCGTGAAGAATTGCTTCAAAGGCTTTATGCGATCTTACTGCCTGCGCAGAAGTAATTTAGTAACCTGGGAGGTGGCTGCGGGTCCTACGTTAATCTTGCCTACTGTTCCAGAAGCCCTTTATTACAAAGAAAGCAATATAGCTTGTAGGAATGCAGTAAGTTTAAAAATAATTGGTTACAAGCTCACTTCAAACCAATCCTAAAGCACTTAAAAGCCAATTTTAGCCAGAATTTTCAATAGGGGAAAATAAACTTTTTGTAGTTTCCCTGTGACTTACGTAATTATAGTAATTTTTATTGACTGTACATTTTTGAAGGAAGGAAGAAAGAAAGAGGAAATGTATTTATCTTAACCAGTTAAGAAATAAAGTCTGCAATGGAAACCACCAGTCTCCTAGTATTAAGTCAAAAATGGTTTTCTTGCAGACTGTAGGGAAGCCAAGATTTACTAGCATTTCTTCTGCTTTTATATTATATTGAATGTCATACACTTCTGCATCTTGAACTGTTTTCTTTCTAGGAAGAGCACAGAATTTCATAAAATGGAATATAAGGAAAGCTCGGTTTCAAAATGCGTGCTGGAAATAACTTCTTAATAAAAAAGTTGCACTTTCTTCTATCACAGCAGAGCAGATATATTAATATATATTCCAAAGAGCACTTAAATGGCTTCCAGTACCACATTTTCTGTATGACGCTAATAACATCAGCATAACCGGAATTATCACTTCTTTGTGTGGCAACTATTCCATTTACTCGGGTACAATGCAAACATGACATGCATTCACCTACAGACAGACTCAATGATTAAAACGGGGATCTAAGAATCCCAGATTCTTGAGGCAGAAACATTATGTAAAATGCAGTAACAGCAGTGACAAAAATGATAGTGACAGATTGGGACAACAATTCATAGACTCTTTGAGATAAGCAAACAGAAGAAGGAAAACACTATACTAAAAAGTGTTTTTCTTCAAAATATAGTTGACATGAACCAGAAATGGAGATAATGAGTACGGTAAATAACTTCTGATGATAAACTTTTTACTGTCCTTTGAATGAAATGGCCAAGCATGCAGAAAGGCAGAAAAAAAGTCACCTTTTGTTCCATTAGAAACTTAGACTGCTTGAAGTCTGAGAAAGCATAAAGATGGTGGACTGCTCAACAGAAAGGCACTGATGTTTAGTCTGATTTCCCAGAAGATTGTAGGAAGCAACCGTGCACATCATTTACGTTTAAAGCAAGGTAGCGGTTATTTAGACAAAGCAGATTGGAGGACAGGAAGAAACAAAGAGAGGGAAGAAGAAACACAAGGGATATATCTGGTTAAAAGTCAAAGATTTTCTACTAAATACTAAAAAATTAATATTGCCAATGTTAAGCCCAAAGCCTGCTTTACAACTGATTCATTTTCCAGCACTATTATACAAGGTCTGTAAGAAATGCTGTAATACCTTTGTTTCGGGCTTTCGTTTGCTAGCTTGTTTCTTTGCATTAACCCATCCTCATTCTCTCTCTTTAGACTTCTAAATTAAGCATGCACAACCTATACTGAGATCAATTTCTTCCACAAGTAGCATATATGGCAAAGAGACACCTATTAAAGGTATCGAAATAGAAAAAAGCTAAACGCTGATCTGCCTGGGAATGCTTTTCTGCTATTCTTTATTGTTTCCTGTTCTCCTGCAGTGGGGCATTTTGACAACTGTACGTTCAAGGAATACAGAACAATGGCAAGGGGTTTTACTTTGCAGATATGAGAGAAGAATTTTTTACTTTTCCCAAAGGGGAAATTTTACTTTCCTTGGAAGCCAAGTTCCTTTATTCCTTTCCTCTTAATGCAAAGTGTCTTCTCAAATACACATCAAAATGCTAACTAATCCCTCCACACACAGGTGCTGGTAATGCATTATTTAACCTACCGGTGGCAGCCGATGGGCTGAAAAGGGCACGGGCAGTAACACTACATTTTATGTTCAACACCTCTACTGTCCTTCACCTTCTAACATACATAATACACAAAAGTTTGTTGGGGTCAAAAATACAGGTACCATTTTCTATTGAGGTTGCTTTGCTGGCCCCAGAATAGTACCACGCTTCCCACAGAACCTTCAGCCTCAGCAGGGCAGGCCTGTATTTACACAGTACTTTCTCCTTTTGGGCTCATTAGAAGGAAGGAGACAACAGCTTTTGGAATACTCTTCCCATTGGCACAGCAAGGCACATTTACGTAGAAATAATGTATCAGAACAGGCAAAATGTAAGTTGAAATATAAAACAGGAAAAATGATGAATAGTATTAGAACTTATTCGTATTCATGTGGTTTTGTAACAGGCACAGCATCAGTATAAAACCATTTCCTAAGAAAGTATTATACTGCACAGATCATGCAACATGAATGCTGGCATGAGTTTCCTACGTATTCCTTTCCAACATACTATATACTAAGCGCATTTATTTTAAGCGTATAAATTCTAGATTTGTTCAATAATAAACACACATGCAGTTGTAGAGTCCCCTGGTATAGGATTGCAACTGCTTGTGCAAATCCCTACTTTAAGGGGGATTTCAATAAAATCCCATGCTCCCTCCCTACCAGTTTTATTTTGAGCTTAGCTTCTTTTAGCTGGTTTTTAATTTTAGAGAACTACGCTCACCTTGCATGGTAAATGCTAAAACGTCCACATTAGAGCTTCATTTCTACAGCAAAATGACTTGGTACGACAGACAATGACTTCAGTTCAGGGTTGTGGGCAGTGCCTCCGAATACTCCACAACAGCAGCAACAACTGCTGTCCAGGCCGAGGCGAGTGCCTCCTAGCCAGCCTCGTGGAGATCCCGATCCCCTTGCCCTTCCTGTCTCCTCAAATCAGGAATCCTGTTGAGCCATGTACCTGTCTCCTGCCATCCTCAGCAGCTGATTCCCCTGTGGTTGCTGGTATGGAGGCAGAGGGGTTGCCCCAGGAGTTGGGTAAATACCACCACGCCAGCCACTGGCTGTGTCTTTCACCATACCGCTCAGAAGTGGCTGGTAAAACAACCAGTGACAGACACCACAGACGGGGAACCTCTCTTCTAATCTTGTCTCTAACCTTGAAAGAGGTCTAGTCATTAAAGACTTGCGATACCAAAAACTCACATCACAGTGAAAAATATTTTTACCTGGATTCTTTCTGTTGCTGTAGGCCACAACTGTCTGCATAAGACCTTCTTGAGAACATCTGGAAGAAGGCTGACAGTTATGAGCAGAATTATACCCAGCCATGCAGGACCACTGGACAGCATTTGCATGAACACATAATACATCCTCTGATAATTGAGAAAAGGCCTAGAAGGAAAAATATTCAAGAGATACTACACTTCAATACACAAAAGAAAGACTGGCAATGTTAAATATAAAAGTTATGACAATGATGAAATACTTCAGGTTCAACTTCCCCGTTTGTGGGAGTTCATCCATCCCAGTTTTCTCAAAAAGAGACCTAAAGGTGCGCTGAGTAGAGATAACTACCTTCCTCTTGCCCTCCAGGCTGCAGGAAATACCTCCCTCCCATGCTGCCTCTCCCTTGCAAAGATAAACGACATTACATTTTTATTCTGTTTATGCTCTTCCATCTAACCTACTCACCACATTTTTATCTGCCGCACCCCCACTCCCCACCTCGCCCCTTGCACCACCTGCTCGCTTCCGCGTCTCCCTGCATCCCCATGGTGGTTGTGTGGTCATTAAAATGCCATCACTGTAGGGTCATGGCACCAGAGACCGCGTTTACTGAGCGCAAAGATCAACGGACCATTTGTAGCAACACTGCAGTGTAAAGCCCTCCTACTAGTAGGGCACTTTCCTGCTAGTTTCCAAAATTTGATAAAAGTCTTTGCATTCCAAAAAGGTCATCAAGTTAAAATACATGGCTGCATGTAAATAGTCACATCTCTAATACACAGCAAGGCTGGCTGGAAAACGTTATCGGGGAAAGCGTCACTTCTGCAAACTGTTTTCATTCTGATGCTGAAGAAACTGAGATCTGATCTTACTGGGGAAAAAAAAAAAAAAAAAAAAAAAAAAAAAGA
>JAVKLA010000057.1:2302027-2344250 GCA_034782735.1 Sagittarius serpentarius | reverse complement strand
TTTCAGTAAAGAAATTCTTCCTAATATCCAATCTAAATCTCCCCTGGAGCAACTTGAGGCCGTTTCCTCTTGTCCTAACATCAGACACCACACAGAATACATCCTATGCTACAACACTCTACCACTCAGTCCTCTTTTCTTTCAGAATAAAACATGTATATACAAGAAACAGTATGTTTTCTCTTTTTAAAATACTTCTCTTCCCCATGGCTGGAGGAAATAGAGAGTACTAAAATAAATCACATTTTGATTTGTAGAGCAGCAATTTCTATTTTGCTCTCACTCACTAACGTAGGAAATGAATGGTGTGGATTGTGCTATGTAAATACACACGTAAAAATACATGTGTATCTACTGTAGTTTATAGATTGTGCATGTGGTCTTCAACCCTTCTGTTGCAGTGTATCTAATGTTCTACTGCAGCCTTGTACAGAAATCCTGAGGATTTTGGTTATAACAGAGATAGATTCCACAACTGAACAGTCAAACTTTGGTGCATAAAGTATTAATTTTACCTGTACAGGGAAGGCTCTCTCTTGAGTGTGTCTGCACTGACGTGTTGTTCCATTAGACCGTACAAGAGGATAGGAAGGGAAGTGAAGCTGATATTGTACAGTGTTAGATACGCAGTATCGTATAAAGTCTGTAGATGGAAAAGCATTAAATCAGCTAGTTTTAATTTTGAAGCACAATCCACTGCATGACACTTGATTTACAACGAATGAATCAACTTCTTCAGAAAAAACAAAACTATATCCCTTCACAATAGAGGCAAATGTCCTTGAACAGCTGATAATTGATACAAGACAACTCTGCACCTGCACCCCATTCATCTGGAGGACAAAAGGTCAACTAAAAGATTGATTTAATAGTCTGGTCTACATACCAGCCACTCCTATTGTTTCAACTGTAAGACCAACTCCAAACCACCCAAACTGAACAACAGCAGATTCCTGTAGAAGCAGAAATTCCTCACTGGTACATCCACCCCCCGCTTTTATGTCCTTCCTGTGTATATACATGGAGACATGCAGGGAGGAAGGGGGAGTGAGTACTCCAGAGGTTCTTCAGCTGTGGTAACTGCAATGAGCTGTTGTACAAAGAAACACCCCAGCCTGTCTTTGATTCTCCTTCCCACTGAGCTACTTTTCCATGTGTGTATCATCATTGTAACTAGCCCTCAAACTTACCATATCACCCCATAAAAGAAGTTGTTTATTTCCCAAAACCTGTTTGATGATCATCTATGCCATAAAAATTGCTGTCAAAACCACCTTTTCGATTCTGAATTATATTTAGCACTTAAAAGAACAGGAAATTAAACTAAATTTTCATCAACACATGCTTTCATATCTAAATCCTAATAATGCTTGATAAAAACCTACAAAGTTTTCAGCAGTCATTTGAAATTAAAACCAAAACAGACAAAAAAATAGTTCTGTCATTCTTAGTCCTCCTGGAGCTTTCTTTTGAGACACTCCACAAACTCAAAGCAACAGTACTATTTTCTCCCAATTAAATCCTCCTTTTGTCCAATTTAATCCTGAAAACTTCATCTTCTTTTTGTCTAAGTCCAGTTATTCATTGCTTTGGTTTTTTGCTCCCTCATTTAGAAGAAAGAAGAGGTAGATTTTTCTGCACAAATTAGATGAGAACAAGGTGTGAAAAGTAAATAAACAAAATTTTAGAAAGGAGAATACTGGATCCTCTCCTGAAAGACAGCATTTTTCTGGTAAGCAGTAGTTCAATTTTCTATCTTTCTGTGTTTATTTTTTCAACGAATTGAATACCACTATTTGTCTCAAGTTTGCAATTCATACTGTACACACCTGAGAAGACCAGTTTATTCTTCCATTTTCATTCTGAATTCTGAAAATTAATAACTAGTTCAATTACTTATCTTTCAAGATTGCCTCTGTCCACATTCAGTAAGTTTAAACCTAACAGACTCCACATTTCCCCCAGACATTTCTCTTTGTATTGCTATTTCCAAATTTTGGGTTCCTGTAGTCTTTGACTTTGAAATAACATCGCTTTTATGATAATTCATAAAATTGATTTCTGTAACTTAACTTCAATTGCCACTGAAAACCATATGAACCAGAAGTGATGATGATCTTTTTACAATGTGTAAACTAAACTAGAAATTTTCTCAGCTGAACAGGCACAGTGTTAAAAGATCCCTTTTTTAAAAAAAGGCCTGTCCTGGTTTCAGCTGGGATAGAGTCAACTGTCTTCCTATAGCTCGTACAGCGCTGTGTTTTGGGGTTAGGATGAGAAGAATGTTGGTAACACCCGGATGTTTTCAGTTGTTGCTAAGTCGTGTTTAGACTCAGTCCTGGACTTTTCAGCTTCCCAGGCCCAGCCAGCAAGAAGGCTGGAGGGGCACAGGAAAGGTGGAAGGGGAAACAGCCGGGACAGCTGCCCCAAACTGGCCAGAAGGGTATTCCATACCGTGGGACGTCATGCCCAGTAGAGAAACTGGGGGGAGTTGGCCGGGGGAGGAGCTTTGCTCAGGAACTAACTGGGCATCGGTTGGCGAGTGGTGAGCAATTGCGTTGTGCATCATTTGTTCTGTGTATTCCAATCCTTTTATTATTGTCTTATCACCATCACAATTTCCTTCCTTTCTGGCCTATTAAACTGCCTTTATCTCAACCCACGAGTTTTACTTCCCCCCCCCATTCTCTCCCCCATCCCACTGGGTGGGAAAGAGCGAGCGAGCGGCTGGGTGGTGCTTAGTTGCCGGTTGGGATTAAACCATGACAACGCCAAAGAGAAAATGTGGCAGTGAGGGAAAAAGAACAACTAACCTGTTGTGAAAACCCACAGAAGAACTGATATAAAAACTGAGGAAAAATGAAGCAGACATTCTGAAAGACAAAGTGACACAGTCACCAAGTGAAATACAAGCACTAATTTATATGCTGTACAATGCTATAGCTATGTATATCATAGTTTTATAATATTAGTAAACACTGCAGGAACAGGAGAAAGAGCTGCATACATTAAACATCTACATTCTCACCTTACAGTAATACTGTTAAGAAAAATACTTAAAATATTTTGAATGTAAACTTATAAAGCTACAGTTTCAAAATTCAAGGGCAATCAATTTTGCGATCCAGGAGCACAGATCAGTTAAGGCAAGGCAAATAAAATACAATCCACAGCAGGACACGAACTGTGATAAGGAAGCACGGATACACTGGTTAGCATGGTTCCCAGCAAAGTAATTTTAAGATGTTTTTAGCTGTGACCCCAAACTTCATCCTCACCTAATTACACATCTAGTCAAACACTAAGACCTTGAATTATCTTCCGAAGGTTCCTTTCTATAATCTTCCATTGCTTACTGAAAAAAATTTGATGGGATCCCAACATTTAGACCTAACAAAACTGTCTAAACAGGGGGATGCACATTATAAACTTTCTCCATTTACAATATCCTAATGAATTTAGAAACTAATCTGAATTAAGTTATGCTAAGTTCTCAAATACTATTTCCAACTTGATGTAAAAGGCCACTGCAGAGAGAATCCAGAAGGTACTGAAAATAAGTAGAACAGTCTGTGATGGAATTTGTAAGACAGAAAAAAAAAGGCAAATTTTGCTTTTAAACATACCATAGATTACAGAATATATCTATATATAAGCTATTTCACTTCATGGTCTGGATAAAAACAATAATCCCATTTCAGCTTTGCATCTGGCACTCAACAAAATCTTTATGGAATTACTGCTTTTTTGTACCATGGACTACACAAACTGTATATAGTTAGATATTGCCATGTAAATTTTTGAGATTTACGTAATTAGAATAAGCTTTCTCCTACCTTATAAAAGAAGTATTGCACAAGTTCAGATATCCTAACATAATAAAAATGCCCATGAACAAGCAACATTTTTTTCAAATGTTTAAATTTAGGTATTGCATAGTCACTGTTTCTTGCTGCTTGACGACCTTCTTTGCCAATGATTCCTTTAAAAAAAAGTGATGAAGCTGTTTAATAACTGAAGAACTATTTCAAAGATACATTATTTGAAAAATCATATAATAATGCTATGACATTGATCTAATAAGAGATCACCACTATCTCAAAATTCCTGGGTTAAATTCACTAAAAGTTGTCTATAAAACATATAACCAGATTCTGTGAGACTGCCTGTTTTTAAGAAGTAAATGTTTTCTTGCCATTTCATTTGAATTAATATTCTAAAAAGCACACTTACCTATACCAACATGTGCTTCTAGAATCATACTGACATCATTTGCTCCATCACCAATTGCTAATGTGATAGGATGCTCCTTTGATAACTTAATCAATTTTACAATCTGGAAAAAAACAGAGTTAAAAAACTCTTCTCTGTAATGGTTTGCTTATTGTGCTTGAGTGTATGATTAATTAAAAATGACCAACTCAGTTATGTAAGAAATTCTGTGAAGGGACACAAAAACAATATTACCCAATGCAACTACTATGCATAAAGGTCACAGTAGTTTCTTTGTATTAAAAGTATTTGTTCCAAATATAAAATAACATTTTTCAAATACTTCCAAACTATTTTGAGAGAGATAGACAGGAGGAAGGAAGAGCAGGAGGAAGGAAGATGTTGTTGAGATTGCTTAATGCTGTGTAAGTGCATTAATAAATTAAAAGCGTTCCAGAGACAAAGCGTACAATTTCAAAGAAATCCTGAAACTAAAGACTGAAAGGTTTTGCTTTCTTAACTGTGCTGAATTTTTTTCTTACTACTTAAGAAAAGATAATAGGACTCTATATAGATTTAAACACTATTGCAATAGAAACTGTCAAAAAAATTGACTTCAAACCTCTCCATTATAAACGATAACCTCTGTAAATTTGGTATCGAGTCAGCTGCAACTAAAAACTTCTAGACAGTTAAAAGTGCTGGGTAAATACATCTGTTAAAATTAATACGGGCTACATATGCTGTACCTGAGCACTGAGAAAAAGACATGACAGTTTGAAAGGAAAAATGAAGTGTATATTCCAATGTTTGTTTCCTTGAGAAGTTCTTCAGCTATATTGAGATGTTTCAGTAACTGAAGCATATGTTTTTACTTGATACAAGCTAGTATACAACAGTCAACAAGTACTTAAACATGAGAATGCACACATTTTTCTGTCTGGATTCTTCTTTCTTGGCTTCCCACTTATGTTAAAAATAGAGAAGAAATATCACTCTACAGTAATAAATAATGCAGATTCTTGTAGCATCAACAGATAGTAGACTATTCAAAGCTTGTTAGGTTAAAAAGGAAGCAATTAGTTCAGTTCATTAAATATGTTCATTTATCAGTATGTACCAACCATAAAAACTGCACAATATGTACGTAAATCAAAATCAGGTGCACAGCTGGGTGCCATTTTAGCATACCATTATCTAAATTGCTTGCCAGTGGAAATTCTCCCCTCTCCTTTTTTTTTTTCTTTTTCCATTTTAGTGGATACAAAGATACAAAAGAGCATGGTAACATTTTAAGTTGTTATAGTAAGTCATACAGAGCATTAACTTTCAATATTTAGATATGTGCATAGCTAATAAGCAATTATGAAATAAAATACAAACCTGTGCTTTTTGCAGAGGTGCCATTCGACAACATAACACTGCACTGCAGTTCCTGCAAATTTCAAGAAAGAGCTCTCTGTAGTTACCAGAGCTCCCATCTTGTCTTGGTTTCATTATTAATGATAATGCTGCTCCATCAATAATTAAACCATAATCTTGCATATCAGTTGAAAGTCTGTTCAGGGATAAAATACAAACTAAGAGTCACTGTAAAATTCTCAGACATATTTTAAAGTTGGCAATAGTTCTTTTGTGAAAATTAATTAATGAAAAAACGATGAGTATGGAAAACTGCAAAGCTGACATACTTCTAAAGGGAATTCCTTGCATAGGACTGCTATTTATGACATTTTAAAATTCCAGATTATGTTGAAAATATTCAGCGCTTTATCAGTTCAAAGACAGAAATCTGATACCTCAATGACTTCACCAGTGAGTATGAGTGCATAATTAATGACCTTTCAGTTTGGTTCGAAAGGGCTCCAAGAACTGCAGTGAGGTAAACTGAGTTGTGGGAATAAAGTTAATTTTGCGGCACATTCCATAACACAGAGGAAAAAAGTTAAAGTGAAAAGCCTTTGGTCCTCTGAAATCTCCTTTTTTGAGTAAAATAACCCCCCCCCCCCCCCCCCCCCGCCCAAGAGTCTACATTTAAGGGAGTAAACCATGCTTTGAAGGAAAAGCCTAAAAGAGACTTGGCCCAGAGAGATAAGGCTACTGTCTACATTTACAGCACGTATACTTTGCGTTTAGTGCAGTGGCTAAGTCCAACACAGGTATACCTCTAATCACAACATTAAAATATAATAATTATATGTTATCTATAATATTACAATATATGGGGGAAGATGGTCCACACTACAGGGGCGGTTTGCTGCGGCATCCAAACTAGTTATTTCAGAGCACCCTTGCATGCGCCTGCATTACGCAGCAGCCTCAGGCTCCAGCTCAGCAGTGAGCGTTGTATAAACATACATTGTGGTTTACCTGTGCTCTAGTTTCAGTGCTCCAAGGTTATACTACTGTGCGTGGGTTTTCAACAAACATGGTTTCACCAGAACCAATGTCTGTGAGGAAAACACCGTATTTATTAATATGAATGTATTTTAAGCACCTCCCTCCACTACTAGAACACAAGCTATTTTTGACAAATAATATAAAGTACTGTAAACTATATTTAGTAACAGTTCACAGATATTTTCAGCACTTTGTTACCATTGGCACAAACAGGGCAATGCCATTAGTATACAATGATATCAACCAAAAATGTATTATTATGAAGTTCAGGCAATGTACTGAGTATTTGATGTATTATAGCGAAAGACTTTCAGCCTGAATTTGAACAACCGGGCAGAATCCTGCTATCGCTATCTTAGCACATTCTCTAACTCTAGAGCCAAAAACAAAAAAATCTGATGAGTCTTAATGTCTAGAAAATTGGCATTGCACAAGAAGTTAAACAAACATGTTTAAACATACGTTGTAAGACCTGTGGGACTTAAGCTAAATGTGGTACAGATGACAGAGAAATAGGATTTATTTAACTGAATATACAAATGTTCTTGATTAAACCAACGGGGTTTAAAGTGTAAGGAGAGCTAAGAAAAATGCTCTGACACAGTTTCAAGCTGTAAGGTTAAGAATTATAGAAACTCTGCTAAAACAGTATCGCCAATGCTTGTTAGCTTGTTGTTCCTTTACTACAAACTTATTACAAATGCATATAAAATGTACTTGCTAGCTGGCTCCATACTAAATAGAAAAACAAATCAAATATGCACCATCATGTCCGGAAGACCAGTAACTTTTTTCTTAAAATCCCAAGATGATAAAGAAGTTTAGAATCAAATTCTTAGGTTTTTACAGTGGAAAAAAGAGGAAGGAATGTGTACCAGCTATGAAGCTTCAAATAAGTAGCCTAATTTACTACCTGTATGAAGCATAAGGTACATTATACCTGTTTTTTGATTTTTAATGCCATTTTCTATCTTATTCCATGTTATGTTTCACTTCTATATACATGATACCTATCCTTCCATGGGTATAGCAAATACACAGAAGTCAATGATTTCTTTGTAAATCAGGGCACTGTAAGTATTTTTATGCACAACAGAAGATTTGGTGCTATGCTGTTGCCTGTCACCTGTCTGTAAATGTAGCATAATCTTCCCTAGAAAAAGGGCCATATGTTACTGCTCTCTGTGGCCTTGGTCTTACCAAGAAAGTCACATCACATACTAGCTCTGATTACAGGAATATATCATATCTGCTTCCTTTTTAAAAGTTAGAAACAGTATTTTGCTTTACAATCATTTTTTCCAAGAATAAATATTTTTGCAGTGGAAAAATATATAATTACAATGTCAGCTGTGATTTTTCTTTTAACAGTTAAGGCAGTACCAGAAATGAGATAGAGGAAGAACCATGACTGTGAAAATTTAAACTTACACTTAATTGCCATACGCTAATTCACACTTTAACAACAGAAACTGAAACATAGTATGTTGCTGTTCTTAAGGTAATCAATCAATCATTTGACTGTTTATGAAATGCACAGAAGCCCATTCCTGGCTTGAAAATTCAACTTTTTCCTTACCCTGAGAAAGTATCCCTGGTTAAGCTGCCATTGTGTCTTAGGACAGTTTTACTTAGGTCAAAAAGCACATCATGTAAACTCTGTTCCTCAATTTTCTTTGTGGTTAGCTCAAGTATTTGTGTATTTCTCCGGAAAAGTTTGCAAGCATAGCAAGTAGCTGCAGCGGTCTCCATTTTGTCTCCCGTCAGAACCCAAACTTTAATTCCAGCTTTCTGGAGTGCTTCAATAGTGTCAGCAGCTTTTTCTTGTAGTCTGTGGAAGTCAATTGACAACATACATTGATAGACTGCTCGAGAGGTCCTTATTGAAAGGTTTCCATAACTTTTACTGAAATTTTTTATTTGGTTATCAGATCTAAGAATTTTCCCCAAGGAGCGAATCTGAAAACGTTTAGGGAAGTAGAACATTATAAATAATTAGTTTGGAGACTTTCAAAGTGCTCAAAGTTTCACCTTTCATTTATATAGCCTAAAAGACAAGATGCTTCATTCCCCAGACAAGTACTTCAATTAAAACATCTTCAGTGCTTTCAGCTAATGACATCAAACAGTGAAGTACTGCTGAGTTATTAAAGTTACCTCCCAGTTTTATCAGACAGTTTTTGAATTTTTTTTAAGACCTAAAGATTCTTCCTTCATTTACTCAATAATCTTTTTGTAATTCTTTCCTCCAAAACTTTTCCCTACAAATTTTTCAGTAAGGCATTACACGAACTGCATGTAAATGGCTTGAATATACTGATTTTTGTACACTTAACTATTGTTACTAGCTTACTAAATTGTAAAGTTACCATGTGTAACTTTCATAAGCTAAGGGTATGGAATTGATTCAAATAAAGGGTTTTTCAAATAAATCTCTAATCCAGAAAAAAGTTACAAGAGAGTTTTCAACTACTTTGATAACATCACTAAACATAAGAAACTAAGAAATGTACTAACCGATCTTCAACAGCTGTAGCACCAAGTAAAATAAAATCTCTTTCTATCTTCTCATACACTTCTGCCAATTTCTTTTCCCGGTCCTGGAGGGCCAACTTTGCGTTCTGAAGCAGCTTCTGTGCATTGCTATATTCTTCTGCTGTGAGCTTTTTATAAGCAACGCACAACGTTCGCAGTCCCTCCTAAAAATGTAATCAAAAGAAACAGAATGCCTCTTAGAAAACTCTTCTTAGATTTCTTGCTGGTGTTTATGCTGGAGTATTTGAAAAATCTAGATGATCTTACTATTAACATGAAGAGTCACACTACTCACTTTTTTAGTGAGGAGAGTATAGTATAGACTAGCACAGTATAGTATAGACTAGAACACGGGCCAGCTTGATTCTGTGCTGCCCTGGAAGCAGTTACAACCTGAGGGACAAACCTCAACCCTCCAAGAGAGAAACAGCTCAGCAGCCCAACTGGATGTACGAGATTACCAGGGAAAGGAGAGTCAAGGTAAAGGTTTCCTTCCCTATGTGTATAATTGGGCAGGATGAGTCAGAATAAATAACAATAACAAATAGTAGCTCTGCACAGTCTGATTTTGATGCTGTGTTGCAGCAGAGACAGGGACAAAACAGTGTTAAAAGTGAAAACCCAGCTGTGCCATTTCAGTTAAGTGAAAACTAGAGTTTAGCTGTGGGTGTTTCAGACTGGATCAGACTTTTGGGCTGTGTGATGAGTAAGAAAGGGGGTATATAGACTGTGTAAGGCAAGAAAAAGCTGCCGTAACACAGAAGGGAAGTTTTGCCACCTCAAATATACCGCCTCTCACAACACCACCTAACTGGAACTTTATCTTCATAAACTTCAGTCCAGTGAGTCTTTGTATAGTTACTTATTACCAATCCAAAAAGAACTATTTAAACACTCCCCGACTCTTGCTGTTGGTAAGGGCAGATGCCAGGTGGCTGCCTGGTATCTTCTTTCAGAAGCTTCTGTATGTAGGAGCCAATCCTATTTCCAGTTATCCAGGATGAAGAAATAGCTGTGGATGGGGAATTCTCTCTTGACAAGCATTGGATGGATACAATATGTAAACACTACTTTGGGTTTCATTAGCCTCCTTCACTTGTAATTATCAGTCAGCTGTTTCATACAGCAAAGCACTTTGGCAAAGAGTTTTGAAGTTTCCCTTCAAAACAAAAACAGGTAACACTGTAGGTATTTTTTCACATACCTGTAACAATACTTTGTTTTCAGTTTGATTACTGGATGCCAGCAAATTTTATCCTATCTATAAGACTGGCAGTCATATTCCATTGCAATGGGTTTTGCATATTTTTGGACACAGCAAAATTCAGTATTTTACAACTCCAAATACTACCATTTAGGTAAAACCAAGTTCTGAATTTCTTTTAAAGGTCATCAGGCAGTTCATTTTTCAGCAAGTAAAAATGTAAGTATAACCATGATCACTTCCCCATAAGCAGCACATTTGTTGCTACACTGTGCTCTAATGGATTTTCTCTTTTAAGAGCTTGTAAAGCAACCAAAGGCAGCAAATCTCAACTGCCAAGGCTGGGGTCTGAAAGCAGGGATGAGGTTTTCAGTGACATTTTTCACTTTCCTTTCATTCAAAAGTTAATTCAAACCACCACAGTGCCATACTAAAAAGCTAACTGACGACCTCTGGTATAACATACAGTTGTGTGTATCTAACACTCATACCTCACCACAACTGTCATTTGGAAGATGAGACGGAGGACAGACTTAAATAAGGGAGTAACACAGACTGCTACCCGTACAGCCTGTGTGCACTTTGGCACACAATAATCTCGGTGCCTGGGAAGACAAATCTGTTACCAGATGAAGCAGGAGGTCAGAACACTTTATTTTTTTTTATTTTTGACACTGATATCACATGAACAGATCAATAAAATGGAATCTTACCACTGCATTGCGTTCAACTCTGGATCGTATTTGGTCGATTTTGCCTTCTTTAACTCTAGGAAATATGGAAGAATCCGCTCCCTTACAAAATAGAAATATATCACCTAAAAGAGACAGCATATGGAATTCAACATGGCCAAATATATCTTTCTTCAAAAAAACATGCAAATTACTAAGCCTTCAAAAAGATTTCTTCCAACTTTCTTACAACACTTGCAGTCATGCTGGTACCTGCTCCCCTTTTTTATAAAGAAAGGCACACAGACTGTGATTAATGCACGACTCTTTTTAGATAAACCTGAAATAAATTCAAGTGAAACAAAAACATCTCAAGAAACAGAATGTGACAGCCCTACCTGTTGAAGATTTAACAATTACACTCATTCGCCGTCTCACAGAATCAAAACTCAAAACCTCTAATAATTCAAACCTGAAACAGAAACGGAGTATTTTTTCAACAACTCTGCTTTTCCAAATCCCTAAACTGGTTATTAACGACTTCCAGCATATCAATTAAAACATGACTGCTAACATGGAAAATTATGTTGAGTACTATGGAATACGGAAGTCGTACAGAATGAAACAGCAGGTTACAAATAATAAATAAGGGAGGCCTTCAGCTCCTAATTACTTGAAACAGGATTTGTCGGCATGATGTTCTTAAGTATCTTTGGATGCACAGTCAATATGATTCTACTTAAACAGAAGACTAGAAGCCTTGCAGTAGACCACTATACTGCTTATGAAGTACATTCCTACCTATAATACCAAAGGCATAGCCTTAGAATTTGGAATGCATAGGTGTTTATACAGAAGTCTTTATTTTTCTTATTTGGACTCCTCCTATCTCCCAGAAGTGCCCACCTAATTTCATTAATCTTGCTCAAGTGTGAACTGACAAGTTACTCAAGTGAAAACACATTTCTTTTTACTGGTTTTATATTTGCCATTGATTTTATGATTTGATTTTATCCCATGTCCCTTTCCTTTCTAGGAGGAAAAATGAACACAAGCTCCTGTTGTACTTCTTCTGTATAATTCATCAGTTTCTATACTTCTATCAATTACTCTCTTACCTATTCCCTTTTATCTAAGAGACCCCCTCTTTTTCCAGCACAAACATAAGCATTCCAATCATTAGACCCAGTCTCTTCAGGATTCATCTCTTAACATTTCTCTTATGAAACAGATCTGCTTATTTAATTAGATCATTCAGTTCTAAGTCCTTACAACAGCCTGGGATTCAAACCTATGCAAGGCCACGGAGTTCATTTCATTAAAATTCACGACAGATTCTAACACGGAGCTGGACCAGGCCTACATCTACAAACTGTGATGCATTTTGGAGAAAATTCCTAAAAATTACAGTGTTTTCATAAATCACAAAATTATACTGACTCCAGTTCTTATGAGCTGAGCCACAAAAATCCGAAGTAACCTTCAGGAAAAATCCTCCACATTCCCCTAAAAGGGGGAAAAATAACAGCAGAGTTCCTATATTTGTGTCCAAGAGTCCCTGTGTAGTTAGCAGAGCACACATGCAGGAAGCCACAGATATACAATAGCCTTAACCAGCAGACATCTACCAAAGTGTAAGGTAACATTTTCAAAAGTATGTACATCTCATTAAACAGCTGTACTACCTAAATGTTATCAAAAATTTTACCCAAATTATGGTCTACAAGATTTATTCTACATGTCAAAGGAAAATGACAAAAAACCAGTACCTGTCCTAAGTTTTCTTTGAACCAGCTATAAAAATTTATTCTATAAATATTACCCTCTTGTAAATTATACGTATTATTTGTGAACAAAAAAATGGGGTACATACCATTTTCTATTAAGAAAATATTATTTACCATATAACAAATGAAAAATACCCATAGTTCCTAAAACTATTAGGAACTATTAAATTAGGTCATGAACCCCACACCACATCTTTGTTGTTGTATTAATATTTTGTATTGCATATAGTGTCAAACTAACAGACTAAGTGAAAATATAGAACTACAGTCTATTAAAATTATAAATATTAGTAGATTATTTATTTTTCTACTGAAATGTACCTTTTCTGAATTAAAAATTAATGTATAGGGAAAGAATGATTTATTAAACACATCAGTAACAACTCAGTCTATTTTGTTGTATTTTTAACCACTCACTTCTCTATGTTATTTTCCCGATTTAAGATCTCCATAAAATTGTCCTTCAGCCTTAGATAGGTGTAACCAAGTCTGTAAATTGAAACACACATCAAGAGAATGAATACACCATATATATAATTATCCAGTTTAAGCATGTCACAAGAATTTAAGACCAAGCTTATCTTCCAAAAAATAAAAACAACCCAAAACCAACCCAAACTGGTTTTACTTGATTTATAAATATGAAAAATCATGACTGTATGTTAAGAAAATCATCAGCTCTAGATGATTTAGTGTTTGTTATTAGGATTTTTGTGCTGAAAACAATTTTGAACTTCAGTGACTAGATCACTAGATTAAAAAAGTATAATACCTAATTACACACATACCTCTGTATTCCTTCAACTAAAGCAACTTCATCAGGTGATGACGAAATATATATACAAGATCTTCTTGAGAGCTGGTTTTTCTTCAGTCCATCTACACTGTCATCATCTTTTACCTGAACAGTGTGGCAAAGACAAAGAGCTCGGAAAAATAGTTCCTCTCTCTCCTAAAAAAAAAAAACAAACCAAAAAAAAACAAACCAAAAAAAACCGAATGGTCGTCATTATGTGTGATCACTTTCAAGTATTCCTTTGAAACTTTTCTTTTGGAAGGTTAGCAATGTCACCAATTACTACTATTTATTACCAGATAAAGGCAGTGTCACAGGTCACCTGCCCTTTAGGGGGAGCAAAGCCCTTCCCAGTGGTAACCACACAACTGCTCAATAGCTGCCAGTGCTACTAGCATTGCCATGCAAGTCAAGCTACTGACGCCCAAAAAAGACAGCGCGCATCTTCTGCCTCTTCTAAACGCCTCAGTGTGGCTAAAGGTTTTTTTCTCTACTTTTGCTTAAACTTTACTGACCTGTATTAAATACTAGTCAAGGTACAATTTTAGGAGTCCTGAGTCCAGGCAGAGGGACACAGCACCTGGAGCACAAGTGTTAACAGGCTTTACAGAATTCAATTTCTTATGCAGCTCTAACACCTCTCTGAGCTATATAAAATAAAAGGAGTGGGGACATTCTGGCAGGCAGACCCAACAACTTCTATAAAGTCTGGTAATGACAGCTTCTGATACCAGAAAGAGATTTCTGTTTCATGGATACCTGGCTGTGTTCTACCTGTATCTGTTTCTGAATCTTATTCTTCTGTGCTGTTCAATACAAACTACATCATTGTAATTCCAAGATAAAAACACAGCATACCTTGGGACCACATTCTGAGGGCCACGGGTGAGAGCCATGAGGCTGTGGAATTACACCAACGTATTTTAAGAGGCCTTGTTTTGCCATAGCAAAGGGTATGGCCAAAGTGTGACTTGAGATCGTATTGATCATTTAAAAATACATTGTCCTTTGCCTATGATTTGTCCTGCCCATTTACACCCTGCTCATCAGCTGACATGGGAAGTCTCCTTAACTTTCAACGAACTTTGCTTTACACAGCAAAAAAGCCACAGCACATTTCAGATGTGGCTATATTAAGTCACATTTAAAAGTAATTTAATTTGATCATAAACCATTCTCTGGCCACATCTTCATGCAGCGATGACTAAGTAAGTGTTTGCATTGAGCACTCATTTTCCCCCTTGAGGAATTTCCTGCCTTGCCTTCCCTATTGTAGCTAATGTTAAACGGAAACCAGCTATTACATTTCTTTAGCTATTAACCAGAAAGAGTTCTGTGTTTTGGGGGTTTATTTGGTTTAATTTTACAGCTGCAGTAAGTGGGGAAACTTCATATTAAGCCTTTAAATCTTACTCTAAACTAGGAAAGGAAAATGCCTGTGTTGTGATGCATTTCATGAGTTAGCTATTTTGATTAGTGAAATCCAAGGATATTTCTAATACTCCCTTCATCAGTCCAGTTCAATTTTCATGTTTCACTGTAAAAAACAAGAACCTAGAAAGAGTCATCATACCTTTCCACTTCCTCCTGGAGAAGAATCGATCATATCAATGCCTGTACAATCGTGGAGAATTTGGCCATTGCAGATAACATGTGGTACATAAACGTGCCCTTCAATGCAACATTCTACAAATTCCATGTTGTTCTCAGTTAACGTTCCTGTTTTATCTGTGAAGACATACTCAATCTGCAAATGAGCACAAATTAAAAACAGCAGGAATATGAACACAGATTTTCCAAGGTCTCTTAACAAAACTGAGATTATTACTGGGTTACACCTCCTTTTAAAGATCCTTAAGCAGGCTCTTTCAGAAAAGGAAGATGACAATTACTTTTGGGAGTCATCTTCCACACTAATGTGGGTCCCAAAAAATTTTATCATACAAGAATACCAGTAAAGCTATCTTTTGCCTCATAACGCATATAAATAATGTGTTTAACCTACTTTCACTCTTCTCTCAGGCTCCTTTTAGGTTTTTAATGTCTGTCTTGCTGCAAGATGGGTATTTACGGAAACAAACCACACAAATTCCATTTCCAAAGAACATTATTTAATGTATGTGCCTGGATTTGGATTGGTTACTGTCAGAATGGTCTTTAGGGTAGTATCAGATTTCCCCACTACAATTATGTTAGTTTAATTGAGGATTCTGGACTAATGGTCATATACTGTCATACACATGGGCACTGTTATTGCCCTGGAAACATTCTTTTTGTCTCAATATTGAATTTTTCATTAATTTTACCTTTTACAATGAGCCCCAGCATTTAAGGGTAACAACATCAAAAAAAAAAAAAAAAAAATCAAAACCTGAACTATAAACCAGAACAGCTAGATCGGCACAAGCTCTATTTTGGATATTGGATATAGTTATTCTATACAGATTGCACGTATATATTTGATAAACTGAGAGCATTATGTAAGGTTAGGAATTAAATACTGGAAGTAAGGCAATTATTTAGGATTCGTCAGATTGTTTAACAAACTTTGATGTTTATCAAGTGCATCAAAGAAAATAAAAAAGCAGATTTCTGCTCTCAGTCATAAGAGAAGTTATTAAATATGTGAGTTTTCCTCCTAGATGGACTTTTTAATAGTGATTAATATGAAAAGGCAGGTTTCCAAGTTTTCCAGTGGTTTATCATCTGTGGGCACAACACCCATATGCAACTTTTTTCAAAGTGAACAGGATTTATAAGGATTTCTTTCATCTCAACTCCTATATTCAGTTTCATAATACTTTTATACAAGATACAAAATGCTATCAAGCAAAGGTCTGTTATACATTCAGCGTGCTGCTTTGGGATCAATACCTGTTACATGAAAAAAAAGGAATAAAGCACGTATATCACTATGACAGTATTTACTACAAAGACAAATAAGGATTTGCAATCAAAGCCTTCATTAGAAATACGATGTATAATATCTTTCAAAAATGTAGAAGCAAAATTTAGTTCACTGGATTGGTACTAATAATGCGAAGTACTGATGAGGGTCTCATTCTAGGGACGACACAAATTTAATAGTAGTAAGTTATTTAACAGAATCACAGAATGGTTGAGGTTGGAGGGTACCTCCAGAGATCATCTGGTCCACCCACCCTGCCAGGGCCACCAAGAACTGGTTGCCCAGGACCATGTCCAGACAGGTTTTGGTTATCTCTAAGGATGGAGACTCCACAGTCTGCCTAGACAGCTCAGTCACTGTGACAGTAAAATAGTGTTTCCCGATGTTCAGATGGACCCTCCTGTTTCAGGTTGTGTCCATTGCCTCTGGTCCTCTCACTGGGCACCCCTGAAAAAAGCCTGGCTCCATCCTCTTTGCACCCTCCCTTCAGGTAGTTATATACATCGATAAGATCCTCCCTGAACCTTCCCTTCTCCAGGCTGGACAGCCCCAGCTCTCTCAGCCTGTCCTGACATGAGAGATGCTCCAGTCCCTTCACCACCTTTGTGGCCCTTCATTGGAGTTCCTCCAGTATGTCCATATCTCTCTTGTGCTGGGAAGCCTAGAACTGGACACAGCACTCCAGGTGTAGCCTCACCAGTGCAGAGCAGAGGAGAAGGATCACCTCCCTCCACCTGCTGGTAATAATCTGCCTCATACCATTCACCACATTTGCCGCAAGGACACACGTTGCTGGTTCATGTTCAACTTGTCGAGCAGGACCCCCACGTCCTTTTCTGCCAAGCTGCTTTCCAGCTGGGTAGCGCCCACGGTACATTGTGCCCCGTCATCCAGATCATTAATGATAAGGACTGGACGCAGTATTGACCCCTGGTGCACACCGCTAGTTACCAGCCTCCCACTAGACTTCACGCCGCTGACCACCGCCCTCTGGGCCTGGCCATTCAATGGCCAGTTTTCAACGCACCTCAGCGCTCATCCAGCCCAAAATTCATCGGTTTCTCTACGAGGATCTTACGGGAGACAGCACCAACTGTCTCCTATAATAATAAAGTACCACCTTTTAGCCAAATAGATATGTGTCCCTAAAAGCTTAATTACTAGTTTGGCTGTACAAAAATAAAGAAACACACCATCTTATTTATTTCATTGAAAACCTATGAAAACGTTTTTAATTCACAGAGGTCCTAAATGTTTTCTCAAAAAATACTCATGCCTATCTGTGTCAAGGTGATGATTTTCTTAACACAGAATACTAAAGATAGAATTTCTTTTGGAAAATGAGAGTGACAGTCAATCATTTTACTGCATGAAACATGTATCTGGAGATTTGGTGTCAGTCTAGCCAGACAAAAAGGGTTTTTTTCCAACTGCCTTCTACTCTAAGGAAATTAGATGCTTATATAATCTCCCTCTATAGTCAATAGAGAGAAATCATTACTTTCTTAAAGTGTTTATCCTGTACGAATACAGTAATACAAACTGATTTCCACTGAGTAGCTGAGAAATCAGCATTTTTAATTCTGAAAAATCAGAAGATCTCAAATCTTATTTTTAAAATTAATCAGCACTAAAGAAAATGCACACTAAGTTGCAAAAAAAATTTTTGATGTGACAATTTTAAAATAAAAAATTATGGTAGAAACACTTGAAAAATCTATCATTCGATTAAATTCACCTGTCCCAACTCTTCATTGAGGTCAGATGTATTCACCAGTGGTCCTTCACCTGTATCCTCATCAAACATTTCCTCATCCCATGTAAGGAAATAAGAACCAAGAAATTTCTGCATTTCCACAGTGACATACATGGATACTGGAATAATGTAGTTGAAAAGAACCATGAATGCAAGGAAGTCTGTAAAAGCTCGAAGAAACTGCCAAGGAAAAGAAAATGAAAATATTCATTTTTCATGTACCATCAAAAACCAAAAGATGACTACATACACTGGCAAATTATTTTTTTCTAATAACTTTCAAAGAGTAAGCAGCACTGTTCACAGCTCGCAGTTCAGCACAGGATGTATACCTTCATGATTTATAACATCACCGCTAATTTGGCATGAAGAAAAAAGCTTTTTTGTTTTAACTTCGTATTTTTCTTTGCAGACATACAGGTGTAAAGTTACACATCGCTGTAAAGTTCTAGAGCAATTAATGAGAGTGACTATACACGAATAGTGAACACTTGTATGAGGACATGGAATACAATAAAATATACATTCATAAATTACCAGAAGAATACCATAAAACTACAGTAACTCATTCAAGGATTACCAAATTACATCACTTTCAGGCAGTATTTCATTAACAAATAAAGGTTCCCCTTCCTTCTCTCAATACAAGTCAAATGCGTGCACATAACCTGGCTCGATTTTTTGACTGGTGGAGACTGGTTGGAGATATAGTCAACCTGCTGGGCAGGTTGAGATAGTGTTACTGGTGGTACTGAGAAACCTGTAACATGCCTGGCTAGCATGCGCTCATCATGCATTTAGCATAAAGAAGGAAACTTTCCCCTAGTCTGACTGGAAGGATTTAGTGAAATAATATTATGGTTTCTGTAGTGCTGGGTTCAGTTCATTACTTTGGATCACCTGGGTATCCATTCCGGACTACGTCCTTGTTCCCATAAGGACGTGGGTCACTGGCTAACTCTGTCGCTGGTCTCTAGCGCTCGTGACAGAGTTAGAGGGCTATAGGAAACTAAGCTTTTGAGGGGTATTTTTTCAGAGATTCCTAAGGCAGAGTCTTTTGAATATGTCTGTTATACGATTGCCAATAGCTGTGGGATTTTTTCAGTCCTGTATTTCTCTGCAAAAGGTCAGTTCTTTAGTAACTCGCATCAATGACAGGAAACTCCAAAACACTTTCATGAGGGTTTTTGTACTAAACCAGACATTTTCTCATCCGTTAAATTCACACTTACAACGTAAGCGCAAAAATTTAATATACAAGCTTTCTACAAATATACTGTCATCAACGTTAGCAAAAAAAGCAACAACTTAAGATTGGTCAGCAAGCAGGCTGTATATACTTTTCAGTAGAATTCTTATAAATTAAGAGTTTAGTGAAACTTTTTCGGTATTTTATTTCCATACCAGATTTCTTTTCCTTTCTGGCTCTGTTTTCTGGTTATACCATGGCTCATCCCGAAATGGTTCACTCTGCCATACATACTTCAAGACAGTATTTATTAGTGCTTTACTGATGAGAATACAGAGGTATACAATAAGGAATACATTCATTGACCTAAAAAAAAAAAAAAAAAAAAAAGGCATAAAAATTCTATTAACATATAAACTACAGAGTTTAATAAAAAATGTTAGGCCTGTGCTTCAGCCTAAGGTTTGCTGCAAGTCTAACAATGTTATGATGTAAAATAACTTCTCTACAGTGTTTTCCCAGTGAAGAAAAACATTATTGAGGACCATTTTCTATGTCAAATGTTAACTGCCATAATCGTTTCAAAAATGCAGGTGACATCACTAAACCTAGTATATTAGTGAAAACAATAGCATAGATAGAATCATAACACAATAACTGAGCTTGTATCTGAAGACCCTTTTATGCCACTTCCCTGACCCAATATAAAATCACTCACATAAGTATTTTTACAGAAATATAAATCTATCGAGAACATTTTGCTATGTAACTGTAATGGTTTAACCCTTTCTAGACAGATCTAAAAAAAGAAAGAGCAAAAACGCTTTGCATTTAAAATTATATTTTCATTAATGATGGACATGAAGTAAAAGCCATGGGTTATACCTCAATAACAACAGAAAGAGACATATCACCATTGCTCAGTCACTGCATAAGAGAAGGGCTGTCAGCTGGTCAGTACATCTTGTCTTGATCAATGACAACTTTTTTTCCACAAGGTTGGACACCTTACTCAGAGCTGATGATTTCAGATAGAGTGGGACTAAAAAATAATTCTCTCTATTTTAAAAAAAGTAAGCAACCAATATCAGCTTATCCCTTGAGGATAGCACTGTCCTTCTTTCCCATAATATATGCCTATATGGAGCTTTTAATTTTAGCTAAACCATGGAAAAGCTGCCACAGACAGGCTTTGTGTTACTGCAGTTGATCCCAAGTGCAGTGCATCAAAAGAGTAATTTTTTACTGAATTCAAAACTTGCCTGCAATGAAAAGGAAAGTTAGGATATTGAAGCACATAATCTTGGAAAACTGTCAGTAGGTGTACTCTAACCAGTGAAAGAAAAGTCTTTGGGAACAGTAAAACACATCGTATTTTAAAAAGGTAAGCATTAGATTAAGGTGGCTTTTTTTTATATGTAACATTTAATAATAATTCAATACTGAGAACCTCATTTATATGGTGTTATATGACTCATTTTTTAAGTAAAAAATGATACACAAAAATACATCTTTTTTAATTTAAATTAATGAAACATACACTTTTAGCAAAAAAAAAAAACCCCAACACCAAAACCTCTTATTCACTATTCAAACATGCAGTTTTCCACCCCCAAAATAAATATTAGAAATTTTACTTTTCTACAGCAGATCGCTTCTGTGATTTTGCCTGGTAATTTAATGCCATCTTAGTTTCCATGCCAGTGTAGATAGCAACACCTGAAATTAGACAACTTATTTTACTAAAGATTGCACAGTACAGTAACTTAATAAAAGCACAATTCACTGGATTATTATACTCTGTCATTTCTTTAATTCTCTGTAGTCTGAAGGAAAAGAACAAAGATTTGGATGATACTCAAAAACTAGAGATGGCTTTAATATCTTGGTTCTTAGAGGGAAATTTTAAACAGGATTTACATCCATTCCAGAGTCACAGTTCGCAATTACTAACGTGTTGCTATATATCAAAGCCAAACCAAGGCTGGGTTTTGAATAGATCTCCTCTTGCATTTTTAAGTTCTTTTTTCGGCCTTCATTTTAGAATCTAAGTCATATATTGAAAAAGAAAATCTAGATAGGGCTAAACTACAGGATACATCCAAGAAGAATAAAAGGCAGCCACCGATTTTGCTTGCTTCAGGAAAATGTAATAGTTCATGAAAACAGTGATCTTTTGATATTACCAATTTCCTGTTGATAACACAGATTGAGAGACTAAACTTCAGAAGACTAAATACAACAACAAAAAGAAGCTGTAAACAAGAAGATGAATTTAAAGTACTTATCAAACCAGCACACCTGTACATCGCTAGAATAAAATAATTTAGGTTACGTGTTGTGCTGGGGTAATGGCAAACACTGTACATGTTATGAGTGGCTGTTTCTAGTCTGCCTATTAGGAACATCTCTGCCTGACACACAATAGAAATATTAAAACCATCCTCTGAAGTTCACAGAAATACTTAGTACAAACTAATTATATTAGTTCATCCATTTTAGATTACAATTGAAAGCAAAGAGAGCAAGTTTAAATTAATATATACTTTTGATGCTCTTTTTGGAGAAAAAGTTGCAAGATTTTGGTATTTTAGGCTAAGTAGTTCACGGCTATCTACGATCATCTTTCTTGGAGTACAGAAGTTGTATATGATAGAGGATGACTTGGATCCTTGTCTCTTTTGTCACCAGCAAAGACTGGCTTGTTACTATGGAACTACAACTCTCATTAGGCTTTCCTGAAGAATTTCCAAAAAACATATCTCCATTTGTGCTTCCTATTTCTGCTAAAATATTCAAAATTTTCCACGGAACAAAGACAATTCATACACACAAAATACACTGGCTAGCAGAAAGTCTGATTTTGATCAGGAATTGTTTAAGTGGATTTTTTTTTTTGATCAGCCATATTTATATCTGGTTGGGGTATCTGTTTTGACAGATGAGCAAAACAGATTTAAAATTTTTCAATTGGCTCATTAACTGCTTTGGGACAACAACATTAATTCACAGCGCTTGTTCAAAAGCCATATATTTGCATGAAGAAGTTGAGTCACCTTCACTAATCTTTGAAGCCTAAATTATAAAATCCCCCTCCCAAAAATCTCTATAGTCATTGTACATCATTAATAGTTACTTTACTGCAATTATAGCAACAGTAAACCTTACAAAAAAAGTTGTAAATCAAGTGTTTCAATAAAAATCCTATGCTCAGTAGTAACTGTAGGGTTGTAACCTTGTTTGAGGTTTGCTTATTACTTCGGGGTCCAATTAAATAATCAATAGGAATACTTACCAAAGATTTTTTCTGTATTCTTCAAAGTGGCTCCTCTAAGAAGCAGATTTTCAGATCCTAATGGCCTGCAAAAGATAAGTATTATAAAATATAAATGTTTAGAGAGAAACAGCAGACCTTAGTGGAAGCCACGTAAAACAGGAAATTAGTTTTACTCAGATATTTTTATTTTGTGTAACAAAATTACTAGGCAGTATTTAAAGCTTTTAAGTGAAAATTAAAAAAACACAGAGCGATGCCTGAAAGTAAGCTCATAATTTCACAATTCCAGCCTTAAACTAGTGTATCTAAAAACCACATATGTAGGTACCTAAATAAAGGCTCATCATCCTAACTGTAAGGTGCTTATTTTTAAAAATACTGATTCAAGTCTTTTTTAGGCTTATATAAACTATAGGGTCTTGCATGTTAGAGTTACTTACTACGGACAATACATTCTTCCATTTTATTTTAAGTATAAAAGCCATATAAGGTATTGTTTGATACTCGCTGTATACATTTCAAAGCATAAAGAAGAATATAGGTAAAATAATTTATTGAGGAGTAGGGGAATTAACGTAAGGATTCTCATGCAGTTTATAATAATATTTTGGAGTGTGATATGTAACACAAATCATTATATGAGTGCAAAATCAAGGATTACTTTATAGACAGACAGCATGCAGAATTGTCAGACTATCTATATAGCAATGGAAAAGAAACAAGAAGTAAGTTCAATATTTTTTAATGTTATTCAAAGTGTTCTTGTGGTATGAACCCCCCCCAAAATCAAGAAACCCTAAACACACAAAAACGCCAGGGCCATAACTCTGATGTAAAACTTGAAACTAGTTCCATTTAAACCAATGGAGTGATGTTATATGAGTTACGTGGGTTGTAAGACATTATACCCCAATATAGCAAAAAAATACCAATTGCTCCAATAGTGCTGTCCAAGGAATACAAGCCGTAATGATACGGATTTTCTTCTTGTTCACAGTGTTACACACAGATCAATCTATAGCTGTTGAGATCGAAAAGATATTTTCTGCTTATTTTCCTTCCCTCCCCCACCCAAATCCATTTCCAACCGACTTTATTAGTCAAAAGAATCTTTAAAGTGAAAGAAGCAAAAAAGACTGTTTTCACAGCAGACTAGCAATCTACTATTACGTGGATACATCACTCAATGTGGAAAAGACAGTAGGATCCTCAGGAAAGGATGCCTATTCCCTGGAAGTAGGCAGCTGTCACCAGAACAGCGCATGTGGCCAGTGCTCTGCCTGACCCTCTTCCCTGAGGGACCCCAGGAAGAATACGGACCAGAATTGCTGAGAGATGGTCACTCTGGATGGTGACAGAGATTTTTGCACTGCTTTGCAGTGCAGTTATACAGGTGTTTCCTGAGGGAGCTACGACACCGACAGACTCAGCAGCCGGATTCCCCCTCCTCTTTGCTTACTGAGATAGAAAATTATGTATCTACAGACACACTGAGGTTAGGAAGGCACTTCACCAGAATGGAGTAACTTCCCACATGCTGGGGTCCAGGATATCACCCAAGTGAGAATTCTTTGCCTCCTATTGCTTTGCCTCTTTGTGGCAAGGACCTGAACAAAATCAGGTACAGCAAGTCTCTTCCTTGCTGGTAGACAGAAGATCCTAGGCAGAAAAGACAGGAAGACTCATGCCTCTTTTGCACTGCTTCATTTTTCTTCTCTATTTGCTGGACAAGGAACGTCCTGGGCGACAGACTGCTCCTTGAGCAGAACGCACCGCACTCGCTTCAGGATGAAACTTCTTTGCACAGGAGGCAGACCCTTCTAGTGCCAGACCCAGGGTAACAGGTCGCCATCTCCTACACCACATACAAAATGCATTTCCCTGAATGTTGCCTTCCTGAACACACGCAACATTGTGGACATTTTAGACAAATGTACAACCCCCCTTACTAAAACTAAACATGGTATCTGGCATGTTCAAACTCTTCAATTTCTAAGAAGAAAAATGAGATAAATACACAAGTGATAATATTCATACTGTTTGGTGCGCTACCAAGACCCCATGCTAATGCGGCAGTATTGTACAAGTACTGTCAAAATCCTATCAACATCATTTACAAACTAAATACATGTCAAATAAAAACTGAAGTTGAATAAAGACACAAAATAAGAGAAATTTGATTAAAATATGAAAAATTAATGATATATGAAATTACAGTCTGTAAATTTCTAAGAAAAATATTTTATCCGTAAGACAAGGCAGCACAATGTTGGTGAAACGAAGGTAATTCTCAGTACTGATACTTAGTCAGCTCTAAACATGTTTAAATGTGTAGAAACTCTGGTTTTTCCCTACCTTGCAGTAGGCTCATTCCTATCATGGTAAACATTTATTCGACCAACAAATCTGTAAAGGAAATATGCAAGTGGTTTAACAGCACTGCTAATTTGCATATTCTCAGGTATATATGTCCCAATATTTCAACTTTTTAAAATGTACATCACAAGGACATGTAATTCTTTCTCTGTACAGATGTATATATACACACACATACATATTTAAAAAAGCAATTACTCTCACATTTAAAATCTTTAAAAAGTGTAAGTGAGAATAGATTATTTGAGACATGTTTTACACAAAGTATTTATTACAGAGAGCAAACAACTTCCAATTAAACATGCTCTGATTATCCAGGAAATAAACAAGACCAGAGAGCTGCATATGGATATATTTAACACATATAGACACAAAAATACACAGAACAGTAAGTCAATGTAAAGTTTGCATACTAAAAGATATAAAAGATTATAAATTATGAATAAGTCTTCTAATTAGACAAGAAATCTTATTCTCTAAACTACCTGAGGTAAGTAACAGTGTGATTACGATCTTTTACAAGACCTAAAACCTACAACTGAGTTAAAAGCAAAACAAAAGTATAAAGCCAATAACCGGTTTTCCCTCTGAATATCTCTAAGTACATTTTATCTACGTGTGGTGGGCTGACCCTGGACAGCAACTGAGCACCCACTAGCCTCTCGCTCTTTCCCTCCCCAGAGGACAGGGCAGAGAATCGGAAGAGCAAAAGTGAGATAGTGACAGTTCCGTAAGTGAAGGAAAAAAAACCAAGCGATGCAACGGCAACCACTCCCCACCTCCCATAACCAGACTGATGCCCAGCCAAGTCTCCAAGGAACAGCTACTTTGGGAAGACTACCACCCTGGGTTTTATTGCTGACCATGACATTGTATGGCACAGAATATCCCTCTGGTCAGCTGAGGTCAGCTGTCCTGGCTGTGCGCACTCCCTGACTCTTGCCCACCCCCAGGCTACTTGCTGGGGGGCAGAGTGAGAAACAGAGAAAGCTTTGATTCCGTGCAAGCACTTTTCAGCAATAGCTAAAATGCTGGTGTGTTAACAACACTGTTTCAGTCACAAATCAAAAACACTACACCACATGGGCTGCTATGAAGAAAATTAACCCCATTCCAGAGAGACTCAGTACACTGTATTTGCAGTACCACTGTCCGAGTGGGTAACCTCAAACCAAAAGGGATTAAGCCGGACATCAGCATTCTGGACTGCAGAGGAAACTGCGGGCAGCTGGTGGGTCTGTTACCCTGGAAGGGAACCTCTGAGGCTCAGAGTAGCAGCGACCTGTCTGCTGAGAATATACAACACAGTAGAGCCACATCTAAAGACACTGTACAAGTTTGTTACGATGCATCATGATATAAAATGACTACATGCCTTTGGAAAGCAAGACTCACCACTGTGGTTTGTGGAAAGGTAAATTGCCAAGTAAAAATTAGCAGAGAGAAGCTGTCTACCGATAAGTGTTCTCATTATTCACATTTCAACAGCTGCCCCAGCAAATTCCATCGTCTATAATGGTGTGAGCTTCAACCTGCAATGTTCACTTTGTGAGCCACGTATTTAAAAAAGGATCAAAGCCATTCATGGAATTGGTTTTCTAAAGAACTCGTTCTCTTGCAGATTTCCTGACCAGTTCCTTGGTCACTGAGGTCGGGGAAAAGAGATACCTCCACACCTCAGAAATAAACAATGTTTTCTCTGCGTCTTCCAACAGTATTTGCTGACAAGAGTGCATTTTCATTTGCTGCCATACTGTTTTCTGTGTATTATTTCAGCTATTTTTACTGTGGCAGGCGGAATATGTTTCCCCAGTGGTATGTGGCTTTTTGTCTTTCACTATTAAAAAAGAAACCTCCAAAGAGGCTTCTAAAGATTTATCATTAAGTTTAGTGAAGTTTTGTACAGTACTTTTGTAGAATACTGAGTATTACAAGACTTTACACATTCCTAAAAAACTGTAGAGGTTTTTCTTCATGTTCTGGATGCTTAGTTTTTAAACGTCTTCTAATCATGTTAGCTTCATACTATCATTATAGCTAGTGTCTCAAAGCATGGAGGGCGAGGTTCATCGTTAATGATAGCAGATGTAAGTCCATATTTCAAATAGTCTTCACAACTTCAAATTTTTTTCGCCAACTTCTTGTCAGATCTCATTAGATTGGCATTGTTTTTTACCTCGTGGCTGATGAAGAGCTCATACTAGGAGTGAAAGTGTTTGCCATCGTCTTGTTTACTTGTGCTTGCATTCAGTATTATCTTCAGTCCACGGTTTCTTTGTGGGAATCCTTTTAAGCCACTTGATCGTTTTGTGAGGGTCACTTTAGTTAGAACTAGATAATATAATCCGTAAATCCACTTAACCAGGCACACAAACTGCAATACTTCACAATACACTGAAAGCAAAAGAATGAGTGAGGGTACCACTGGCAACCTCTCCGTGTTGTAGAACACCCTCTCTTCCCCCGGGACTCCTCATGAACTGCATGTGACATGGCACTCTGACACACAGACTGAAGAAGGGTGCCAGTGTCAATAGTAAATACTAGTAAAGCTTAATTTTTTTCTTTTTTTTTCTTTAATTTAAAAAAATAAATAGAAATAGAAGTTCCAAAATTTCTGTCATGCACCCCAAGGGATCGTCTTGTGCACCTCCTTTGGAGACCACTGCCCTAGAGCAGTGAACCGCTTGCAGGAAAGGAGCATGGATGGACGACTAACCTGGCTTCAAGCTCACCCCAGTGCCTACTCTAACCAGGCAGATGCAGCCAGTATCTTCTCGTTATGATATTCTTATAATTTACTGGTCGAATACCTTAAATGAAACTGGTAAGAATTATTTTCTTACTTATAAAGGTCAGGCTGAGGTTGTTCACATTCAATGGTAGCATGCAGTGCATCAATTTCTTGTTCATCATGAAATGCCTTTGTATCTTGAACAGCATAGTAAGTCTGGAATGAATAAAAAGGTGTAAATAAAATCAAAAAAGTAAGGACAGATATAAAAGACATTAATCTGCACATACACTTTGGTTGAGCACAAAACAGATTTACTAGCTTTTACATAAGAGCTTATAGTTCAAACAAGATACATCTCTATATGCTCCTAATTGGGCGTCATCTTATATTATATGCAAGTACCTTCCAGTGTACTCACAAATCAGGTCACCGTGAAAGCATTTAAGTATAAAAAAGTTTGTGCATTATCTCTGTAATCTGCATGCCTGTACTGGACACAGACAAAATCACAAATATGTACGTTTTGAAACTTTCCATAAAATAACGATATTTTAAGGAGAAATGAAGTCAACTGGTAGAAACGTTAAGTTACACAAGTTAGTGTATCTGCTCACACATGTAAGCATGAAGTCATATTGTGGTCTGTGTAAAAAATTAAATGCAAACTCTGCCTTAAAGAAAATGTAGAACGTTTTATTACTTTATGACTGGATTCTCCATCCAAACTAGCTGTTGTAACAAAACATGTTCCATCTCCTCTACTACTTGATAGAAATATTAAGTCACATGGGAATGTTTCATCTTCTTTTACCATTACAATATCTCCAACCTAGGGAAAAAAAAACCACAGTAAAGTGCATTTATCATTTATGTAGCAGCCCAAATTTCAGATTTCAAAACCAAAACCTAGGTTTACCCAAGTATCTTGAAAATTCATCAATTTTTATTTACACCAGGATTTTACCACAGGAATGAAGAACTACAGAAATATCTCTGCAAAACTGAATTACACCTTGTGGAATGACTGAGGTCTACTGTGTACTACCTTCCCTCTCAGGATAACCATTTTGCAAGTACTGTCTTACTAAGTTTTGCAACATTATTTGAGAGACAGAAGATACTATCCTTGTTTTAAGACTAAATACAACAAAACATTGTTTCAAAAACAGCTGGAGATGTGAGCTACTCTTGTTGGCTCTTGAGGATAAGCATCTAGCTGAAAAAGCTAAGAATTCCAAGTCTGCCAATGAAAACAAGATACAGTTTCAGCAGAATTTATGACTAGAAGTCCATCCTATTTTTATCCATGTTTAAAGGTAAGCAAACTAGTTTTTATTCATGCAAACACAGGTAATACCTTACAGCGTGTTAGAGTATCACAGAACAGTCAATCAACTATAAATCCAAAATATTACTGTAAACAATTCATTTAAGAAAAACTGCCAGAACAAACCAGTAGCATTGACTATCATAATCAGGCTTAAATAAATTATTAATGTGCATAACCACAGAGGACTGAAAATGGAGAAAAGAAAAGACAAATCATGACTGAAATTCCAAGTTAAAAAATGGATAATGAAAGGAACAGTTATGAGAGGAGTTAAAGTAAAGGTAAAGAAGAAACATACCTAGCTTCTAAAAATACTTTATTCAGAGGCATTAAAAATTAGTATATTGTAGGTCTAATCTCCATTAAATGTAATAAATGCTACAACATCATCACACTACTTTTCTGTATAATTCGTTTTACAAGAAGTGTGCAATAAAGCCTGACTCCTAAAATCTGTTACGTCATAGTTACTTACTCTTAATTTTCGGCTTTGCTTTCTAACCAGTTTACCATGTTGAATGAAATGAACAGGGCATTGGTTCATTGCATTGTCAGCTTTATGTCGAAGCCAATCTTCATAACCCTAGAAAACAGTGAAATGGCATGACGCAGTGATGCACATTTGGCTATAAAGACACAGAACAGCTCTAGCTTGCAACAAAAACTTAAATCATCCTTGATCAAGATACGGAAAAAAAAAAGAATATTCTCACTAGAACAAATGAAATTGTTATACGTGTCAGTAATACAGTCATGTTGGACATATATGAAAGAGCATCCATGGTTACAATTAGTCAAAATTATGTATTTCAGTGAAGACATTTTGATGAATAGGGATGTTTACAACGTGTAGAACAATTTCTAATGTTTGTGATCATCTCTTGCTCATGCTCTACTCACTCTTGAGCAAGTGCAAAGTACTTATAGAAGCAGTTGCTGAGAAGATGGAAGTAGAGTATCTATTTTGGAAGACTGGGACTCCATATTGAAAGATGATAAAGTGACAACATGACTGAAGGTGGTCATATTTCCCAATTGTCATACAATTATGTCAAACTTTTTAACTCTATATACCGTATATATAGTCCTGAAGAATTTTGTTTCAAGAGACTTTGCAGAATAACCTATTTTGGTTGCTCAATTATCTTAATGCATTTGTGTTTTATACAAACAGACAGAGTAAAGGACAGGGAATTTGCAATTTTCCATTCAAAAGGTCCTGCTGTGGGATAAAGACTGGGACTGACAAAGACACTATTGGTTAAGAGATGGAAAATACCACTTGTACTCCATAGCATTTTTACATCTAACTCTCCTGAGCACATTTGAAAATTCAATGTAGAACAAAAGTATCAGTACCTTGGATGCTCTCAAGAGATAATCTGGGAACCCACGGAGTCTTTATAACTTTAATACCATTCCAGAAGCTGGTACAGCTCCTCAAGCAGGTCCCAAAGTTGTCAGGAGAAAGACTCAAGTTGACAGACATAACTGCAGTACTAGGTGCAGCATGTCATAATCCAGGCTTTAGTAAGCCACTACCAAACTACAGTAAGACTCTGAAGTATAACATTTAAAATTTTAAGAGTGGGAAAGCCACACCTAAAACACTAGCTATTGCACATATCACAACTTTTGCTCACCAGCAAGAGCTGAATTCTACTATAGAATACACTCGATTGTGTATAGGTAGCACTGTAAAGAAGTGGAAATGCTGCTCTTTAGTTTCTTAGAAAACTAATGAAGGAAAAGTCTGCATTTAGCACAACAACTGTGAAGGTAATCAGTTATCGTATTAAGGGACGATCAAAATTACCCTCCGTTCTGGGACTGGCTGGGATGAAGTTAAGTTTCTTCACAGCAGCCCATATGCTGCTGTGCTTTGTACTTTGGGCTAGAAGAGCGTTGGTTACACCCCGGTGTTTTGGCTACTGCTTGCACTGCCTCAAGGCTGTCTCTCCAACCTCCCCCCACACCAAAAAAAAGGCCAGTAGGCTGGGGGTGGGGATGCTGCCTGGATGGTGAACCCAAACTGACCAAGGGGATATTCCACACTACATGACATTGTGCTCAGCAAGAAAAGCTCCGGGAAAGCAGGCAGAAAGGGTTTTTCTGTGGTGACAGCATTTGTCCTCCTAAGCAAACGTTACATGTGCTGAGGCCCTGCTTTCCAGCAACCGGCTAGACATCTGCCTGCCGATGGGAAGTAGTGAATGAATTCCTTATTTTCTCAGCTTGAGTGCATAGCTGTTGCTTTCCCTACTGAAATGTCACTAACATGATACACAACTCTTTTCACCTTCCCTCTGTTTTCCACAAGAGAGGGGAGTGAGCGAGCGGCTGGGTGGGTGTTCAGCTGCTGGCCAGGGTCAACACACCACATCCTCATTTTTGTTAGTTATTGTTTTAACCATCATAGTCCATCATAGCTATGTAAGAAATACAGACCCCCCGCTACAAGTTTTGAGCTAAAATGAGGAGCACTCTGACACAGAAACTGTCTTGATGTTCAACTACTTCATGGAATACATTTTTTTGAAGCATGACATAAGAGATATTTCTTATGCCCATGGAGAGTGCTAACTCCTTCAAGTAGCCCATCAAAAGATGCTGAAAGTCAAGCTGCTTGCACAGATTTTCCTTTTACATTGACATTCCATTCACTGAAACGAAGAAAAGAAATCGCTGGTGTCTGGACCCAGAGACACAGTGAAGACTGAACCCTGAAAGGGAACTCACTGTGCTACTGAGTTCTTACACTGATGGCTGTCCTGCAGGACCAATTATCATTAAATTGGACTGAAGGCAAAAAGCTAAACACACAACAGAACCCTTGTAAAAAACATTATTTGTGCCTGTTACTTTAGGAGCCCAGATTTTCAGAAACTACTCTGTGGCTATGGTAAGATAGTACAGTAAATGCAGAAGAGTGCTGTAGGCACCAAATGCAAAGTACTGCTTATAAACTCACTTGCTAGTTCAAATTTACTAAAATTTTTGATGAATTAACTTTGCAATAACGAGGTTTATGCCAGATCAGGTATCCTCTGTCCTGCAGCTGGTGTGAAACTCACAAAGTGAAGTGCTTTGGCTCTGGCTAAATCAACAGAAGAGCAATCATGAGCTCATTCCTGATTCAGACCAAATTTGTAGTATCAGCAGCTCTGAAAACATGCAGACCTGAGAGTATTATCACCATATGAATTAAAACATTCTATATTAATCTGAGATTCCACTAATTTCAATAAGCTCTTACCTACATTTAAGTGCTGTTGTCAACTGTAGCACTACAGCATGAGGGTAGCAGGTAAAAAACTACCTTAATCTTTTCCTTTTGGTAGTACTAACTTGAAAGTGAAATGGCAAACCTATATAATTCCATACCTGTATTATGCAATTCTATTTTGCCAGAACAAATTCTATTAGGATCTTTTACACTCGATGACGTGGCAAGAACTAATCTCTAACAAATACTTCAGTTTTATGGATTAATTTTCACATTAAAAATGAGAATACAGTAATGTCTGTTCAATGCTAATCTGTAGAAAGCACTGCAGCTATCGTTATGAACTGTAGATTATAATCAACATATACTGGAAACTTGAACCAAAATAATTATTATCATCTGTTCATACTGTAAAGGCTAGGGAAGCCTCAAAGGTAAGAGCAGATTTATCTTACAAAAGTTTTTGTAGTTCTTACTAAACTCATTTTCAGTCTTCATGGAAGAACATAATAGGACGTAGACAGCTATTTAGAAACAAACAAAGAAAAGTCGAAGAGTGCTGAGTTAACACAAGAATGTACATGATTCCTTGGAACACAAGGACATAAAAATTATGAAATAATTTAGAAGCTTGTGTTGGTTTAGGGAGACATCCTCATATAGCAACCGATTCTACTTAAACTACAGAAACAAAAATAAAACTACTCTGTCAAAATTCCTTGCAACCATTCTTTAGGCATTGCCCTAAGACAGTCTAACACAAAAAGTCAGGGAAAATTGTAATGCAAAACAAATAATAACGTTCTCTTTAGTTTTACTTTTGCTTACTAAATTACTCACCTGTTTGATAGCTGTTACGGTGATGACAAATAAAAGTGGAAGTCCACTTGTAACTGGACTAGTAGGTGTATCAATAATTAACTGCAACAAAAGGAACAAGTATTTTCTGCTTATATTTTTGTGAATGTCAGCAGTTGATTTTTCAAGCCAGATGTTTCAAGTAATCATTTCACCAATATGTTACAAAGCACCACAGAGCTTTAATTAAAAACAGTACTTTAATACAATTTTAAGAATATATACTATACCAACAAAATCTGAAAAATAACCGTATGCTATAGTAAGATACAATACTGTGTACAGATCACATTCACATTCAGATGTTAATGCCTAGTAAAAATACTTGCTTGCAAGAGTCTAAGTAAGTACCAGACCGGAAAGCTGCAGCTTTGGAAGCAAAATTACTGAGCAGCATTAGAAATTAGCATGGTGCTGTTTCTACATGTTATACAATACAGCTTTTCTTATGCAAGAAAGCAGTAAATCCTGAAATAGTGTAGGCTGTGGCTTCCACAATTATAAACAAAGAGGTAGAATGCAGAGAAGGAATGCAAATGATAAGAAAATCCAAATTATCCTGGGAATCTGCATAGCTTTTCTTTCTACACAATCTGGTGTGCAGAGTAATACAGCTTTTCACTTAACTTAGTAACATTTTATTGTTTAACACATTAAGTGACTGTGAAAGGTTCAGAATGAAGACACCTAGAAAGCAGCAAAACTAGGTATCTGAGGTAATAATTACAAACCCAAATATTATGTATTAACCTAAGCAAGCATTGTATAAGCATCTATATTTTGGTTTCTCTACAGGCTTTGATGACAGTGCAGTTGGAAGATTTCTGTCAAGGCATGGTTCTGTTATTAAAAAAATAATATTTAGCAGAATCAGCAAAAGTTTCTCATCGACATAATTTATAACAATGGGTTTATGGATCTGGATGTTTGCTTATTATAAAATAAAAATAAAACCACCACTCATTCTTTTCCATGTTATCAAGAGATGTCTTGCCATCAAACCAGTGATGGTGTCAATTTCTCTTTAGGCTAGATTCAAGTTTACAACCTGGAAATGAAATAAAACTCCTTTTGTCACATCATCAGTGTAAAAGGCTGTCCAGGCTCACTTGTTTACCTCCTCAGTTATCAAAACCAGTGCATTTTTAAACCTTTTTCAACTCCTTTGTTTTTTAGGAAGAGTCCAGAAATTTATTGAAAAATGGGGATAGCTTACCTGAACAAGGAAAATTATGAGAAAATAGAAGTTAGCTATTCTTCTGAATTGCTCAAACAAATTTTTCGGTACAAAGTTCCAAAACGTGTACTGAAAACAAACGCATAGATTATCAATCAGTGTTTGTGAGAGGAGTATTATTTGCATCCTGTGTTCTAAAAATCAAAGACATAATTCACAGTTCAAGATTAAATTAAACAAGAAGCTGGAGTATTTTTTCTTTGTTTAATGATTTACTGAAATGGAATGTTAGATTGGCAATCGTGTATTCTTGGAATCGTACCAATTTTCTGCACTGTGATAATCTTGGTACTAGGGATTGAAATTACTTTTGACTAGTAACAATGCTCAGAGATTTAGTTACAGAACAGTTTATTTAAAGCCAACAATGGATTTTAAAAACATCTTAGTCACTTCAAACAGCACTTTTAATTCACTTCCATTTTGTACGTATGACTTGAGGAGGTAGGTGGCACTCTGAGAGTTAACTTTGCAGTCATCCCAAGCTGACCAAATAAAAGTTGTCAGCCCCTCTTCTGTTCCTCGGCTTGGACACAAACATAGTCCTCAAAATAAGCTACAGCAGTGAATAAGAGTAAACTGCTGCATATTTCTCTACTATCTTACAAATTATCTGAAGTTTAATAAAATGACACAAGAAACAGTATATAAAAGTGCAAACAGAAAATGCAAAAACTTCAAAGGAAAAAAACCGTGTGACAGCGAGAGAAAAAGGACCTTACATCATCTAGCACCTTCCCCTGCCCTGCAGCAGGTTCAACCATACTTTTTAAACAGCTCACTCAGTAGCTCCAAAAAAAATTGCAAGGATTGCTTACCGGAACACATGTAAAAATATCAGCTAAAACTGTGTGAAAAGGTGCGAAAAACGTCTTGAGAAAACTAACACTGTATCATCTTATTATCCAAATTACCATTTGACACTTAATAAAATGACAACTCCAATGTAACTTTCATTTCAAAGGAGAAGGGCTAAGAAGCTTCTCCTAATTTATTTGCTCTGCTACAAACATGCCTTGTCTCTTCTTGGCAGATTGTACCGATACTTGCTGATACACAAATTATGCCCTGAGTTAGACATTTTCTGAATTTGGCCCTGAAAGCAAAGACAGCCAGAGCTCTAGAAGGAAAATACCTCTATTACATCTGCAGATGAAAAGGATCCTCAACAAGCATGCCTTAGTACATGAAACCCCTAATATGTAATCTTTTTATTTCTTGGGGGTTAAAGCCTGGACATGTGCAAGACATAGGAATGAAATTTTTTCTATCATGTGCCAAAAAATCAGTATCTATTCTAAATATGCCCTAAGTAAACACTTATCCTGCTTAATAGTTACCTCAACATTAAATCACCTGTGAGTAAGCCAAAACTCAGGCAGGCATACATGCAACAGCTGGAAAGTCAAGTGCTCTCATCTTGCAATCAGAATAGTTTTCATCAGACTGGAATGCTCCTTGCACTGCCTGCTACCTAGCTACTTACCTTGGAATTTTGAAAGAGAACTGCTTAGACTTGATTATTTTTCCTTGCACAACAGTCCTGATCATTCAAAGCTGCTGTTGTGACATATGACAATAGAGATTCTATTCTGTGATAAAAATTTTATATTCTCATCATTAACTTTGATTTTAAGGCAAATTAGCTCTGTTTTCTATTCTTACGCATTTATTTTTTATGAATCTCTGCCGGCTGAGAAGGAAAAATGAAGAGGTTTCAGTGAAAAACTTCTGTTCACATTTTTCTCTTTAGCTCTTTTGATAGAGCAAGTGTTTTTTCCATGTTAAAGGGTCTTTTTGACCGACAAAGTTTGATGATTTATACAAGCTCCCCAAATCACCATTTGTAAGATAAAAATGTAATCCCTTATGCAGTAACTTCCAGTTTAAATCTCCTAGAGGGTTATTTGACTAAATGTGTGGTGACAGCATATTGTTTTCGGACTAGGTATTTAAAACATCTGACTGAGGAAATCAAGTAATTTAGTTAAAACAACAATCTATAAAAAGATTGAATGTTCATCTTTACCCTTAGTATCTGGTCCTCCTCATAGTCCAACCTCTACTCACTGCTTTCCATCAAGCAGTGGTCTTCCCCACCGCTCCGCCTTTGGTCAACAACTCTTACCTGAATAAATGGGAATCCCCTCGGAACAGATCACTTAACGGCCTGAGAGGTGTTACTTAAAATGGATGCTTCTTTAGCACAGAGAACTTCTTAAAACTTTATTTTCAAACCACCTGACAAGACTTTTAGCACTTTATTACACTGGGTTTCAGACATACGAAGTACATCTTTATTCTGCCCATTCTTCTTCAAAGGAGAAGTAACAATTTTTGAAGGAGTTTAGGCAAGACAGACAGATCACTAAGATGTCTAGACAGACATCCCCCTGCCCCAGCCATCAGTAGCTCAGAGCAGTATCTACAAATGGATGATTAATGTTTAACCACCATAATCACTCCCAGGAGAAACAAGAGAGTGGCTGCCACTCAGAACAAGATTTATCTCACCACTGCATTCAAAGCAGTTCCTCTACCCTAGTTAGGCAGGAACAAAATAAAAATCTTCAAAGAAAAGACATTAAAAAAAATGAAGATACTAAATGCATCAGATTACTGTGCCCAGAGAGAGAGTTCATACCATCTCTCTTCAGATAATTTCTAGTCATGCTCTTTGCAAACTCTGAAAAGCAGTTTATGTATAATTTAACTACCTTTTTTCACTATAACTCACTTGAAGGCAATAAGGTTATCCAAACAGTTATGCACTTGAAGCTTTTCAGTTGGGGAAGGCTTCACTGATCTTTTTCAACTGCTGCAAAAGACTTAAAAGGCCAGAGCACATGCATGCCTTTTGCATACAGGAGGTGGTATGTCAGACAGCAAGTAGTGGTTACGTATTCATCCAAGAGGTAAACACACTGGGCAAACAGATGCATCTGAAGCATTGTGCAAGGAACTGTAAAATCAGTCTGTCTAGAGTCAAAACAGCATAATTCAAGTAGATTTTCTTCCCATTTATAATTGTAATAGCACCTGCAGCGCTGGTGTATGTGCTTGGACTACTTACGCGCACCTCTGCAGTATTCCTGCTCGTGCCCCTGCTCCTTCTTACTAATTCTTGCATCCTATTTGCTATACAATGCCTACAACGGATTAGTTTTTTTCAATACTATTTTGATCATTTCATTTGATGCCCGTATGCCAGAATTTCACCTCACATTTCAAGCCTCTCTTTCCATCTTGAGAGGCAGATATTTTCTTACGCAAAAGGAGAGTTTCTTAGAGCAATCACTTGACATCAAAAGCTGGAGCTGTAAGAAAAAAAAACACTCCATACTGCATTATTGAGTTCTGTCAACACCTCAGTTTCTTGTAGCTTATTTGTTTTAAACAGTCAACATCTCTTTTCCAATCTGCTCTGATTTCACTCCTTTCCCTCAACCTTTTCAACTATTTCTTGTAAATGCTTAAAACTACTCTGACCAAAATATCCATGTTGCTTCTGCAAAACACAGTCCATCTTGAGGACAATAAATTCAGGAAAGAACAGATAAAAGCTGAATGATAATCTTGCAGTCATTAAGTTTTTCAATGTTTTTCCATGTTTTTCTTTTAACAGATCAAGACACACACACAAAACTTGAACATGTCGATTACGACTTCGGTATTTTTAATATACTGATTTTTATAGTACTGCTCAATTACCAAAAGACAATACATTCTTAAAGCTGCCAGCTTAATAACTGGACTGTGCACATAACATTTTATGTATGATAATACCTTATATATTAGGCTATTAAAACAACCTGAATATTAGGTATATTACATACATATAGTTATCCCCCTTCAACAGAATAGCTGAAAAAGGTCTGATCAAAAGTTTGACAACTTCTTCAAAATTAGTTTTATTTATAAAAGTTTTTTTTTTTTAAACACAGTTTGTCTAACTCGAATAGAAAACTGGCAGAGAAAACTATAACAAAGGGTGTGAAAAAAGGAAATCAATAATTAGCTGAAATCCTAAGAACTGAGTTGAGGGTATGGCTTGCCTGTCTCAAATGACTTGCTTATCACATAAGAAAGCTGTAGCAGAACTGATCTGTGTTCTTTGACGTATTAAATCAGTCTCCACTCTAACTTCTTCAGGCAAAAAACTTCACGCTTCTGTGCTTATATAAGACTCAACAAAATTGGAATAGTAACATCCATGAAATTTTGAAAAGCACTTTGCAATGTTTAGGACAATTTGGAATGAATGCAGACATACACAATTAACTATATTGTAATGAAAGTATTAACACGCACACCCCCTGCAGAGTGTTTATCACTCGGTTGAGGGAGAGACCCCTGTTTCTCCATGCCATGTGAGGTAGGGTGGTTCACATCACAGGGATCACTGTAAGCTCCCTTACATTTAGGGCTTTTGCATGCGACTAAGAGCCACCTGTACGCTTACAGAGTGTAAAAGTGATCAGTTCAAATGGTGCCTATACATTTGAATGAACAAGCATACATATTTTGTCATAGGGTTCCTTAAAAATAGTTGCTGGCAAAACAGGATTTCTACTACAAAGCAGCCTAGCTGTAGTAGTCCATGTTCAGCAACTGTCAATCTTATCAAATAGGGGTATATCTCCAAGAACTTCTCTGAAAAAGACATCCCCCCAGCATCTGGAAGATTATCTAATTAAAAATCTGAAGGAAAATAAAAAACTTACAGCAAGGATGACTGACTAAAGACAGAAGTCGTAGAGAACATTAGGAAAACAGAAGAAAGGGTGTGAGAGAGTCTGTGCTAGAGTGAGCAAGCTTCACTTTCTCATACATATAGTGAGGAGACTATCTGTCATCCTGGCGTTGGGTTTGGACCTGCTTGCTTTCCTTCCTTCCACTTCTCTCTCGCTACACGCAGATTCCATGCCGATACAAAAAACTTAAAGGTTCTGTTAGGGGCAGTACCAGCAGATAATAAAAGATCGCTGTTAACCCTGGGCTGAGTCAGGGGAATGGCAGACGGCTTCTCCTGGGAGCACAAGGCAGACTGCAGAGAGCTTTTGCCCTGGAAATCCCACCCCAAGCAGGATCATCAGGAGCCGACAGCTCTTCCTTGCTCTCTCTAGGCACTGGCAGTTGTCCACAGAAGGAAATTGTATTATCGTGCCTGGAAGGAGAATCGCATGCTCATGCACTTCCCATCCCATGTATTACTGTTCCCTGAGCTGGCACCAGACAGAGTCCAATTGATTCGGAAGCATTTGAGATTGACTGCTGATCAAGCCCATTAAGTACTTTTCATTGCTAACAGCTCCTGCCCTTTTGGCACGGATGGGCAAACCTGACTAACCCTTGCAGCACTGGATCTGACCTTCTGCTTCAGCCAGCATGGCTGAGAGTCAGTGGATTACCTGGGATTAGCTGGGAGCTCCATGTTGCAGCTGCTTTTAGAGCAGATCAGTATGTCCATGCTAAAAGGCACACACAACGTTCCCTGCAGTGGTAGCTGTCCTATATAGATTTGTGTCTACATATCCTCCCTGCCCGCACATGGCATGCTACACCTAAATATTTATCAGCTTCACAAACACGTACATGACCATGCCAGTTCCCACTGTGGGGTCTGGATGCCTTTTTGACTTTCAAATGTCATTGCTTAGGGCTATGTTTGAACTCCTTATCCTGAAACTGCTATGTCATAGCCCTAGAGAGGCCAGACAAATCCTTCCAGTTACAAAGGAAAGGTGTGGGACAATCTAGGTCTCTCCTGGGTTCCAAGTGGCTCATCTTGGTGGACGCATTTTAATATTTCCTTAAGCTTCAGTATTAACAGTTCTTCTAAATGTGGCATCAAAATGAGAAATCAGAGCCCCCTCCAGACTTTGTGTTTTTATAATGACACTAAGAGCAAGTGCTGCAGGGAAGAGCTATGGCACAAGGGCATGAATTTCTGCTGGAAGAAACATTTCAACAACATCCACTGAAACATGTCAGAATTATTTAACTTTAACTGTTAGTCACTGTGAGATGACTCACAATTAATCAGATTAGCACTGAAGGTAGCTAAGGTTCCCCTTACAATTTACAGGATTTTCAACATGCCGCATTATTATTTCAGGCCATTCTCACACAAATCAATGTTTGGATCAGTATTTGATGAGAAGTCCCAAGGAAACATGCAGACAACAGGAGATAGTCTTATTTGTGAATAATACCCCAGCATCTCTGAAATTTTTGGTTCTTTCTTGTGGTTCATTCTTTAGGTTGCCTGTCAAAAGCACTAAGCAGCTCTAATTAAACATGTTCTTACAGAACTCCATATTGTTGCCTCAAAAGAGACTTATTTTCTAAGCGACTTTCCCCTCTGTTCAAGAGACAAATGTACACATCCAATTACCCTTCAGTTCATTGATTCAGCTAGAAAAGGAGACAACTCCATACTTTGTCTACAAATGAACGAGATCCTTGAAGCACAGTAGTTCCATAAAGATATCAGATCAACATCAGGAAAAAGAATTTGAATGTTAGAAATTATTAATAACTGAATAAAGAACTAAAACCATCAGTATGCCACTGTATAAATCCATAGTTTGCCTATACATTGAATGCTCTGTGCATTTCTCCATCTTAAAAACTCTGCATCTGGCTTGGGAAAAAGTACAGCCCAAATCTGAGCAGAGGTATGAACTACCTTCCACACAAGCCATTACTGAACAGACTAAGGTTATTCAGCCTGGAAACGAACATGGTGGAAGATCACTAACAGAATCAAGAAGATAAACAGGGCATAACAGTTGTTCTCAGATTCAAGGTCTTGGAACACGAACTGAAATTCGCATGTAGGAATTTCAAAATGAAGGTTCATAGTTTCTTTTGGCAAACATTCCTACAGTTTAACTGTGCCTTAATTATGTATTTGAAAATTTACATGGGCTCAAAAAGTATTTAAGAAATTCACAGAAAAGAAACCCATTAAAGACTTATTAAATACAAAATCATCACTTTTGGCTCACAAACGGCTAAGTCACAGGTCAGCAAATACTAAGAGAGTATTTGGGAGAAGCATCACTCTATGCTTACTTGTTCTTGTCTTCTTCCCTAGACAGCTACTGCTGGTGAAAACATAGTGTGCCCGATGGACCTTTGGCAATTCTTAGCCAGTCAGGCACATCCACGTACTACTACACATGTACGGATATGCTGTTTAGCATACTGACTGGGATATTCCTGGCAAAAAATACGAAGCTTGGACCTTAAGGACCTTTCATATTAAAAAGTTATTTTGTAATTTATCAGTCTTTAAAAAAATAAAAACCTTTCGATATTCTGTTTCAGAAGAAGGAAAAAAGTTGTTTCCTACCAAGTTCCATTAACTGTTACTGCTGCATAGTTCAACTTCTTTCCTTTTGACATAGCAGTTCTACTAATCAGTAGATTATTTAAAAATGTAAATAATTTTTAAAGAAAAAAGCAAGAAACCTCCCTGCCAATTCACTTTTTCTTTCTTCTCATTTGAAACATTAGGATTTTCTACCTAATGCAGAGAGGGACCTGGGGGTATTGATTGATAGCCAGCTGAACATGAGCCAGCAGTGTGCCCAGGTGGCCAAGGTGGCCAATGGCACCCTGGCCTGTATCAGGACTAGTGTAGCTGGTAGGACCAGGGAAGTGATTTTACCCCTGTACTCGGCACTGGTGAGGCCGCATCATGAGCACTGTGCTCA
>JAVKLA010000057.1:2273196-2301927 GCA_034782735.1 Sagittarius serpentarius | reverse complement strand
AAAGTCGTGTAGATGTAGTGCTTAGGGACGTGGTTTAGTGGGGGACTTGTCAGTGCTAGGTTAAACGATTGGACTAGGTGATCTTATAGGTCTCTTCCAATCTAAGCAATTCTATGATTCTATGATATTTGGCCATGCTGCATCACTGTCATATGATAAATTCAATCACTGGCACACAACAGCTACTTTAAAGGCTAACACCCGGGGCAGCTGAAGTAGCTAAAAGTTAGACCACCATAAGGATCCACCTTGCAGAAGTCACTGCCTCTAGAACATAAGCAAACTGCATGCATAATGCAAAAGAAATTTTTGCCTTTTATTATTTCAACACAGCCTTTTTGTAATGTGGTGTTAAAATCATAATTGAATTAACACACCAAATCAAAAGAGCATTTTTGTCTGATCAAGGTCTGTCTAGATATCATTTTTCAAGACCAGGAATATATCATTAAGCAGACAGAGCATTAACCACATTCCAAAGTGACACTGCAATATACAAGAAATATCCCTCCATACTGGAATCAAATTATTATCTTGCTGACACCAGGAAACCTCTGGTGAAGCACAGTAAAGTTCACCTTTGGAAGGAAATTACATGAACCTTAGACTTTCCTAGTTATTCCAACCTGCAGTCTTTTTTCAGGGCTTTATGACAGGACATTTGTTAGTACAGCAACATGCAGATAGTCTAATTGATGAGGTTTCCTCATGGTTTTAAACTATCCTTTTTAGAAATTCAGTTTGTCTTAAATTGGCAAAATCTGCACTTGGAAGTTCAGAGTTCCTCATCCTTGAAGAACAATCATATACTTTCTTATATAAGCATTAAAGACCTATAAAAGCACAGCTGAAAGTTACGGTCTGTCTTACTGATGAGAGACGAAGGAAATATCCTTCATGGTTGAGGTAACGTTATACAGTGTGCTTATGTGCCTGTATCTTTATTTTACTCTAACATTTATGGATTTCCCATCTTAATTTTGTACATATGATCATTTTCCAGGAAGCTTACGTCTGTGTTTCCTAAGCTGTGGCAGGTGCCCCTCCGGAGTGTTCATAAGGGAGCAAACGACAAGGACAGAGTGAAAGGTTAAGAGCTAGTTAGCTTACAGAACCAGAATGAATGCAAGTGAAGTCACAACAGTGCTTTACCCAGGTTGTTTAGGATGGAGCATGGGAACAACAGTTTACTTGAAAGGGACAGTACAGGCAAGACAGCATGGGAAGTTGTCATATAAATACAACTGTCATTAAAACTGAGCCTTCAGCAGCCTAAGGAACTGCTCAATATTATAAAAAGCATTTATGTGAACTCTGTTCCCTCCTGAAATATCACCACTATATTTACTTTCATAAAGACAACTTATATTATTTAACTGTGAGAAGTTCAATCAACGAACAGAACATTTGAGAAACACTGTATATGCAAAAAACCATTATTTCCACTAATAATTTTTTGGTTATGGAAAACTGTTTACAGACACAGTTCACAACTACAGAGCTTAACATTTAAAACATTCAACTTAACATGCTTTATATCCAAACATAGTGAAGTCTCTTTCCTGAACTAGTTGAAATCATACATATTTACTAATTGCTGGCACAGATCCTCAGCTCAATCCAGGTTTAAGTCATACTTTAAAAAAAAAAAAATAAAAAATTGCACTCTGCAAAGCAAAGCAGCTTGAAACTTCCACTAATTTCATCATCACAAAAAGATGTCAAACATCTTGCGGAATTGAGTAGGATGTTTTTAATTCAAAGAGTATCAGCAGTAACTTCAATTGCTTTATTCACATATGTCTCAGACGAGATGTACAAGATGAAAAATTAAGAAACACGTCACAGGAGCACAAAGATTTGCATAAAAAGTATTTGCTCTTCAATAATCCAAAAGGCAATACAAATTCATGTGTAGAGTGCAGAATTTCCCACTGTACTAGCTTGACTGTATTCCATCTGGATTATTTACTGCATTACCTTTCAAACATTTATCTAAAGATGCAGAGATACTATGCTGTTTGTTGTTATACTGTCTTTGAATGAAGTACAGAAAGAACGTAGTAAAATTAGTAAAGGTAGTAAAACACAAAATTTCACAAAAGAAATGAGACACGGTTTGAGAAAAGTGTGGATTTTATTACAGATTTGCCATTATATTAATGGATGGCAAGTGCTCAGATCCACGAAGGTAAGGACTCAGTTCCTTGAGATCACAATACTACTAAGGTTCTTAAAATGAGCCTGTGGATCTGAGCCACTGTTCAAAAAGAACTTTTCCCAGTAGAGTAGCTATTCTTTCAAATTCATTATTTCATAGTTGGTTGAAAGTGTGTGCTCATGAAGATTAAAATATAAGCACATTAAAAACTTGAAGTTCTTGGGGTGTTAGCCACACAATAAGCTGCAAATGTTCAGTTTTCTGTGCCACTGCAGTACGAACCTTTGGCTAAAGCAAACCAGCCAGTCTAAACAGGTGGAGAGTACCAACAACCCAACTGCTCACAGAAAGCTGCTGAAGCCTAGGGAAAGATTTGCTAATTACACTGAGGGACAACTGGAAGGTTTCTAAAGGGCACAAATGTATCACAATACCAAGAGTTTAAGAATGATTCAATTGTACCTGTATAACAAAGAATATTATTTCTATAGGGTTTTGTCAATATGAGCTTTTGAAGGGAATGGCACTGTTACTGCGGAGATAGCTTCATTTGTTGAGCACTTACATTGATGATAGTATTTCTAGTACTTTGAGATATTGCATTAGATTACAAAGGATGCAGTCTTTCCTTGGGAAGATTTTCTTTACTCCAGGGTTGCCCCGAAATGAAAATTGCTTTCTCACTCCTTTGTGAAAAAGCACAGTATAACTTGTAAGACTTTACTATGTACCATAGTAAACATTGGAGAAGTCATTCTATTCCTGTTCACGTGAGAGGCAATTTGGCAATTAGTTTTTGTGGAAGAAACTTGGGATACCTTCATTTTACCTTTGCCAGTCATGGTAAAGGAGAAACACATAGGAAGTATAGGAAGAATATTTTGAAGGAAATAAATGAACACACAAAGAATAACTCAGGCTGATTTATGTAAATGAATGGAAGAAAGTACTACTACCTTTGATGAGACTATTCGGTTATCTGGAAATCTCTGTGGAATGTACGCTTCAGTGCCTGGAGGTGGTTCACGATGCCCAACATAAATAGTCCGACTGTCCACCCAATTCTCTTCTCCAGCACACTATGGGAGAAAAACAGTCATCATGTCAGCTCGCTCAGTATTTCTGCAGTAAGATGAGTCACACACTGAATTAGCTAATCATGTGTCTGATCATCAACACATACATATCCATCACTGCATGACCCCTCACACTTCTCTGTATAATCTCAAGACCACTAAACCACATAAAAACAAAGTCAGTTGTCAAAACTCTGCCTTACTTGCATTGTACTTTCCCTTAAGAAAGGCTGAGAGAGTTGGGGTTGTTCAGCCTGGAGAAGAGAAGGCTCCAGGGAGACCTTAATAGCAGCCTTCCAAGGACAAGTTCCAAGTACTTCCAAGGGTACCTACAGGAAAGGTGGGGAGGGACTCTTTATCAGAGAGTGTAGTGACAGGACAAGGGATAATGGCTTTAAACTGAAAGAGGGTAAATGTAGATTAGATGTAAGGAAGAAGCTCTTAATTGTGAGGGTGGTCAGGCACAGGAACAGGTTGCCCAGAGAGGCTGTAGATGCGCCATCCCTGGAAGTGTTCAAGGCCAGGTTGGATGAGACTTTGAGCAACCTGGTATAGTGGAAAGTGTCTATAAATGTGTATGTATATATATAAACAAATTAATCTCATTTTTGAGACTAGCTAGCCATAACTTGGTATTTTATTTGCAGCAAAGTGAAACTCTGTTCCCTGAAACACTAGTAATAACAGTTTCCCCAGACACAAACAAGCTTAGGGACTCTTAGATTGCCAGGAAAAGACCTCAGCTTGTCAATTCAGATCCCTTGCTCTTTAATGAAAGCTGTGTCTGCAAGAAGAAAAAAGCAGGTGAGCCAAAGTAAAGTGTTCATATGTTTGCATCATGAAATTCCACTGCAGCTTGTCCAAAATTAGCACTCATGCTTTCAATTCACTGTAAAAAAAAGTACAAATCACTGTAGAAAAGTATTTACATAAAACCAAAATGATCACTTTTTTATTATTTAGAATTATTTTTTTTAGGGACTTGGATTACAAACTGCTTATCCCTTAGTCATCTACCATATGACAAATGTCTCAAGTACAGAATACATTCCTAATACTTTGTCCTACGTAGAGAAGCCCAGGCATCAGCTCTTTTAACATCATCATTAGGTCAAGTCTGAAGTAATTTAAATCTTTAAATATGTATTCAACTTAAACTCAAAAAACTCTGCTTTATGCTGGAAGGATGCATTTACATATAATTCCATTAAGCATATTAGATGGAAGCTTCTTTTCTGCATCTTCAATAGCTACATCTGTTTAGTACGTTAAATATGTCCCAAAAGTGCTCCTGGGCAGTGGTGCTTGATTGCCTGTCTCTAAGGCTGAGCTGTCAGACAGATACTTAGCAAAGTAACACCAAACAAATACCAGGAGCAGTTTGGTAGTTAACACTGCCAAAGCATCACTCCCCAAAGCAGCTGCATGTAGCTGTGCAGTTCTTGACAATAGAAGTTTAATCATACAGACACTGTAACTTCTTTTCTAGCTAGTCTTGCTGTCAATAGTTCTGGGCCCATTTACTTCACTAGTACAGACATGGCTAAGTCTAAAATAAATCTGGTTCTCAAACTTAAAAAAGTATTCACCCTAACATTTCCTTCATTGGTTCATTTCTATATGATTATTCTACTGCCTTAAGTGCAACACATGGGCAAAGAACAAACTTTCAACACAAATTATTGTTGAAATACACACATAAAACGTTGTAGTACTCTGAAAACCTGGAGCAATTAAGCTTACAAAACAGTTATCTGTGACTGCGTGACTTCCTTGGGGGTGGGTGGGAACAAAAACAGAAAGAAAACCTACTGAACACAGACTATTAACCACAAAATAGCTGAGTAGTCATGAAGTAAGAAGTAAAATGAAGAAGCTTGAAAGAAAAGCAATTTCTGCTGTCCCAGACATTTATATTAGAACTAGTTAAATTTTTGCACATTACAGCAAAATGAAGGCATTATGTTCAGAATGTACCAAAGGCCAAAATTACAAAACTAGGCATAAAACTAGAAATAAAGGTAAAACCAAAGTTCTTCACCATTTTAATATGTTATGTGATATTCAATAATTTGAAAAAGAGTCACTTCAATATTATATGAAAACAAACTACTTATAAAGGAAGTAAAAGTAACAGCCATTCATAAGACACACCAATGGCCTAGTCACACCTTACACTGAACTCCGTAACTATCCCTGACTCAGTGGGAGTACACACACAATGTTTCTCACATGTCAGATCCCTCCAATGCGGGCCTGAAATTCGAATGTGGGTTAGTTTAAAAGTTACGCTCATTTTCCAGCCAGACAACTCCTCCCATAACTGACTGGACTTGTCACAACTCAAAAGCACTTCTGAAGACCAGGTAGGATTCCTTCAGCAAGCCAAAGTATTTTGGAAGGAAGTGAAGCAACGAAAATGTTTCCATATTCCACCTTCCTTCTATGCCAAGAACAAAATGTGGTTTCTTTTATCATTTTATTGGAACACAATATACTTTACCTTGTCAGTGCACTTGACTGTACAATGCACACAAATGATTTACTGACACTTGTGCCAAGTAATACTCCTAGAAACGCAAGAGAGTGTGAGATATTCTGAGTAGTAGATTAAGTTGTACAATATTTATTAATTTCTCGTTAAGAAGGACATTCCAGACATAAAAGCAACACAAAGATTGTTCCTGATACAGTTAAGTGCCTGAGTTCAGAGATGACTGCATAAAGGGCTAATGGGAATTCAATACATGGGTCCCTGAAAATCAAGAAGAAATCCCTCGGCTTCTCCTTCCCTCTACACCGGCCCAGCCTGACACATCATCTCCTATATTTATTATGAGCCACTCTAAGACAGCTTGACAAGGATATTATTAGTTCAAAGAAGTGGTTTTTTAGATTTCACAGAATAAACTGATCTTTATCATGACGCAGTTAAAGAAATCCCCTAGGTAATTACCTATCAAGCTAGGAAGTACAAAAGACAGAGCTCTAAACAACATTCTCCTGTATTACTACCAGTTTTCAAAGGTCTGATGGCCCTGGATTATTCTGTTAACACTAAGTAAACCAACTTAATGTCACAACCCGGAATTTGTGTCCCTAAAGAAAGGCTCTATAAAATTTACTGTAAGCATGGATATAAAAATCAAGACAATTTCTTCTGTTAGCTTAATTGGATCTGGTTTTCTCACAAACTGAAATTCACCACGAAAGTTCAAAACCATAACCTGCTAGCACAGAACATTTTTTATTTTTTGATATGTTAACAGAGAATAGAAAATAAATGCACTTTACTAACCTAATTCAACAACTTCAAAACCCCAAAACATTCACAGTCCAAGTGTAAAAATTTAGCAGGGAAGAGGAAAGGTTATGATTTTCAGTGAGGTAGAAGTGCAATGCAAAATGTAGCATGCATTATTCAGTACAACCACAAGGAAACTCACTTGCGCGAAGCAGAAAAAGATGCTTTTAGTAAAACAGCACTGTAAGTCAGGATGCATGCCACAGAGAAATCAAAACACACTGCCTGAATGTATGGTAATGCTAGCCTACAAAGCCAAACACATTGATCCAACAGTTCTTTTAATGTTCAGTTATTGCACATGAGAGATCATTTACAGAATGACACCAGGGTAACTGAAAAAAGCAATCTGATGCTGCTGCCAGAACAATGAACTATATTCACTTTTTGTTTTCCTAAGTTCTATTACTTAAGTCCAATAAGGATATGTCCAAGAAATCATAAATAAATCTTAGCATTATCTGCTTCTATTTATAGTATAAAGCTCAATGTACTGAGACCTAGTTTCATTGCCACACCAATGAGGAAGCATTAGTTAGCTTTTACTCTTTCAAGCAGGGTCAGCAATACAGAAAGCAAAGACCAGCAAAAGACTACGTCATCTTTATGTAACACTAAATAGAGCCAGTTAACAGGATTATATCTTAATGCATTGAAGGAGTTCAAATATTCATGCAGCTTATTTTTCCGATTTCAAAAATCAAACTGAAACTAGCTTGAGATTCACCTTCATGCACCTCTGCTGATTTTTATCTAAATTTAATTTAAATAAAAATACATTATCTGAAAAGACAAGGGGGTTAGTACGCAACAGGTGACTGCAAAAGGACGATAGGAAGATGCTAGCAGTAGCTCCTAGAAAAGTAACTGACCTTGAGAGATTCCAAGTCTTTCCAAGGATTTTTAGTTAAGAGATATGACTTATGATTTGGAAATCAGTGGAAACACTGAATGACATTTCCTGACTCTCCACTTGAACTAGTAATTTGGGCATAATTTTGAACCAAAGATTGTTGACTAATTATAGTCTCAGTCCAAATAAGGTAAACACAAAACACTACTAAAATAAGTTAATAAGCTGAGGTTTTGGCTGTACTTAATGCAAAAATCTGCCCTGGGCAGGCTATAAGTACCCTTTCTTGAACAATATGCTCTCCTACTTTTTTTGCTAAATGCTTTCTCAGTCAGAAACGGACAGTACACTTTAATCACAGATTTGACAGCAATGAATTCTCAGCATCAGCTATAGCCTTGTTCACCCAGGCTAAAACTCAAGTTTTTTCACACAGAAATACTTTACACTTGTAGAGGCAGTCTCTGGCAACAGCCTGGTGTTTCAATAAAACACTACTATTAGATCTCAATAAAGCATTTAGCACCACTGTTGAAATTGCACACCAAACACACAGCAGCTCAATTACTTTGGAGTTTTAGAATAACAGATACTGACAAGCTATTATCACCCAAAATCTGCACGAAGAACTAATGGTGCACAGTGTGAAAAAACTTCCACATGTAGAATATTTTGCTCGTATCTAATTGGATGCGTTACAACAGCTCTGCACTAAAAAATGGCCTCAGTTTCTAATTTGTTATTCAGTGGAGAGAAACAAGTTAAATATTTCAGGAAGCTGTAATTCACTAAAGTGAAAAAAAAGAAGTAATTTTCCTTTCTAATATCTTAAGCAAAGTCATCTTTATTTATCATATACTATTTACCAAACCATGAGATCATATAATCTCATTTTTGTCTTCATTTGTCAAATGTACTGAGTACCTGTTCTTTTACACTGGACTCTGCACCATTCTGTAGGTAAGCGTGCAGTCATCTCCCTACGCAAACAGTGGCGTAATGTGCAAATTTTTACCTAACCTTTCCAAATCCAATCAAATACACTGTCCTTTTAAAGGTAGATCTGATCTATAAATCATAAAAAGCAGAATCCCTCTACAGAAATTAAACAAAAATCTACATTTCCTGTAATTGCTAGCCAGTAAAAGAGATTAAGAATTTAAATAGTCCACTTTGCTAAAAAATGTCATGAATTTACATGTATTTCTTTGTGGAGATAGAGTGAAATTTTCAACCACTTAAAGGATCTTAGCCAGATTTTAAAACATTAGGCAAGCTCACTAAGACCTATATAGAACACTTAAGGTTTATGTTTTGTTCACAGCACTATATCAGCCCTCCATATGAGTGGACCTAGCTCAGAATAAAGAGTAAATAACTTAAAAAGCTGTTCAGATTATTTTTCTGTTTCCTATGAATGTAGAATGGTACAGATAAAATAACTCAAACATATAATTATCAGATAAATTCCCTATCAGGTTTTTATAATCTGAAAAAGGACTACCTCAATAGTAGGTATCATAAAAACAAACAAAAAAACCCCACAACAACAACAAAAAAAAACCCACAACGAACAAACAGAACAACTCTCTCCCAGAAATGACTAACACATTTCCTATGGGAGATGTCAATGTCATGGGATCTGTTGCCTTATACTGTTGCTACAGAATATTTACTACTGCATTTTTTTTTAGCAATCATTTTAAGTCCTTACATGGAGATTTTCACCAGAAATAACACTTGAAAATAAAACCGCCCCAATACAATTGCCCACAAATCACACATGTTGCACGTAAGTATATGCAGAAGGAGAAGAGAGAGAAGATGACAAACATTCTTTGACTTCTATTATTTTATTTATGCATCTCAAGTAAGGGATGAGATTAGAAGCAAAGGCGGGTATATCTTAACTACCGAAAATGGTGCTAGGCCCAGCAAGTTTCCTGACCGAGCCATACCTATAGCATTTGGTGGATCCTGGTTTTCTGATCCTTTTTTCCATCTCCTGCAAGGGCCTTGTGCATGCAGGCACAAGAGGAAATGGTTTCATAGCTATAGGCTGCATAAAGTTTTGTGACATTGCTTGAAGTTGGAAAGAAGAAATGCAGAAATATGGCAATGGAATCACATAAAGTTCTGCAGTTCACCCTGGTTAGAACAAACATTGACACAACAGCACATATTCTAGTTTCTGCAAAATACCTATCGTTTCTGTATGCGTACGTAATATAAATTTATCTCAGCCTTCCAGTTCATGTCTCCTTGAGCACTGTACTTAGAATAAAAGGTTTCTGAAGCTATCCTAACAGTTAAATTCCAATCATGTCACATTAGTGTGCACAGGGACAATCTAATATAGCACTCTGTAGACAGTCCAATTCTGCTTTCTGATTTCCAGTCTAGAGCATCACCTTTAACTGAATTCCATGTACTCTATACTTGAGTGAATCATTCAGCTTCATGGATGACAAGGCCAGTGATCTGTATCCCTCTTAAAAAAAAAAAAAAATCACATTAAATCTTTGTTTCAAATACCTAAAAACTAACCCAAGTTATTCAAGCAAGATTATCTTTCATAAATGGTCAATTGAAACTCCAAATATTGTTGACATACTGGCCCATTTGGTATAGCTATTTGTGACGCTTGTGCTTTCTCCTAAAGAGAAAAATCTGGTTTAGTTTCCCCAGTGATAAAAGTGATACAGATAAAAGACTCCTATTCCTTTCACTCATGCTATCTTCAACCAAATTCAAGGAGTCACTAGGATGATGGTAAAAAGGTAGATCTGTGAAATACATGAATTACTAGACAGCTGAAAAATGTTTTTGCTTCATTTCTTTTCTTTCCTCCCACTGTACTGGTTCTGACACATTTTCCTCCTTGCTGCCAGTGGGACAGGGAGATGCTGTTCTTCCCTGAATGTCTCCCCAGCCCCAGGCAAGAAGTGCAACATGGAAATCCTTTCAAGAGTGTCCCACTTGCAATTAGAAAGGCAAATGAGAAAAACTATACTGCAAATAGAAGTGATTAAGAGAAGCCAGAAGGGAAAGTGTTACATAAGACACAAGATATTTGACAGCCTTAGCACTTTAATTATAAATCAAGTTTATATCTAAGCAGCTCCAGACCAACAGCTGAAATCAAGGTTTGTAGAGAAAATTTATAGCTTCCTTAGGCGCTAACAAAAGCTGCAAAACAAGAAGAGCAATTTTATTTCTTGCAAGGCAACTAAATGCCACTAAGATTTGCATGCAGTGCCAGTCAACTCAGAGTATCTGTAAAGATAACTTTTTTTAGAGAGAGCTGTACAGATCCTTCAAAGTGCAGGGGCTTTTTACTCTCAGTTGCCAGGAAATACTTCTATTTGCAGTAATTAATCAAGAAACATTCTGAAGAGATCAAAATTTTCAGGTCAGAAAATTAATTGAAGTTTTAAAAAACATTATTGGTACAGATTCTAAAGAAACAGGAGGGTGTAGGGAGGCAAGCAGCAGATCATTTCCATTCATTCAAAAATAAGTAATAAAAACACAGATACACCATATTATTTGTTTTCTTTTATATGAAGATACTAAATGATTAAAAAAAAATCAAGCAAAACCACCTGCTGTCAATCTTTTCAAAAGGACAAATTAATGCACTTAGAGGCAATATTTACTGGCGAGATTGACAAGATCAGATGCAACTGAAAGCCATTCTTAAGTGGTGTTCTTCTAGGATCTTCAGGTTATTCAAAAGGGGACATATTCTAAAAATATGCTTTAAATTTAGAGCAGTAAATTACCCTACCGTCAGCCTTCACATGGACATGGTTAGAACTGGCCAGTGACAACACCTTCCACAAGGATTTTGGCAAACAATAAACCTAATAGTCAATTTATTTGCCTATCTTCTGTTCATTCTCAGGAGTGCTGCTCTTCAAAAGCAAGCACTAAACAAGACTATTTTTGTACTATACCTACCCCATTCGCAACATGGTGGCAGTCTTGCCAGACCCTCAGGCCGAAATCGTGCTATGACTACACCTCAGTGAAAAAAGCAAGGGAAAGGGTCAAATTTCTGGCCTGGATTCCACAACAAAGACAATTGAAAGATACAGGCTTTCATATGCTTCTTTACACTTAGCACAGGGGCTGTCAAAATGTCTCATCTACGTGTTAGCCAGATTCTAAATTGTTCAGGTGAGCTATGGACAACAAAACAGTTAACTATTGCACCCTGCAGTCTACTGACACACAGTTGAGCAGGAGACCTCTCTATTCCTACTTTCACTAGAGAAATACCCTGCAGTTTTCCCGCCAAGAAAACATCTTCCTTCTTCCTTGTTAACCCTTGTCACCACATTTAAATCTGTAACACAAGTTCACTGCAAGCAGTAACTCTTCGCTGTCCTAATGGTCAGTTCTTGTTAGAGTTTAAAAGGATTTTCATTCTTACGTGGATACAGAGCTAGTGAAACTATGATTCTGGCAGAGAGAAGGTAGGGCTACTTTGTGGTATCACCATATATTTGAAGAAGTCTAGCAATTTGTAAAACGCCGGTCTTGCAGTCCACTGACTCAGTGGCCAAAGAACATCCAAACGTTGTTACATGAACTGTTCCATCCATAATACAGAACTTTAGTCCTTGTGTTATGTATTTGTACTGGAGATTCACCAATATATATTGTAAAGTCATTTATATCTCTATATATTTACATACTTATCTATTTATACTTAACTGATACTGAACTACAGTTTCCTAATGAACAGTGACTTACTGTAACACCTTTTTGGGTTTTTTTGCTACACAAAGACTAACTAAAAAAAAAAGCTTCCCAGTGTATGTCTGTAGCTATGTTATCATACATGCTTGAGGCCAGGTTGCAACCTTATCAGAAGCAAATACCCCAAGAAAAATGTGAAAGAGAAAAACTATCACATCAGTGCTGCAGAAAGCAGTACAACTAATGTAGTTACTACCTGTTAGTCTTCCACACCTATAAGGAGAAACACCAGCAAAATAACAGGTGTCATGTTCTGACAGATTTTCAAATTAAGATCTTGCTCACTTACTCCAGCCCCCAACTTACTCCCCCTGACTAAGGCCAGACTGCACTGGTCTACACAACTACCCACAAAAGTAAACAGGGAAGGTACAAATGACAAGCTTTCCCTGCATTACCAGCAAATATCAACAGCCTGGAAGCCCTGGCACTAGTCAAAATGTCAGCACTAATAACCAAATTTCTACTATGAGTAATTATACTTTGCCATATTCCCTACAATGTAACTCGCAAATTACATATCTCACTTTGTTACATGTAATCGGTTTTGAGAGCTATTTAAAAAGTCACATCATAATCCCGGCATACCTATACTTCATCTTGAAGAAATCCTGTATTTATAGTTCCAAAATAACTTGGCTGTTCAGAATAACTGATAATTATATATCATTAAGAGCTACCTAGCATTTTCCTTCACCTCCTTACTTCTTACTGCACTCTAGCACCAAATCCCATGCTACAGAAATTCAGTTTGATGAACACCAACACAGACACACACACTTTGATACAAGAAAGGACCCTAACTACAGTTGGTTATAAAGGTTAATGAAACATTTATCTGGAGCTACTTGTAAAAACTTACTTTCAAACAAACTTCAAACTCCTACATAATTATACAATAGTATTCCAGTACAGCTCTGACACACTAAAAGAAAATAAAATATTAACCTGTAACTTCTTCCAACACTGCAAAGCAATGCCATATGTTGAAGTATTTGAGGGAAAAGGCCATGTGCCAATTCAAGTAAGCTCACAAATTCTATTTTACAGTTTTACCTACTATAATACAGATGTTCCTGATGAAATATCACATTCAATCCCCATGCATAATAGTGAAGATCATCTAAATTTTCCAAAAGTAGCAGACATCAGCATCACAAATCTGACTTCAGATAAAGTCTATACTGATGAAAAACAAGAGTTTAAAACTTATAAAATGCTACGAAGGACATTTATTACCTTTGAGTGTTCATGTCAGAAGCATGAATAAACCTACTCATAATGCATAAAGAGCTTTATGACACCAGTAAGATTTTAGAATCCCTTTTGTTTTCACTGTACTTGAGGAATGTGAATTCTACAAAGACTAAGTATTACTTGACGATTCCTTTGATGTACTGAGCTCTTTAATGTTTACTTTTACCCTCAAAGAACAGATTTAAGGATTTGCAACTGAACAATATGAACTACAATAAATATTTCACAACTTCTTACTTTTACAAACATCAAAATTTCAAGAAAACACTTCTACAGTAACCAGTCAAATATTTATAAAGATTCTAACAGTATTTGCTACTAATAGTTGTATTTTAAAAAACTTACTCATACAAAATTATTATTTTACATTACAGCTGTTTCCTTTGTCATAGTCTCAGAAAAACGTAAATAAAATTAGTCACAATGCAAAATAAATAAATGAAATTAAGTTGACTAGTCAGAAGCTAGTGCCAGTTGCTATTCAAAAAAAAAATCTAAACCATCCAGAACATTTATTATACAAGTAATTAAACAGCAAACTTCAGAAATCAAAATAGCCAATGCTTAGTAGTCAAAACTGTGAAAAGGAAGTTTTGTAACTAAACTCTTTGGCAACTAAATTCAGAGAAACTCCAATACCTAACTCACCACTGAACAAGACAGGACACTGTAAATCAAGGGTGGACTTTCAGTTTTTACCATCTTAAATGGTTCAGCGAAGTTTGGGTGAAGTTTAAAACAAAAATATTATTAATAACTCAGAGGGAACTTCTCCTGATACAACAAAAGTGTAAGGCACTAGAAGTTGTTCCACAATGGATGGCCATCCTGAGTAGACACGCCATACTTGTAAAATACTACTAATAAAAGCATTAATGATAGCCAGGGAACTCATAGTAAAGTCAACACAGTATGCCCAACACACCTGAAGTCAAGTTCCAGTATACTCAGTACAGTGTCAATGACCATCTCTTGATCAAAAGTAGAGAAGGTACAAATGATTTTATTTTAGTAAAAAATCTAGTTACTTCCCAATTTAAAATGTAAATCACCCACTCCAGCATTTATCTATAGCTCAGCAAGCAAGGTCCTAAATAATGCTACGAGACTGGTATCAATGTAGTTATAGAACATGGGGAACATGCTTTTGAAAGCTTTCAATGCTCCATGTACATCCTTTTATTTATATGTGAGAGAAGAAATGCCCACATTCCACTTTAATATGTCAAAAAAACCATTCTGTGTCCTTCATGCAGGAAAGCAAAGATATTTTTAAAGAAAGATTTTTCTATCAAGTCTAGAACTGTAATGTACATTGAGATTAATATATTCTGAGCTGCAATGATTTTGATAATAAAGGCAAAGAAGGCTACGTAGCCTTGTCTGGGATGAGACGATAAGTGTAATCTCAACCTCCACATGTCTGCCATTCAGTGATACAGAAAAAGGTTAAACAACCTTTTGATATTGCGGGTTTCTATTCAGCAGCAAGAGCATACATAAAAACACGAGAGAAGGCACCTATTTCCAGGCTTTGATTTACTGCTGTGATTTCTCTGATGTGGGGAGGGATGGAGGCGAGCAATTACAATACATCACCCCCTAAAAACAGCTTGTGATGGGATAGTCTCTTTTTGCCATAAAAAACTCTTGGGACTCTAGCAATCTAAAAAATTCCCCCCTTTTTTCCCTAGACAAACACACCGTACAGCATTAACTCACATCTTTAAGGAGGTGGTGAACTGCTCCCTAAAGAAATGTTTCTCAGACTTCAAAGGCTGATCTGCCATCCCTTCCCTTTGTCAACAACAAGCAAGGGGAAAAAAAAAAAAAAAAAAAGAAAAAATCTAAACACATTTTCTTCTCAATAGAAAACCACAGAGGAAACCAATGTTAGCCAAGAGTAGCTTACAGAAGTTGACAGTCTCCCGTACCCCACATATTGGGAACCTCACCTATTGGGAACTCCTACCATAAAACTCCCAGTACAAAGTACATGCTGGGGGGAAACACCTTTATTTAGCGAAACTGAAAAAGCATGTATGTACTTGAGGACCTCACAGGCCCTACAAGCCCTTCAAGAACCAAGTATCAGGCTTGTGGATAGCCTCTATGACAGATTATCTTTGGAAAAAAAACAATTCCTCTTTAAATAGAAGGAGGATACCTGAGAGGTGTTACTTCAACTGAACAAGTATCAGAACCCCTTTAAACCAGAATCATCAGTATTGTTTGTCTATTTTAATCTGCTGTGTATGACAGGCTAAAGAACCTACAAACTGGAACAGCTAGGTAATCATAAAAAGGGAAAAAATATTTAATTTTTTCCTTCTGCAACATCTTGTATTTAAATTGTAAACACACTTAAAGACTTATTATAACGAGGAAAATATTTTTAATAGATTGTTTCCCTTCTTAGTGTTATCTTTTTGAAAACAGTCCAACAGATAGATTTTTCTTTTTAAAGATTCAGCTTTTATGCTCAATACTACTCATCTATTCCCAGAAAACAGTGCGCCCCCCATATATTTCTTCCTGTTTGACTAGGAATTCCTGGAACCAGTCTAAGGAAGAAAAACCAAAACAGCAAATCCTCAGTTGCTGCAAAATTCTGTTAGGAAGAGTAATGAGAGACTTTGAACTAGCTTGTCATGCTATTTTTTTACATCCCTATATTCAGGAAACAAATGAAGTCTAAAGAGAATATCCAATACTCTTACTTATACCATAGCATACATTCCAGATATGCTTATTTAGAAAATAGAGGACCATAACAATTCTGTACTTTGATTCACACTTCCCTATTCATAGATCTTCTCAAACGATTACAGATTTACTCAGCGGTATGATCTGACTTCAAAGTTCAATCGAACTGTAAAACTGTCCATATTCTGAGCAGAGGTTTGGACCGAATAACTTCCACAGATAAGTTTAATTGGTTGCATAAACTGCCAGACAAATGCCTACAATTTAGTGATTTTTAGGAGATGTCTAAAACCAGCTAACATGAGTTTAGTGACTACCAGGCCAATTTCAGTAACAACTGTGTTTGTAAGCACAAGCCTGAGATTTATTCTATCAGGTAATTTTTTACCTTAAGCCTTTAAGAACATTGAAAGCCAAAGGCAAAACCCAAATCAAGTCAGAAATTGTTGTAGACTTTTTTTGTTGCACACCAAATGAAGTACGATAACAGAAGATCCTACAAATCCTACTTCAGCCATATCACAAATACACACTCATAGTAAATGAGGCATGTTTGGCTCCTGCAGAAGAGTGTGTTATCAGTTCTGTAAAATCTGCTTGTTTCCAAATGGTTTTACCTACGTGCTGCACACTTCAGAACATGTATCCTACAGGCAGAGAAGATGGAGTAAGATACCAAAATTATAGTGCCAAAAATAAAGCTTCAGGTGATAGTCCAAGGAGTATTACTACAAATGAGATAACTAATCCTTGGCAGTTCCCTGGTTGGTAGCACAGTGTTAGTAACTGGAGTTATTTCTGTCTACTTCCTAATACTTCCCCCCACCCCCCCCAATAAGATGATTTAATCCATAAATAATAAAGGTAATTTCAGGAAGGGAAAGTCATTTACTTTTGCCTTCTAAAAACAATTACTCTTTCTTGGTTTTAGGAAGCATTCTATTGGACAACTCCTTGGAAATAAAATACAACTACATTGAATAAATGCAGATGGGAATACCAGGCACAGAGCCTAACTTGAATTGTCTTAGGACGCATAGTACAAACAAAAAAGGAAACTCACCATTTTGTCTTCTAGATAGGCAGCTATAACTAAAACCAAGGAAAGCAGAAAATATATTCACACTTATTTTACTTTTTAGAATATGACTGCATCTGAGGCCTTGCTGCAGCAGCAGTAGTATCGGTTACCATATCCAGCAGCCATGCCCCTGGAAGTAGATTGCTGCTGTGAGTCTAGCACAGAGAAAGATTATGAGTCTACCAGTTATCTCTTTTTTTTTTTTAAAACTAGTACATATGGCTCCTAAGGGGTCAGTTATACATTCTAAGCTGAATTCAAATGGAGCAAGTGTTCTAATTGTAAGAGATAATTACTTACTTTGTTTCTTAATTTAAGTTGATTATGTGCTTATGCAAGAGGCTATCTGGTGGCAGCTGGAACATTTTACTTTGGCTGAGCCACTGCCTCTAGTCAGTGGGGCACCGCGAGGTGGAAATGGTACTGGACTTTCCCTCTAATCGTAGGTCACCTTCACACCAGTTTGACGAGTTCTGGCACATAGAAGGCATAAGGATATTATGTGGCAAGTTCTATCACAAGCAAGTTAAATGTGCTATTGTTTTGAATAAAAAGAAAACTTAAGTCTTAATGAGATTTATTATGGACAACATCCAAAGAGTCAAGAGCGTTGTTTTTTGTGGGTTGGTTTTTGGGGGGCGAGGGTGGTTCAGTGAGGATGTACATTACAGAAGGAAGAAAACTGACTTCAGTTGAAAACTTCTGGAAACAAGACCTCCAGATGCTTTTGTGAAGACACTCACAGAGCCTATTAAGCAGCGAATGGGTTCATCTGCAGGGTAATTTTTTACATTTACAGAAAGAGTAATAGGAAAGTATAGAAGCTATACCAAAACGTATTTGCACTTAACATAAATCCTTCCAAACGAAAAGTGTGAAGTCCTACAAAAAAAGTCCTATCAGAGGACTATACCTCTAAATAATGTTAATATGCTATAAAAACACTTTCTGGAGACAAGTCCAGGACAGATTTTGCTTGCACGCACACACACAGCATCCTCTCTTGACTCACTGCACCTTTGAAATAGAGTTAAAATACCAACCATCAAAGAATATCCATGATTTCACTTGCATATATTGGTCAACATCTTCAGTGAAAACAAAGCAAAAACTATAAAACCTGAGTAAATTCACACACGTGAAATCATCTGTATCAGCACGTATATCTTCCCTCACATACACTCTATAAAAAGACTATAAAATGAAGCCTTAGCACTAGATAAGAGCAAAGGTTTGTGCTTGTATGGAGCAATGCCAACATTGGACTGTTAACAGGGAACAAATACAAAATAATAAACTGCATGCTTTCACTTCTTCCATGGTGTCACAGCTGAAAGACTTGGAGATACTGTGAAAAGAAAGGCTTGCTAAGTCCCAAATATAAGAGTTACATTGACCTAGTGGCCCTGTAAAAACTCTAGTATTCTTTGAAAGCTGCTTAGATTTCTACAGTAGTAATTATTCTTAAAAGTCACTTTGCTCCAAATCTTTGTAAATTTAGTATCAAAATTAGCTGGTTTAGAAAACATCTAAATTTTGAGTACCTGCGAAGTAACTAATGTTTCACTCAAGATCAACAAACAATGAAAATAATACCATTTCTCTACAACAGTGTTACTTACATCCAGCTGATGAAGCTAGTTGCTTCCTATCTATTGAAAGCACACAGAGGTTACAACCACATTCTCTATTTTCTCTTTGGGTGCACGGCAGGAAAAAAAAATGCACAGCATCACCCTCAGAGAACTCTTCCACATTTGCTCAGGGAACTGAAATAGGATGAACTTGAGGAGAAAGTTTTCTCTTCATGTGTACGCATCAAGCGAAGCGGGCTAGGCAATAGAGATGCAAGGCACAAGGTATCATGAAGCAACCCAGCTGGAAAACTTGTACCACCTGACAGATACCCATGCCTTCCAATTAATGCTCAAGCAAGTAGTTTTTCCCCCCCTTGTTATCATTTTAAATGATATGCTGCTTATCATTTTAAGGGTCTCCATAGATTTAATACCAGGCGACAATTATGTTCTAAATTACTCTTTGAAGTAGGGGAAAGTTGGTGATGGAAGCAGGAGGTTAAATAAAGCTGATCAACAAATTATTTCGGGAAACCTAAATCATTAAAAAAAATTCTATTTCTACCTGATTTTCAGCAAACTGAATAAATGGTCCAGAAAGTCCAAATTTGTACTTTATGGTAAGGTGTCCATTAAAATTAACACTTCCTGAAGACTCTCCCATCACTAGTTTTACTTGCAAGTTAATGAAAATAATACCAATATTGCCGATTCGGTGACAAAAGTACATTTTGTGGTTTGTTGTTTTGGGTTTTTTTCTTAAGAAAAACTAGTTACTCCATTACATACAAAAAAAAAAAAAAAAATCAAGAGTATAGAAGCAGAAGAAGGAGAAAATATAAACTGGACTAGCTGGCATAACAAACTAAAGTTTATTGGCTTAGCAGACTTAAGCACTTTCAAGGACAAAATTATTTTATCTTGAAGTCTGAAACTATTTCAATGTTGGAAAACATTTTGAATAGATGAATAGTAAGCATATAAAAAGGTCATCATCTTAAAAATCAATCTTCATAATATTTTTTCTTTTTTTAACTCTCAAGATATTTAAATCTCGTAATACATTAACGCGGAACATGTCTAACTAAATACTCAGATCTGGATTTAAAGACTGCATGTGAATTGTAGTAGTGTCATTAACTGTGATGCTACTTGCTTTACATTATCCATTATATGGAATGTACACTGCCTCAGCAGCCTGTGGTTTCATGGCACGAAACATTAGTTTCTATGTTTCTCTCAATTTAATCAGTGTAAGGTAATCCTTGTAATTCTCAGACACTATCTTTGGCTTTTTATTGCACTCTCTCCAACATTTGAACAGATTTCTTACAGTGTAGATACCAGAACAAGGACAAAATAGCATACCACTTCCATTCTTAATGGTATAGAAATCTGCTTTCTAATGTTTCCATTTTAATGTTACATATTGACTAGAGGTAAGTGAAATATTACTTGTAAATCCTTTTGTGCTTTGTTTATACATCTGCACAGATATGAAACTGGACAGATGGGAAAGGATTTTCCTCAGATGTGATGCTAGCTGGAAACCCTATGGGTAAGACAAAACAAAACCAAATTCCATCTGTTCATAAATATTTTGGTTTCAAGATGAAACTGAGCATTTTTCCCTTTTAATCCCTCACCTTAATATCAACCTCCTTATTGACATCTCCACTCTGAAAGTCTAGGCATTTCTAAATGTTGTAAAAACTAATACAGCATTTGATTTGCCAAGTATTCAATAATTAGGAATACTCCCATGACAAGTACATAGTTTTGTCTCGGTGTCTTGTGAGGTACGCAGTCTTGGTGTACCTCAGGTACAGCTCAAAGAGAAAAGGACACAGAGGGGCCACCCATGCTGGCGAGCTTTGCAAGCTCTTCAGTTCAAAGAAAGGGAAATACCTACACTTCCTACTTTTCCCTAATTTATTCACAATAGGATTTGCTAAGCAAATCAAACTGAAGACTGACTGGGGAAAGAAGTGAAGAGCCAGCAAGCGGAGGGGTATATATTGAAGATGTTAGACCTACTTAATAGGGGACAGAAAACAGAACATGCACATGCCTAGGAAGAATCCTAAAGCTGATAAATGCTTTGCTATCTGTAAAGACATTAAACTCCCCAATGCTATCTCTTATACTTACAATAGAAAAAAAAAAGTAATTCTAGATGATAGGAGCTGTTAAAAAGGAAGGAAAAAACACGGGGGGAGAAGGCCATACAGGTCAAAGGGCTTTGGAGAACAAGTGACACGCTCAGGCACTGACCAAAGGAGGACGTGCAAGAGGGTCGACCCACATGGGCACCACCTCCAGAGGCTGCAGCCACATGGGAAGATGGCAGCCATCACCATGGCTGCCTGCCTTGGGCTGGCCACCCGATGGCTGCCACCAGGCCGGGCAGCAGGGCCCCTCAGAGCCTTCTGGAAGGCCCCCTCTGTTAGGCCCCAGTTTTAAGCACAAAAAGAAAGCCAACGCTTGGCTGGAAATTTAACACAGAGCTCCCAGAATGGCAGGAAAGGCACCCGGGGAAGGGGTGGAGACACAGCCACACTCGCTGTGCTGTGGGGAAGGAGGCGGGGAGCGCCCGGTTGCTGCCCGGCCCCGCGCAGGGAGGGTCCCGAGAGTCACTGCTGCGCCCGAGAGAGCGGGCGCTCCCCAAAAACCAGAGGTGCATGTAGACGAAGCTGATGTAGCGTGCTCTTAGACAGCTGCAAAGCCCCTGCTGTAAGAGAGAAGAACCAGAGTAAACGAGAAAGGCAAGTTCCACCTCAAATCTCACAAGGGACCATCTGCACACTTTTTTCTTTTTCTAAGCATTCAGGTTTCACTGACAAGTGTTTTTAAAATCTACACATCTGGATGAAGGAATTGGGTTCATATAATACTCAGTTTCCTGATGTTAAAAAAAAAAAATATATATTTTTGAAGGTCTGGCAAAACCAGCGAGTTCCACTGTGCTGTATCCATGCGGCTGCCATCCTGTGCGACAGAGAACACACGCTACTGAAAATCTGGCCTGACACACAAAATGGAACATCACTATGACCAGACTAAAAATGAACACAGGAAATAGGTAAAACAGTTAACCTCTAGGGCCACAACGGCCACTGCTGTACAGTGTCAAAAAGCCACGACTTTCCAGAGTCTGCTGAAACCCTGGCCTCAACCCCGGTACAAACCATCTCACCCTCGCTTGGCAGCCCTGGGCACACACGAGTAACACTGCCATCCAAGAAACAGTCACCATTGCCACACTTGTGTGACAAAGGCCAGTGTAGAGGCACACTCATTTTATAAAGCCCCTCCCAGGAAAAAAATGGACATAGCCAAACTGCATCTTCAGTACAAAACTGCTGGCACATGCTAAAATTCTCACTTGTGACTGGTACCTCAGCCACCTTAGTGGCTTACTGTAGCTAATGGCCACATGGTAGCCACCACCATCACCACCAAAAAGGTTGAGCAACGCACAAAACAATCTGCTTATTCCACACCTTGTAAGACGAGGTTAGTATCAGCTGAGAAAGCTTCTTAGCCAGATCCCCACGAGATGCTCCGAAAGCTAAGAGCCTCTACAAAAATATAGCAGTGGAGAGATTCATGATCAAACTTTATTTACAGGCATGGAGATAGGAAAGTCATCTACCCTGAGAAGGTCCCATCTAGTGAAGTACAAAAATCAAGGAGACAACCTTTGCAAAAAAATATTGATTTGCACTGGGGATGCAGTCTTGTGGAGTGATTGTTGCAACAATGTCTTGTTGTTGAAAGACACTGCAAAGGATCTTCTCTTTTGCTGTTCTGGGCTTCTGAAGACACAGATACTTTCCCTCACTGTAAAGAGTAAGTTGTTCCCCTCCCACCTGGTACACAAATGTATGTATTATTTGGGGAAAAAAAATATCAGACACATCTTAGCAGAAACAAAAGGCATGTTTACTATTTTTTTAAATAATTGTAATTTTGAGCAAAAGTCATACAGTGTTTGAAATCACAAAGCAGCTAATAAAAAGTAATCACTAACCTTTTCCAAGATAGCCTTAAATTTGCCAAAATGAGTATTTTTAGTCCCTGATAAGACTTTCATCTATGGGACCAAATTTGCTCTAAATGACATATTCTGTTAAAACTGAGTCAGTACAGAGTTACACAGGATAGCCAAAACACATAATCTAGCCCCATATTGCTCCTCTGTCGATCTCTTGAACTTCTATTAGTGTTTTCAGTTCTAAGCTTTCTCAGTACTGGGGATCAGTTCACATCACTGAATCACTTCAACTATCAAAACTGTAGTGGATAACAGGAAACAATGCAGTCTCCTCTCAGCATCTCAAAATGGTGATGCCAACACTAGATGTTGCACTGATTTCATCCCTTTCTATTTCACATGGTAAACCTGGAAAAAATGATCAGTAACTACTACTCTTGGAAAGTCCTTTCCTATGAGCAGAATCACAGTTAAGTCAACTGACAACTGGACAATTAGGTTTGGGTTTTTAAAACAACACATTTCACCTGCATTCCTGGCCTTTTAAAACTCACTTACACTGTACTTAGATTACCTTTATCGTTTCCACTAGTACTCAAATTGCCACAAGCTAATGAACTCCCTAAATTGAAGTCTGAAGGTCTTCTGATACTGTATTTTACTTTAAAGTACTATACATCTAATTGTGGATAGCATCTTTGATAAATCTTACAAAAATCTTACATCTCTCCCATCTCATACAGAGCCAACATTTAGCCAGCATTCTGTTTTGGTCTCTTCAACATTACTTAAGTAGTTCCAGTGTCTCTGAAATGATAACACACCAAAAGATCTAAGAACACTCTTATTCTTTTGAAATCTCTCCAAAAAGGCTATTCCTCTTTTATTGCTAGCTTGTCATTATTGGTTGGTGCCATTTCCTTCAAAAATAAGTAACACTAAAACCTATCGATTTGAGAAGTTCCGCTCCAGGGAGCTCACATTAAATTCAGACAAATGATGAAATTTATTGGATTGTCCCATCACCTTAGTTCAAAAATTCTCTAGGTTACAGAACAAGGCTAGGCCAAGAAAAGAAGCCACCTTGGCGATTCCTCAGAATTAATGAATAAATGAGAAGGCCCATATTAAACACTTTTCCTTCAAGTCACAGCAAGTAGTAGGAATCAATACACATCAAATCTATCACTTCATTATTTTTTCCCCATTCTCCTCTACTGAAATGAGAGATCACAGCTTTTGCAAGTTAGCTCTAATTACAACAGTTACTTCCAGTGATGCAAATAAGATCAATGTGAAGTTATGCAAGGCTGGTTTGAAGAGATTATTACCTGCTTGTCCAAGCCCAAAAGTGAAAAATTGACTAGCAAATGTCAATTTTGGGACATTCTGAAATTCACACCCTCTCCAGACACTTTCCTTTCCCTGCTCAAGCCCTCTAGAAATGTTTAAGCCTGCTCTTTAAATGTCCCTAGATGGACATTCAATACCAATACACCAAGATTACATGTCAGCACCGTGTCTTGTAGGCCAAATATGATAACGTAAAGGTGCTTCCACACGCAAGCTCACTGTTGCTGCTCCCTCCCTTCAGAGGGATAGAACAGGAAAAAAAAGCACTAAAAGGTACTTCAGTTTGCTTAGAATTACACTAATACCCAAGGTAAGATTTTACAAGTGTTTTCTACAGATCATTTAAACAGCAATACTATTTCTGAGCTTTAGTAACTACTGTGATTGGGGCAAGCACACAATACCTATTTTGCCCTAGGAAAAAATTCACCAATTTCATCATCACTTACATTTGGCTAGATGTACTTTCCTCTGTTTCTCCCACTACCAGACATAGCCAAGAACAACACTGCATATCCAGTTTCTGTTAAAGAATGCCTATTGTAACCACATCAGCCTGGCATTTAAAAGAAACAAAACAAAAAAAACCAAACCAAAACAAACAAAACAAAAAAAAAAAAAAAACACAACACAACACCCTTGGTCATTTCAGCCTGTTACATACATTTCTCTAGCTACATCCAATATAAAACCAAACAGCCAACCACAGAGAATTGAGAAGTCAAAACAAAACAGAAAAAGAACTATATATGCTGAGCAAGCAAGCCTCAGAGCAGGACCTAAATGTTCCCTAGCTCAGGCTCCAGAGAATTCAAGCAGATCAATTTCTAAGGTCAGAGGACCTTCAATATCCAGCCTTCAGGTATAAACAGAAGTCCTGCAGAAAACAGGAAAGGAGAACATGTCTGGGGAAAAAGTTGTTTGGCCACAGATTTTTACAAAAACACAGCTAACCTTATGAATTCAGCAGTTTGACAGACTTTGCCGAACTAAGTACTATGCTGTCACACAAATCCTGTCTGCTCAGTAACTCTTAAGGTTTTGAAGGTTCTGAAGCATGTTAGGCACGATGAACATATTTGAAGCTGACGAAGTGTGGGTAACTTTTTCTACCTGACACATCAAGAACAAAGACCTACCTACCATACACAGACGGAAGGACATGTCAGTTCATGCTTCTGTAAGGTCCTTGCATTTGGCATGTTACCATAAACCCAGCAAAAACAACAAAGAAAAGCCTGAATCACAAGTAGCCTCAAGCACAGATAAAGTACCTCAGTCTTCTGAAGGTCCTCACACTTACCTGCATCACTTACCTTCTACTAAGGATCTATATACCACTGGATAAAATTAAATCTGATATTCTTCACTGAGAATTACTGTGAAGCCAGTCAATGACACAATATTAATTCTCATTCCTTACTGGACCAGAGGTCATCAGAACAACTTACCTACGTACTGCCATTTCCACAAATCAAATCAGCATAGACAGCTTTCCACTGCACATCACCAAACACATAAAAACAAGCAATGTAACTGATACGATTTTCATGCCGTATCATATCTAAGTCTATAAGCTAAAGAGACAGAAATCAAGTAATTTTAGCATGAACGGTGACTTGGCAACCACTTTCTTTATCACCAAAATCTTCCCCCCACATAAGGCATATCAGTCAGCAAAAATGCTTCACTCTTGAGTCAGGTATTTAAGGATTTCAGAAGTCTTACACGTCTCAATTCATTTATATAGAATAAAAAAAAAAAGACCACATCAATTTTTTTTTCCCCTCTATCATTACTTTTCTCTCCATAACATGTGATCGCTCTTAACTGCAACAATCTTCATTTAAAGATGACAGGAACAAACAAAAAAAAAAATCTAGAAGAGTAAATTACTCTCTCAGTGTGCCTAACCTTACCTGTACTGATGGAAAGCAACTTACATCTCAGATTTCTGGTTTTAACTCTTACTATGTATATGAATAGATTCCTCCCTCTCTTAACAGTTAAACTACTACTAAGTCTGAAGCAGCAAAGGAGAAGATTTCATTCTTAACCAAAAATTGTTACACTGTAGTAACCAATTTTCATACATACATATGATACTATAGAAATTTCTCTGCTAGGCTTTGCCACCGTCCCACACAAATCCATCTTTCACTCTTAAGAGTTGTTGTCCACGTAACACTTCAGTCAGCTGCCTTATAGTTAAAAAGGCACAAGGCCATGTCCTCTCTGTTTCAAGTTACATGCAGTGTTATTTTATTGTGCATAGACTATTTCCTTAATATTGCTCCATTAGAAATCTGAAAGAATTTTTCTACCCCTTCACTCTATGTTAACAGAAACAGAAGTGCTTCGTTACAGGACTATGCTGGCTTTTTTTCTTCTTGGGAAAGCAAAGCACTTGGAATTTCAAACTTCAGTTTCTGTGCTGTGTTAGTAATCACGTAATAAGAGATTAGAAGTTAACAATGCACCAATTGTTACGGATAACAAGACTTACTTGTTGGAACAAACAAGGTATCTACTAATATTCACGCATAAATCCATAACAAACATTTGCAAAAGGAGAAAAAGCAATCTATGTGCAAAAAACAAACTGCAAATACTGCAGGTTTTACTCTAGGCAACAGAAGGGAAAACTTTTGAATCAGATCATCATATTAAATATAGTGCTACACAGTGTCAAGTTAAAAAAAAAAAATCAGGGTTTTAAGTTTCCAATTCAGCTTCATTCCTGTGTTCAACATAACATGATCTAAGCAGCTGTGGCAGGAATTATTCAGGATTATTTTAGAAGAAAAGGCTTTTGTTAATAAAAATGGTTCCTCTTTCATAAAGGAAAAGCAAGCCATAGCATAAGCTGTTAAGTCATCCCTATATAATAAAGTAAGCAGCATCCTCTTATGCAATGTGTCACTTGCTCAATCTTTAATATAGTTTAAACTGCCATAACCTAGAATCACAGAAATGGAAATAAAGCATACAACGCAATCGGAACAGAAAAACAGTTTCTTTTCTAAGACACATGAAAAGATCTCTAAACACTACTTGTAGTTTCATCTATACATTTTTGTTCTCTCAAGGCTGCCACACGAGATCCCTTTTTCCCTAGAGTACCACCGTTTTAATAAATTCCTCCTCTGCTTTTCCACTGTTTATATTACTCATTTCAGTTATTAAAAGTTTCTATTATCTTCCTCTTGTGAAAGCATTTTTCCACATCCATACTGACGAAAGGCTTCCATAGAAAAGTCAGTGTCACACTGTGTTCTTGCAACTAAGCGGGCTCATCCTGTTCTTTGCTGATATGCAACTCTAACAAAAGACAAAAAAAAAAATCCAGCCATAAGAACAGTTTTACCTTGAGAATCTTCCCACTAGAGATTAGAGTGAGTCAACACAAGCAAGCAGTCTTTAGGATATCATTTAATAAAGAATAACAGAACCATGAGCTAGGTTCAAGATCAGACCAGCAGAACCACACGCTGCACTGGATCAGTCCCCAAAAAAATGATTAAGTGCTGCATGAACAGCATTGTATGTGTAGTTTTCTTCCTATGCCACAAATAGAGAATCTCAAGTCTGTTACCTTTTCTTCTGAACCAGAGCAAGAAGAGAAACACAGCCTATGGTCCTGCATTTTACTACAGCGAACCAAACAAAATTCAGAGCAGAACAACAAATGCGCTTTTTTTGTGGAGAACTGCCTGATAATGAAAGCCTGGAAGCTGCAATGCGTCTGGTGGACGCTCAGCATGGCAAGCAAGTCCACTGGCCAGCAAAACAAAGGCTACATCTGTAGCAGTGGACTAAAGAGGGCTAGGGCCTGGGCGATACGAGGATCATCCACACCATCATTCACAAATACCTGTGGAAATGTTTTATGGAGTAGTGGTATATTTTGATGACAACACAAAGTTGAGCACCAAAAGACGACTGGGATATTGCACTAGAACACCTTGAAAACTGTAGTAAAAAAAGCAGTAAAATTTAATCGTGCAGAGTACAAGCTGAAGCACTTACTAAGGACTAACAGCAAGAGTTGTGGCAGTTCATTAGTTGGGAGAGCGCCAGAGGATGAGATGCTGCCTGCAGAGAAAGTACTGTATTGATATCATTATACAAGGCATGGGTGGGAGCTAAAAAACCTTTACGATTCTGGTCCTCCTCATTCAAAAAATAGCAGCTCAAACTAAACCAGACACACCGCACAGCTATACAAATAATCTTCAGAGAGCCTTTTTCATGAGAAGAAACTAACCCATCTTGGTCTAGGAAAATATAGGAAACCTAGGAATCTAGGAAATTTAAGTGTGGAAAAAAAGGTGTGGTTGTCCTCTAAAATACACTGGAATAAGAAGGCATCAATACTAAGTAACAGTAAAAGTTTGGTTTATGAACAGATATGTGTGTAAATTGTCTGTAAAGTTTGACTGGAAGTTAAAAGAAGGCTTCCAAAGAAGTGAAGTTTCAGTTGTTTGTGGGGTTGTTTTTTTGTGGGTGTTTTGTTTTGGTTTTTTTTGTTGGGTTTTTTGATTTTTTTGTTTTTGTTGTTGTTGTTGTTGGTTGTTTTTTTTTTGGGGGGGGGGGGGG
>JAVKLA010000057.1:2243774-2272385 GCA_034782735.1 Sagittarius serpentarius | reverse complement strand
GGGGGGGGGGGGGGGGGGGGGGAGAGCAAGTGAGCGGCTGCATGGGGCTGAGTTGCTGGCTGGGGTTAAACCACGACACATGACTAGACAGATGACTACACCTATACATCTGCACTTGCTGGATATATCCATTGTGCAGTCAACAGAACAGGCAGTAAGTCAGAATCGAAAACTGTAGCCTCAAAGGTGAAGATCAGCACACTTACTTACATTCTGAAAATCATCTCAACACTAAGCAGTAGTACAGCATTTTCTAATTGCTATGGAACAGCTTTGGATACCAAGAAAAACAGCGAAATACATTAAGAGAATAGCACAATCCCAGAATTTTCAAGTTTCCAAGCTGTAGAACAATAACTACAGTTATTAAAATATCACTGGCTACCAGCAAGGATACTCCATTGTGATGAGGGTCACCACACCTAAATTTAACCTTTTTATAGAAACGATTTTTAAGTTCTTGGACAAGTGGCAGTACTCAACTAAACAACAAAGCCTGCGGTTAAAAACAAGTGCAAGTGACATGGTCTTTCTTTGCTTAAATAAAAACCTATCCATAAGGTACCAGTGGACTCCTGCCAAAGAAAACAGTGCCTAAGACTGGGAGTATTCCCTTAATACCATATGGGGATGATGCATGATGTCAGAAGCCTCATAAACATCTTCCTGTAATTATACTTACATTGTAATTACACTAGTTTTGCAATTATATTAGTTTTGCAATAGGATTTCTACAGAACGTTTTCAGGGCTAAGAAGGTGACGAACTAGAAGCACCCCGAAAACAGTCATCACTGTCTGTCTGTAAGGCAATCTGTCATTCCCTCCCAATTCTCTGTTAGAGCATTTCATAGACACAGACAAATGAAGCAACTTCTGTTCTTGCTCCTGTATGATCAAGTCAACATTGTGTCGCGGAGTCAGTACAAAGTGCTCCTGCTTCTGACTACACAGCTGCTGCCCCAAGATACAGGTAAGGAATGAGAGGCCAAGGGCAATTCCACAGAAGTTTTCTTCTGCCTCAGAAGGTGATGGTGCCTCTTGGAGAAGACATTTTGTGTGCTGTAGTCACTGAATTTTCTAAGTGTAGCAGGTTATTCTGCTGAAGGAAACCAGAGCAAAAAATGGCATACAGGTATAAACTTGCTAAGCTATGGCTAATGGACAGCTACCTATTTCAGCCTTGAAAAGACCTACAGCTAACATTTTGGGGGTTCTGATATCAAAATTAACACATTCAATCTCCCACAAGCCTCCACTATAATAATGGCCTACCTGTAAGTGACAGGTATAACCAGCATGTTTGAAATAAATAGCTGGCCTTTAACAGTATTTGATTCACAGGCCACCAGCCCCTGGTTATCTAGGGGCTGCAGGCAACAATAGCTAAAGTTTTAGTGCTCCCTTAAATTTTTAAGAGTTACTGAGTATGGTACTAACAGTATTGCAGCTAGACATCCTTGATAGCTCCCTCGGTATAGGGAGCCATGTACGGCAGAAACTGAACTGTGTTCAAAACTGAAAGGCAAACAAATCTTGGGTCACAGGAAATGAGTGGACAAAAGGACCAGAAGATTAAGAAATGTGGGTTTACACCAAAGAATTACCTAACACGAGGTTGACTGCACATCCTCTCTGCAAAGCAGCTGGGCCAGAACTTGCCCTGAAGCATAAACGAGACTTTAAACTGTATCTTAACTCACACAAACATATGCATGTAAAGCATCCAAAACCCAGGCATAACACCAGCACATATGACACGAGGGAGCTAGGAAGCCAGTGAGAACCCACAGAAAGTTTACGGTGAGGACACAGCAATAAATACAAAAATTATCTTTAAAAATTTCCACAGAAGCTTACTTAGTACTCAACTGAGGAAGTTTACAAAATGCTGCCTAATTTTATTAGCACTGTTAAGCACTCTTCAGACATGACTATTCACCAGAGATAGCCATCAGAGAGAAGAATTTTACTCTTCTGAAACAAGAAGAAATAGATGTGACATTCAAATCAAGCTTCAAAAAAAAAATATATTCTGAACAAAGAAAATAGGTTAGCATGGGTATAGGAACAAAAAAATACATCATGCGTAGAATGAGCCAAAAGAATTAATGTTGAGGAAGGGAATCATCTCACGAGGTAAAGTGTGCTCTGAGCATATGAATGAAGATCAGTAGGCCCAGTATCCTCATTTTCCATGCAATTCCTCAGCCCTTCCAGGCAACCGTAATATCTGTGATACAGTACCATATTACTGAATACCAGAAGCAAAAGAAGCTGGAATGAAGACGACAATTGCCAAAGGAAAGGAGAGGTCATGAAAGAGAAAATGGAAAAGAGGTACAAGTCCTTCGAGAAATGGTGTTTCTTCTGACTTACATCTGGCATATTTAAATGTCACTGAAATAAAGTTCTTGGTAAATATGTCGCCACATTAAAAAGGGAATTGACACACAAAGATAGAAGCTCTTCTATTCCTGACAGAAATCCATTTAAGAAAGATGTGCTCTACCAGCAAATCGCTAAGTGGCACTGACACTCAAACCACATGCAGATAAGGTATTTACTTATATGTCATTTTCCAAGGACTTTTTTATTTTGTGGCAGTAAACAGAGAGCAGCATTTCTGCCACAACAGAAGAGACTTTCCTTTTATAAGCACTGCTGCAAATACTGCACTTGCACTGATATTTCCATATCTTGATTTTAAAAAGGGGCCCTAGAAGGGGCCCTCAAAATAATATATGCCCACATTCTTTCCACACATTAAACGAGAGGACAATGATGACTTCAGCTTTGAGAGTATATTCTCTAACTGTGAAATACTAATCTTTCTGTGAACCACACAATTCTCCAGATAATTTCCACTGCACTGGCATGAGCAGGAAGTCATGCAAACCTACTTTCTCCAATAATAATACAGCTACATAAACTGACAGAATCACCAAGACCTATTCTGAGTTGAAAAAGAGAACAGTCCAAACCGTGTCCTTACAGGACAATTATTTGGAGTTTAAATCTCTTAGGAAAAAATCCTAAGCATGAAGAAAGCAAGAACTATTGAAAACCTGCTTTTCAGACAGGGCATCAATCTTCCCCTCTTCATACATCATTCCTTCTGTTCATATAATAAAGTTGTATACAACATTTTAGCCAGTGATTGACATTACACAGCATTAGCTGCTTTAACAAATATTTAAGTAGGAAAAGAGATTGAGTAATTTACTGTGTAAATGGTAAACCACAAAAAAAAGACAAAAGGAACAGAAGCAATTTAGTGGTCATGTTTCAGTACAGTGTCAGACTTAGCAAACAGAACAAATAACAGGATTTCTAATTATTTCAACAGACACGTTTTGGCATTTCAAACAAATGAGGAATTATCAGGGATTGATTTCATGAAGCATTTTGCCTAGAGATAAGACTGGCATGCACACAAACTGCAAATGAAGCCAAACATTTTTACCTTTAAATAAACAATTTCCAACAGTCATAGTCCCTAAAGGCAAACCTGTTCCAGCCCTCTGCAATCTTAATCCCGTCCTAGATGGTTTCCACACGAATTCTTGCACAAACTAACAAAATCTTCACATAGAAAGAATTTGTTTAAGTTGTAACAGCAGAATAACAATGAATATATGAACTTAAAACTCAAACATTTGTAAATCACTTCTGCAGAAAACTCAACCAGTACAAAGGCTGCAAAATCTTTTTTTTTTTTTTTTTTTCCCCCCAAAAAAACCCTGGACCTGGTATGGATTAGGCTATGTTTTGAACTGGAGTTTAATTCCCCTCTAACAGAAAACCTTGAAGAAATTCTACACATTTAAAGGCCTAAGAGCAGTGCTGTGCCAGTATTCTTCCAACTGCTCTGAAAGTCCAATTGTGATTGCTAACAGAGGAAACATTTGATAGGCTTTTCTAAAAGCTGAGTTTTCTTTAAATAGATAAAACCAGAATAATCTTCAGAAGAGTTCACAAAAACTTTAACTTTAGATAGCTGTATCTAGCTTTCTTAACATTTAGGTAGCCTTTCACTATTAAGGTATAAAGTCCAGTGCATTAGTCGTTAAGAGGGGAGGGTGGTCAATTCTCATCTCCATATACAAAAATTGACTGTTGTCTCAGTTCAACAAAAATTAAAGAGAAAAAAATAAGTTTACAAGATTAAATACACATCCTATTCAAAGAAGTTAGATCAGGAAATTATACCAAGATTTAAAAATGCAAAATATTTTATTGTTAAGTAATTTACTCCATATGGAAACAAGATAGCATCTCACAGAATTGCTGATTATCCTCAGTTGTAACAGATTCAAGCATACCAGAAGTCTCAACTATAACTTTACTTTTGTTTTCCCCACAGATTTTGAGGGAGAAAAACCAGAATCTTTCAGAAGCAGTTCTCTTAGGATACAATTTATAACACAGTAAATAAAAATCCTCAATTTTTACCAACTTCTGAGTTTGTAGTATGTATGTAGTATGGCTCTAAATATAGCATTATGTTTTAACCAGACTATCCCTGATTATGTCAAACAGTTTAGAGCTTTTTCCCCCCCCACTAAAAAAAGTGACCTCCCTTTTATGTCCCTTCATACATTTCACTAAAGACTGTGTTCAGAAATCTCTTCCGTTAGGTTAACTATTTAAGTGCATCTGCTTTAAACAAGCAGTTGCAGAAAGCATTGAAAATCAGACATCTTCCACACACTTTCAGCCTGTTAACGTTATATAAACTCAAGATATAACTCTCTGCATTCTTTGCTGCCCTCTCTGTTCCTGCTCTCTCCTAAAAGCAGGACCTAAAAATGAAGATTTTGAAAGATTTGAGTTTTTTTTAAAACAGAACATTTAGTATAAATGTAACTTTATACCCTGCAAAAAGTAAGGAGGACTAGATTGATCTCTAACAAGAAACAATCCTAAACAGCTCCCTCAAAAAAGTTATAAAGGTGAAAACAAAGAGGAGAGAGAACCCCAGCCACAGAGTCTAAAGGCCTTTGTCCCCAGCTGTCTCTCTACAGTGGCTTACAGTGTGGCATTTATCAGTTTTCACTCACTGTCCATATTGGTTTGATGTTTACCTACTGCAGCTACTGTATAACTTCTCTTTTGTTTGTATTTCTCACTAACTCTGGCCTTGTGCTTTACAAGGTATTCCCCTTGTGCTTGTCAGTCTCCAAAACATTCTTTCTTTCAGTCCCAAATCAATTAGAAGGTAGTAAGAGAAAAGCAGTGGAAATACCTGTTTATATACTCACTGTTCTCAGGTTGTCTTATTTGCCAGAGAGTTACTCACAATCAGCAAACCATAAAGTCAAGTAAAGCACGTCAGTAGTAAGTCCTGCACTTATGCTAACAACCGTGTGCACACACACTACTTTTCATATTGTGTACAAAAACCAAGTATCCTTCCCACAGTTAGTACCTACATTGCAAGTTATTTTAAAACTTGCACCTCCACTTCAGACTCCAGCTGAGACTGGAGAAGATGATGACAAACAGAACCACTCCTGCATGTGACAAGGAAGAACAGGTCAGACAAAGGAAGAGGAAGGGCTCAGTTAAATGACATCTGAAATGGAGTAAGTTACATCAGAGGGAGAAGCACAAAATAAAGATTATAGTTGATAAAAATGTAAACATAAAAATTTGACAATTTCAGAGCTGGTTTTGAAATCTGAGAAAACTAACCCACCCCTTTTCAAAACTCACAGTATCTTGTCAGATTATAGAATTGCATGCTGTTAGAGGGTTTTCCATTCTGCTCAGAAAACACTGAATAGATGAGCAAAGAAAAAAGCTTAATGTGGACACTTACACAACTCAGTACAGAAAAAAATCATTACAATCAGTTTGAATTTGCATGAGATACTGATGTGTTTAAACAATTTTTTTTCTTTAAAATGAATCATCTTGGGATGGAAAAAGAGTTTTGAGAACTTTGTTAGTACCTGTTGCATTTGCTCAATTGCTTATATTACAAGATGATTTATTTTACCTTTTTTGTTTGGAATAGTATAAAAAATTTAGGAGGTCTATTTGCCCCCTTTTTGTAATGCATAAGCTACAATTTATTCTATGTTGCATGGCACTTAAATGTAAGTACAAACAGCATTAAATAGAAAATCCAGAACTTTAAAACAGAACTGTTTTCCAGATCTACCCAGTCCATGTGAGAAGAGTTCCCTAATTTTTTTTACTCGGCTTGCAGAGGTAGAAAAAAAAATAAAAATACTATCCAGAACTGTGGTGGATTTCCTCCTAGTGTTTTGGGGAAATGAAAGGAAGGGTTAGTATCCTCACTTCCTTACATCAAATTTAAAATGAAATTTCTGGCAGCTTACATGAGATCATCAGCTTTCTCTTCTACTACCCATAATACCTGCCAGCAATCTATGGTAGGTGCTCATCAACCACCACAACCTACAGGGAGAAGACTATTCAGTTCATCCATTTGATGAGCCGTTCAAGATGACACACTGAAAAGTCTTCCGTAACTGAAGTTGTAACACCTGTATTCCTCTTCACAAAAGCAACAGTGCTTCGCCATAAACCTGACCCAGAAACACTCACCAAGGTCTCTGAACAGGAAACAAAATCCTCCTCTTTGTGAAGGCAAAAGTTATGGCCAAAGTCGTCATTTCAGGCCTGAAGCAAAGGTGACTAAATTAAAGCTTCTCTGCTTTTAAAGAGTTTTCACTACAGCTTCTGCTGTTACAGATACTCAGGGCTGTAGGTGATTAATACCTCTACCAAGAATGCTGTTTTTCAGGTTTCAAAGTTCACATGCCCAAGTCAGCCCACATTTGTATTCCTATACATAGATAATGGAAACCAAAATTTCCAAAGTTTTACAGAGGAGACAATCATTCATAGACAACAGAATTACTGATACTTCACATGACAGCCTTGAAAAGCTAGCTATTTTTGCAGTGCTTTATTTTCTTATATTTAGCATCAGTTCTTAAAACTGATCAGGACTCTTCTGTAAGATCTTCTGTAACCCTCTCCATAAAATCCACTCTCAAAGTATCTTTCTGTACTCATATGGTAACCCATGTAATAGAAATTCCCTTGCAATAAAGTGGTGGGACTTGCTAGGGAAAAAAAAGCATGTAAGCACACCCTTTGGGTCCCTTTTCCAGAAGAACCTCCTGCTTAAGTCTTAGCCACAAACTTTCCTCTCACCACTCAATCCCGCTTAGCTTTCCCTCAATGAAAATCATGCCATAGTGATTATCGCAGTCACCGTTACTAGATTTACTCATGGTCTGAGGCAGTGACCAAAGAGGCAGACAGTATCCAGTACACCAAGGAGTAACACTAATGATGTTTTCTGTTCCATCTTCTACTCCTTTCCTAAACACTTCTGCCTTTGTTTCCATTTTTCACAGCTACCGAGCACAAAGCTTATGCCTTCAAAGAATTACCCACAATAACAAAATTTCTCCCGAAGGAGGACTCTGTTAAGGCAACCGTACAAGCAGAATTGTTTTCATTCTATTCCTGCAGTATGCATTACTTGCATTTAGCATTGTTCAATCCCAGCAGCTACTTATTGTCTAGTTTCTCTGTATTTTGAAATTCTTCTTGAACGTCTCAATTTTGGATTGTGCAATTTTGTATTCCTAGTTGAATGTCACAATATTTTGTTCTTTTGTCTAGGACATGTATGAATTTGCCAAGGGCACCTATTCTTGAAGATTCCACTGGAAAGACCTCTGTGGAAACCAATCATTTAGTCTTACCCTTTTCTCATCTTCTGGCCAGTTATTAATACAACAGGAGGCGGTTCCTCTTAATCCACAACAGCTGACTTCCCTTTAAAAGCCTTTGGCAGCAGGTCTTGTCAAATGCTTTTTATAAATCGAAGTGCATTAGACCAGCCATATACTTGTTCCCCCCCTCAAAGGATTTTAACTGCTTTGTTAAGCATGACTTCTAGCTAAAAAAAGCCATGATCTCGTTACTGTATTTTTGTATTTACAGAATTTTTATGATACTTTACCTCCTTGAAACTCCCAGTTCTACTTCTCTCCTAGGCCCCTATGGTATCACACTTGCATCTTCCACTCATCTGTCACACAGAGCCTGAGGTAAGGGATGGATTACATACTTATGACAAAAAAAAACCTGACACTTCCATATCTGAGGTATTTTACAACTGGAGTAAATACCATCTGGTCTGCTATGTCCTCCTATTCATTTTACTGATTCACTCTCAACACTAACTAAAAGACAGTTCCTCTTGTCCATGCCTGTAAGAAACCCTTCAGTCTGAGAATTTCTGTACAGTCCTCTGCAGTGAACACTACTGCAAAGAACTCCTGCGGCTTGTCTGCTGTAGCAGCATCTTTGAGTCCTCCCTGACATGCTGGTCATTCAACGGACTACAGCCTTCCTCCTGTGCTTCCCACTGTCAGTGGTACGGATATTATCATATGGTTTTCATTTTAAATTTGGCACTCTCTTCTTCCTCCTATTTTCTTTAATAAGAGTTCTGCTGTTTGAAGTGTTACTATTGTCAGCTTTCTTCATTCTATTTAACCAGTAGATTCTTTTAATTTTTTTAAACCTTTTTTTGATACGTTACTCCCAACGCTGTCTTTATCTGGTCTCTGTGACATATGCAAGACTCACCTTCACAGATACACCTCTTCATTGCTTCATATTTGGCTTCACTGAGTCTATGAGGCTGGCTTAAGTTTTTGGGAAGGGGAAGGATAAGTCTTACTAAAAAAAATTTGGGTTTTTTTTGTTCATACTGGAGTGCCAAATAACAGTACAACACAGGTAATGTTTACAAGTCGATTGCTGAGTAATTTCTTGAACCAGACATCCTGCATTGCTTAAGATAAAAATTTCCTCTTTGCACATAGAGGCAGATGATCTAAGAACAACCTTGACAGTTGAAAAAAAAAAAATTGTCTCTTCACCACATTCAGCTGTGATATTTGTTCCTCCTCCTCCCTCTTGAAAGCAAATGAAGTTTACTGCTATTACCATAACTTTTTCCTTATGTTCTTTCATGTCTTCTGGCATTTTACAAAATTGTCAGTATGCTGATTATGTGGTCAACAGCATAGCTACAATAGTTAAACCCCTCCGTCTCCTTTTAAGGCATATTTCAATCCACATCAATTAACATATCTTACTCTATCCCATGCTCCTTAATCATACAGCACCTTTCTACTAAAGCAACTCATCTGTAGTGCAATTCCTACATATTTGCACCCAGATACTGCAGTCTCATTGATTATCTTCCTTCCATCAAGTTTCTCGAAACACTTACAGCATCAGCATACTCATTTTAAACCAGGTATTTCAGTTTACTACCTTTTATAAAGGGCACACAGCGTTTTGATAAAAGCACACAGGACACTGCACTTAATCAGCTTGTCTATTTTTGTGTGCACCATTTTAAGAGGACCCAATTTGCTGATACGTTAAGATTCAGGAAAGATGCAACAAGAAAGAAGGGACAAGTTTTTTCCTTGGGCTTTCATCACCCAGTGAAATATTATCCAAAGAAACTTTTCTTTTGCAGCTTTCAGTTTTCTGTTTTTAGTTTAAGGAATGATTTTTTTTAACAATAAAACTAGTATTCTTTTTACATTTTATTACAGCAGATTTTGACAAGTACAGTGCATCTCCAGTCCCCAGGACTAAAAAGGAATCCTTGCATTTTTCATTCACCTGCCCATTCACCGCCCCCTCCTATAGTTCCCAGTAGTTCTCTGAAAAACGATTCAGCCCCTTTGCAAGTTCCTGGGAGGTCTAACAGCTCAGCACACCTTCATTTAGCAATACTGCCTCTCAAATACTGCCTTATGACAGCTCCTTCTCAACGAAATGTTTTTCATTAACCACTTCAGCATCTCCACCAGCAAGCTACATCCAATCACTCTACATTCATCTTCTCCAGTACTACTAGACTATTCTTGAAGATGCCCTAAAAGCTTCTTTCTTACCCGAGGCATGCCTTTTGCTTGATTTTGGCTCCTGTTTAAGATTCTTCTTTCAACTCCCCTTTTCTGTCATCATCGCTTAACCCTTCTCATTGGCAAGCTGAGACACCTGTTTGAGCACTGGTCTGTCTTATTGAAGGTCTATTTGAACTTCTTTGGGTCTTGAAATTACTAACAGCATGGCATTAATACAACCACTCCCACTACAGTTTAGTGGTGGACTTGGCAGTGTTAGCTTAACAGTTGGACTCTATGATCTTAAGGGTCTTTTCCAACTAAATGATTCTATGATTCTATGTCTTAGCATAACAGTGCAGAGAACTAGACTTGGTTGAAACAAAACAGAACACAAGTAACTAGCTAATGCCTAAGGATGAGCAAAAAACAGCAAACAACAATCCTTGCTTACAGTCTCAAACTAATTTCAGCTCAGATGCTCTCTGGATGGGATATGGTTTCTACATATCTAAATGTATGCCTCCATTTAAAAAATGTTAGCACACAGTGAAATACTAGCATTCCATTTATTATCACATCAGATTGAACTACAGTGCAACATTCCAATTTGATGTAGTTCACTAGCTGTCAAAGTCTCCTGATGCCTTTTGTTGCATCCTCTTGAAATGTCAAAGGTTTATAACCTGCAGCTACTCTGTCACTTCATCTGACTTTGTATATGAAATAATGTAATGGGCATCAGATCACTGAATCTCGCCTGCTTGAAGGGTGAAAAATTTAAGTCACAGCTCAGAAACTAGGTAATATAATGTGGCAGCCTTTTATTAATAGCATGAAAGCAAGTAGAGCATGGAATAGCTTTCTTATTACACTAATAATGACATATTAGATTACAGCATGTTCATTTTTTGTCAGATTATATAGTCATTGCTTCTAGAAGGACAGAGAATTAGAATCTGTCTAGCTTTTTAAGCATGATAAATTTTTCCAAGAGTTTGGAGGCTTCTTGGTTTTGTTGTTTTAAGAACTATCATGAGTAGCAAACTACATTTAATAATTATGTTGCTAAACAGAATTAAATTGTTTAATCACTATTTTTCATTCTTCCATTTCAACTTTCTATTGCAACTAGAAGAGATATTTAAGTATTAAAAGGTTTGTGAAGCAATCAAACAGAAACCTTAACTTCAAAATTAGAAGAGCTTCATTGTTCTTGTGACACTGCTCAATCCTACGAGTTTCTGCTTTCCTCAGAGTACTGTCTTTCCTCCCCCCCCCCCCCCATGGAAAAAATACCGTTGCAGTCATACGTGCTGACATATACACCTCAGCATGCCCCAACATATAAAACCAGCACCTGTGCAATCATGAACAGTCACAAGAAAAAAGGTGAAGTCTGAATACCACTGCCTAGCATGTAAGTGAAGTCAGAGACTGCTCACCAACGCTGCACGGTGACTGTAGCAGCGAGGAAGCCAGAAGACTGCTCCCCCATCCACCACAGGCTCCTCTATCATTTTGATTTTAATATCTACAACAAATCAGATGAACCTCAGGTGCTCACCCAGCAGGGAGGTCTCTTAAGGAAACCCATAAACCCAAAGATATGCCCACTCCCCCAAATAAAAATGTAGCTAAAAAAACCAGCTTGAAATTGCTTTGCTTTGATTTGTTTAAATCAACTATTTGATTTTGGAGAAGGGAAGACTTGCTTATTTTCCATATAAGCATTCACTGCTTTTTGCAGTTTCTTTTTCTGCATAAAGCTCCAGTTGAGCTGCTGAGACTAAATGCTCAGCACCTGTTAAAACAAAATACTTTGCTCTGTGCGTTACCGTACCACAAAGCATACAAGGTATCACACTGCGGAGAACTGAGTACCGTTTAAAGTAGACAGACCAATCAGGAAGCTAAGGTCCTAGGTGTACATCTTGCTGGCATATCTTCTCTTCTTGCCCTTTAGTCAACATAATCTGCTTTTGTTTTGTTGTTCTAATAACATGCTAGTCATTGGCATGAATATGAACAAAAATGTAAAGGCGGCAAAGTGCCAGGCGAATGTTGAAAGGGTATTTAGGGGAAAAGTGCACTTAGAGCAACACATCCATTAGGTAGGAGACAAAACCTGAACAACCTCTAAATTAAGTTATTTTAAGTATATAATCTTGAATGGTGGTACTCAGGGTTTCACTCGCCCAGTGTTACTCAGCTACACTATGAAAGTCAGTTTCTTGAAAGGGGAGGTATGATTTGTTCTCTCTTGCTATACAAATTTTTAAAACAATACTCCGGGGGTTTTGGCAAAGTCATCATTATAGGCACCTCTCTCTGCAACAGAGAGATAAAAAAACAAGATTACAAAAGACATTTGGAATGGACTTTTTTGAGAGGCTTTTCAGACAAAAGCACCCTCAGAATAAAGGCCAACTTGGCTGATGTTAATTTAGCTCCTTAAGTAACATCTCACTTAAACTCAGTACATAAATTCTCAGTGTAGATGCAGTGTTCCTTTCAGAAGGACTGCAACTAAATTTAAAAATAATTTTAGTTCATAGGACTGCATTCATATATTTGACTGGACATAGCTTTAAAACAAGTAGTAACAGAAGCTGAATTTTAATAAGCCACGATAAAAGCCATGAAGATGCAAAATTCTGGGTGTGATGTTTTTCACTACTTACTAGTTTACAAGAACAGCCTCACAATTTAAGACAAACAGATATTGTGTAGCATTATACTTCCCTTCTTTGCATTAGTGAGGGGGTTGAATCCAGCAGCCCAATAGAGAGGAGGCTGCCGCAGCTCCAAGTCCCCAGGTTCAGCCAGGAGTAAGGCTCAGCAGGCACTCCCTATTGGCACACGCACATACACACTTACATACCATAGTTAGCCAGCGAGCTGACTGAGCACTCAAACACACGCAGGTAGTGCCACAGCCTCATCCTGCTCCCCTCTCCAGTCTGAGCAGGACAGAGGTCCGCTAGTGAAGATGCATCTATACATATGTATGACGCAGATCCCTCCAGTGGTCTGCCCACTAGCCAGCCCCAGGATCCCAGTGTCTCCACTGGGAGCCCCCAAGACCATAGTCCCACTCCAGTTGCTGGTACAGACTGTCTCTCTTGTGCCCGCACACACAGCTGGCTGGAACCCGCCCTGATCCCCCAGGAGCCAAGCCCCCATTGTCTCACCCTGAGAGACAAACACACACATAGGTCTCACTCTTAGAGATGCTCAGACCCCACCAACATTCTGGAAGCTGGTGGGAGTCCCCTGGTCCCACCAATAGCCAGCTCCTCCCATGGCATCACCCTTACACACATGCACACCTGTCTTCCAGGCTTGATCTATACTAGTGCTTACACACTCATTGGCACACCCCCAGTCTCTGCAGCTACTAGCACCATGGACACAGGGGCCCCTGTGACCAGAGGTCCTGCTCCTGTTGCTGGCCCCATCCCTGGAAACATTCCAGGCCAGGCTGGATGGGGCTCTGAGCAACCTAATCATTGTTGAAGGTGTCCCTGCTCACCGCAGGGGGGTTGGACTAGATGACCTTTGATGGTCCCATCCAACCCAAGCCATTCTATGATCTTCTCACGGCAGTGTCTGCAGTTGCTGGCACCCCAGACCCTTCCACCTTTGATCCCATTCCAGTCACTGCACTCCCATTAGGAGTGCCCAGGTAAAGAGCAAGTAATTTAACAGAGACAGGACAGGCTCCACTGATCAGGTGGAGGGCATGGACAGATAAGCATACAAACAAGCACCCTATTTACATGCAACCAGCCTTTCTTTATCCCCTTATCTCTCTATCTGCCCCACACTTATTCCTCCCCAAATGAGCTAGATCCATCTCTTCTCCACCTTTGGTTGGTCCCCTAAACATACCATAGCAAGTCCTGTGCTATCCTGAAATGCTCTTTTCCCCCCTCAATCCAAAAGGTGCTCAGACAGTGACCCATGCTGCTTGGTTTCAATCCTGGACAATGTGGCTGAGGGTCTGCTGGGACAGGTCTGGACAGGGTTTTCTTTTCCTCCGAGTCCCTAATGTGGGTTCTCCCTGCCCACCATTTTGTCTGTGTTCCTCCACTGACTTGTGGATATGGGCCTTTGAGGGGCTGATGCCTCCCACGATGGGCCTCTGAACATAGCCAGGCAAGGTACTATTCAGGCACCTCCAACTGCCATTGTCTGTCTGCACTTCTCTGTGGGTGTGCAGACAAGCTTTTAACGCATAAGGTAACACTCTGTTCACCTTCGAATACTTCACTTGAAAGCTCCAGGAACATGAGATTAGAATGGTGTAGTAGTTTTGATACATTGATGCAAGTGCAATAAGCAATTAAAGTATCACATCATTTATCTTTTCAAACCTCACGATTCAAAACTAGGCATCCTAAGCTGTGTAATTCACCTGCCCTTTTTAAAGTAAGCAAGTGCTAAACAGGAAAAATTAAGCTACTCACAGCTGATCTGAAATCTCAGCTTGAACATAGGTTAAAGAGTAATTTTAAAATATTAGGTAGATGTATGTTTTCTCTTCATTTGTCTTCTAAATACAGACTTCTCAGTGCTAACACCTGGCTAATGGTTAAATGCAAATCAGGTAGGGAGAAAGTGATAGCAGGCAAATAACTCCACAGTGCTTTCACTGCCACCACTGCTTCACCTGCCTGGCAGCACACTGGAGCACTTCTGCCAGTCCTGTCAATGGACAGACCTGATGGTGCCCTGCAGAACAGATGGTGCTTAAAGATTAAAACCTTCATTTTAGCTGACCAGTTTTATCAGAAAGCCCAGACTATTGAGAGCATTCACTAGGCAAATTCTAGTTTTCCCTGTTGCCACTAGTTTTGAGGGACCCTGGCCAAGTCACTTATCCTGTCCAGAACTCAACATTTGTATTGCATATGAAATAAACTTGTCCAGCTCAACCAGATCTGGAAACAGAGACAGCAATTCACTAGCACTTAATTCCTTGGTAAGTCTTCAAGCATGCCTAGTACTGACTTAACTGATCTCCCAAGGTCAAAATTACAAGAATCTTTGAATGTGTTAAATGAGTTACATATTTGACTGTATGGGGGGAGGTCCATTTGTTTGTTTCCAAAAAGCTTTAATTCATCTGATAGTAATTGTATCTATGACAGCTTATGCTCCTGACAACCAAGCATATGAATAGCTACCTTCTTACAATTCAGTCCACAAACTGTGATGTAACCAGAATACCAAACTGAAGATGATTATTAATCTTGTTTTATAACAAAACTACTTGCTTCATAATTGCTAGCTAAATGTCCAAGTTTGTCCTCTTAGTCGTCCTCTTCACCAGGTTTTCCTGGGAATGTAAAACTACCAGTTGTATGCCATTTTCAGCTTTAAGATGCTCAGATGACCTGATGTGATACCTCAATCTTTGCTTTTGCCATTTACTCTTAAGGGCTTAAAGCAGTACAAACTTGTCCTTCAGAAGTCTAAACTGCATGCCAGACCCCACTGTGTGCCCTTCATTCATTTTTGGTGGCTTCGACTTGTCTTAGTTAAAAAAAAATTCAAAAACAATTCAGATACAAAACCAAAAATTTCAATGAACAAATGTTTACTTGCCACTGGGAGACACTTGTCAAGCTCCACTTTCTCTAACAGGCCTGATGACTGGAGAAGTGAAAGCAACACTTTTCCCTTGAAGCAGACTCAGATAGTGTATAATGCTAGTTAGAAGGAAGGATGTTTCACAGACAGTATCCCTGCTGGAGAACACAGAAAGGGAAGGCTGTTTCATGAGACATTAGAAAGCTGTGCCAGTAATAGAGAGAATAAAGTTACTTATCCTCAATGTGTAACAGCAGCATACAGGATGCATTACAACAAAAAAGCTTCCAACATGCACACAGAAGCAGTAGAGAGTACATTAGAGGCATACCCTGAAATATCTCTACAGTAAAAAAGGATTTTTTTCTTTTTTAATACATAGAAGTACGGTAACATCTATATGTACCATCACAATACATTGTGACAGATTTATCCTCTAAGATTAAAACACAACTTTTTGAAGAGTACAATACCAAATAAAGGGCAGTAACAGCCAAGAAAATGAACCATGCTTCATTCTAAGTTCAAACGATTTACTTAACCACACTTGAGTGAATTTACCTTTTACGAAATGGCATGGTAGTATGCAATACTACTAGATTCAGAAAATACAAAGAGGAGGAAACCTTAAGTTGATTTTAGAAAATATTTTTTAATTCTTTATGCAGGCAACACCTTCTTCCTTCTCCATTTATTTCCACCTCTACTGCAGCAGTATCAGACCAAGAGTCACATTACTCTAGGTCATCAATGTTATAAATATGACATTGTAGGAAAGCATCATTACTATCTGAGCAGTTGCCTCTACTGATTAGGCTTTTATCATTATCTCTGTAGCAGTGGATGAGTCTAATGTTAGCACTGTGGTACACAGTAATATTGCTAATCAAGAGAACAAAACATACTTTATAGTGTATTCATCAGGGAGGAATCTTTTAAACAAACTGTGCTGCAACAGAAGCCTTCAGGGACTTCTGCAAAACAACCAGAAAAACAATACTTACTTCTCTTAGTTCCCTCACACTTCTTGACTCTTGATACATTCCAGATTCCTAGATACCAGAAAGATTTCTCTTCATGCAGGGAACAGCATCTTTCAGTAAGTGTCCTAACAAACAACCTGTGGAACTGCATCTAAGCATTCTCTTGGGTTTAAGTTTACACTTAAACTGATTAACACTGTCAAGTGTTTAATTCTTCAAACATTTTAATTTCATACTTCAACTATTTAAAGTCCCAGTCCACAACATGATATGCTCTGATAAATAACTGAGTACCACTCAAAATTTCACTCTCTCCCTGCTTCTCCTCCACACCAAACTGAAGCCCTTCACTTGCCTGCCACTTTTCCATGAGAATTGTTTTTCTGTCAGAATTGGAAAAGCGCATGACCCACAGCCACATTACACCACTGAAAGCATGGAGAGAGTTCAAGGACAACACAAAAGTCTACATGCACCTGCAATTAATCAGCCAAAAACATTCAAGAGTATTACAACCTTCTACAAGAAAAGCAGTTGCTCAATGGACAGCCTGTTTCTAGCTTCTCTTTCTATTGAAAGCATAGCTTGCTGATCATTAAGCATTTGGGAAGAATCTGCTTCATCACCCTTTCTCTAGAATGCTTTTTTATTTCTCTAGAATGCTTTTTTTAATCAGCAAGCTAAACTGTTAATTTCCCCCTCTTATTTTTCTCTCTCCTTATTTCAAGGAGTTATATATAGCAAGAACAGTACTTTATTTCAATGTTCCTTTCTTACATCAGTCTTCAAAAAAAAAAGGAAAGGCTCCACTAAGAGGAGCATATTCTGAAGTTACTCTGCATATAAACAGAGTAAAACTGCTAGAATTTATGTTTGGCTCAATCTTACGAGAGAGTTTCAACACTCCATTCCCTACCAGCAACCCCATTTTAGGACTTACAAAGAATCACAAGTATACTCAATGTTAAAAGTCAAAATTTGACAAAGAGAGTGCAGACCACTTAAGAGCTGAAGTCAGATCAATTCTGCTGTTAACTTACCAAGCAGTAAATGGGCTTTGAAGGCAGCCCTGGACAGGAAGGCTCCTATATAAGATACAGGATTTTCCTCCTACAAAAGGAGCAAACTAATAGCAGAGCATGCTAAAAGAACTTCTAGGAGGAGGTCTAAAAATGCAGACAGGAAAGGACAGCAGAGAACTGCAAACATTTGCTTATAAAAGGCTCTTGAGCATGAAATGCAGGAAAGAACCAGGTTTCTCAGCAGCTCAGACACAAAGGCAGGAAAACCCAAGCATAGATTAAATCAGACATGAGTCAGAAATTGGCTGTTTGTTTTGTGAAGCCATTTGCTTTTTCTGCAGTAGATACGGAAGACAGAATTAAAAAACCGACACACAAAACAAAACCAAACATATTTTGTTATTTGGCGGAAGGACAAATTATTTCAGAAGCATAAGAACTGGTGCATTCAAATAAGGAAGACAGAAAGGGCTACTCAGGAGGAATATGGAGACTTGGAACAGTGATGCATCTCTCAGTCACACTTCTTTTCCTCCTCTGAACATCTATATCCTTGGTATCTACAGCACACAATTTGTTTCCACAGAAACAGTTTTATATGTATATGTGTGTATACACATACGTACACACACAGTATACAGTTGTATCTCTATTCCCCCAAAAAGACACTGCTTAAAATAGTCAAGTCTATTCCATGGGATGTTTCAGAACACAAAAAAGGAAGTCCAGTAACTTTTTCAAGGTCCAGCAATATTAACGTGCATACATCTGCTACCATGTCTTTCCTTAAGGATACAGCATGCACAACTGTTAGAAAGTTAACTAGCAGGCTCTATTTCAGTCGCCCAAGAGACATCAGGAGTTGGCAGAAAGATCGCATACCACTGGCAGAAGTTGCTTTCATGCCTCTTCTATGGAAGGATTGTCCCCATGAAAAAGGTGAGTTTGATTTCATCATATTTCTTCATCTAATAATGTCCATCACTTAAATACACCCCATCACCACATTCTGAAGTAAACCACAGTAGATTTAAGCCAAACCTAATGATTTCTTTTTTTAATTGGTCATTAAAACCCTTTTAATGTTGTTGTAACATATTTCATAGTACTCATGGATATTTATAAAGAACAGGTTATGCTCTAAAATGTAAAAAAAAAAAAAAAAAAATCTCAATAGCGAGAATTTTATCTTCCTGTCTTACCCAAAATAGAAATATAACAGGCTCATAAAACAGAGTAATTATCAGCATTTTCAGAGGTGGTACTACTTGGGAGAGCAATCTAATATCTGTGCCTTGAACTACTGTCTTGAAAGGTCACCTCTACAGAAGTTGAAAACAGACAGTCAGATATACACACTGTAATGGCTTTAGAATGGCTTTATTCTAAAGGAAAACAAAGGAAGACAGGACTGCAATGCCAGTGAGATGCAATATAAAGCAGGAACTTCACTTTTACGGAGCTTAACTTCCATGGGCATACTTTGCATCTGTCTTTCCCCATTTGCAAAAAAAGTGAATTTGGATAATTTACATTAGAAGTTGCTGGACACTCATGTATTTTTAAAGATAATAATGTGCTTTTACTCCAGATACACTCAAACTTATAAAAGGCAACTTATATTCTTGTTTGGAGCATAAGCAGCAAGAAAAGCAATTAATACTAGTACATAAAAGGAAATCGCAACATCAAACAAACTGCAGAATTGAGGCATGAAAGAAAATGTTTGAGCTTTTTACTTAAAAAAGGATTATTCCTTTCAGGCACAGCCCTCATTTGTTTGCCTAGAAATCTTGTTCATTCACTTTTTTAATGTTCCAAAAACTACAGTGCCTTCTCACCAGACCAAGATTACATTTAAAAGCCTACAGTGAGCTGGGTAAAGGCCATCTCAGCACATGTCTCTCATCACTATCCCAGACTCAATTTTTAAATAAAGATTTATTATCCCTGAAGAGAGCTCTGGTTCCGGGGGGAAGGGTGGGTGGGAGAACCACCTATGAAAATGTTAATGCTGAAAGCAAGCACATTCTCAGCAGACAGCTACCTCCTCCAATGGCTGGCCCTTGCTGTGAGAAGTAGGTAAGCTCCTACCTTCTTCAGAAGTCTTTACATCTCTCCTCAGTTTTATCACTCTTCATCCCAAGCAACAGAAACAGAACAGTAATAGCGAGGGAAGGGGAGAGGGGCCAGGTACCAGGTACCTCAACCAATAAAACATCCAAGGGCTTGCGCTTCAAGCTTTATGTCTTAGGACAGAGGGGCACCCACACTGGGTTTTTTTGCTTTTGGTTTTGGTTTTTTTTTCTTCTGTAAAAACTTTGGTCTCCTTTACCTTATATACCTCACTACTCCTGTTCACTCCTCCCCTAGTCTCAACCAGTCTGAATACTTTTCTTTTGCATTTGAACAAAGAGGAAAGAGTACTTGAAGTTCAGTTACACACTCAAAGCATCAACCACACTGGCTTCACATGCTTCCCCCTTACACTGGAGCTGTAGCTATACCAATAATCAGCGTCATCTTTAAATACTAGTAAATTACAAGGGGAATTCATGTTCCCATGAAAGTCAATAGCCAAGTTTACCATCCTAAAAAAAAAAAAAAAAAAGTTCCATTGTTAAGACTTTCAAGCAAACAATTCATGCTTTTCAGAAAAAAGGATTACAAAGCAAGCTCTCCTAAAACTGAGTCAGGGGAAGTATGGAGCAACAGGAGAATTTCCAACACCCAACTTTTACTACGGCTGCCACCTGGGATGAAGATGTATCACCCCCCAGCCATAAAGGTGGGATTACTTAGATTTTTATCATGCTTAAAACCCACCTCCACCATTTATGTCTTAACTAAACTAAGACCATTACTCCTGCCATCTGTGTATCATAAACCAAACAAACCCAATCACCTTACGTGCAGCATTTCATAAATAATTTAGAATGGCAATTTCATTTCCTTTAGATCAGTACTTTAGCCTGTTGAGAACAAGAAATCTTTACTACTCTTATTAAATATTTACTATATGGCTGTTCTGGCATCATCACAAGAAACACTGCATACAAATGTTACGCATTAGAAAAATACAAAAGCTACATTTAAAACATTTAAAAGATGCTGGCAAGAGGACAATAACTGGGAAATGCAAATAAAGCTGACAGCCTTTCACTGCTGATTCCTTCCAGGACAAAAAGCAGCCACACAAGACAGTTTAACCCTTTGCCTTAAGGTCAACATGCATCAAGTTTTCCATAAAATGGGCATTTGTCACTACCTGTAAAAAATTAAGTAAAAACATTTTTAGTGAAGCAAAAAGACAATCAACTTGTTTCCCCATACAGCTTTCCATCAGTGTATGTTACAACCTAGAAAGGTCACAAGTGTTTACCAACTTCATGTACGCAATAAAAGTATACCTACTCTGCCAGCAACACTTCTACCTTCAGAACAGCAAACCTAACTAATCCAACTAGGAGTGTAACATCCACAAGACAACCCGTAAGATGATGCAGAACGCAGGGACCTTAAAGTAACACACTATCTTCAGTATCCCATCCCCTGTCACCAAAGGAAAGTTTCAACATTACGTTAAATTTATTTTTTCACCAAGCTTTTACATAGCTGTCCTGGCAGTAGTCATATAACCATGTTTCAAAGCAACAGGCACACAGTGCAGTGATGAGACTCGGCAATCCCATTGCAACTTTCAGATTTAAAAGCACAACTGCCTATCCCAATCAACAGAGCTACAGCTTGCACCGCAGCAATAACCACCACAATCGCTGATTTCCGGCAGGACTCAGCACACACTGTAATGCAAAGTTTTTTCTCCAGTGAGTCTCCAGTAAGAAGCCAAAGGAACATGCTTCCCTCAGCTACTCCCCCTCTCTACAAAACTGTTAGAAGACATTATTAAGTATCACAGTCTCCTGCAAACCACGTGCTTGTGGTAACAAGCTTCCAGACTTTAAGTTTTGTTTTAAGTGAAGCAGTAGCAACCACTGCCTTCACAAAAACTTCCCAGCCTAAGCACCAGATAAGTATTTAGATAAACAAAAATCTTCCAAAACAGACCTGGACCAAAATAATGTGGGTTGGGAATGTTTTCAGGCGATTCTCCCCGGTACAAAGCTTGCCTTCTAGATAGTAGGCCAGGCCAAAGTTTCAAGGCCTTCAGTCTCAGGACGGCAAGGCACCCATTTCAAAAGATGCCTTTATTTTCTAACCTCCGTCCTAGCAACAAGCAACCAGGCTGCAACACTGACCATTCTGCAATCCATTTCTCTTGAGAGCAGAGGGTGAACACACTAACATTTCCCCACTGTAAAGAATGAGGTAGCCCTGAGCTACCATATACTAATTGCTACTGTGCTCAGCACCAGCTTTCAACCCTCTTCTGCTGCCGGCCTGAATTGCCACTTTCAAATGCATCAATCAGATACCCACTAAATTAGGAACTGCACTTCTTCTTAGCACAGCCTGCCAAGACAGCTGCACTGTTTTCCGTGCTAATGACTTGAGAAGGTACTAAATAAAGTTTTGGCACTGATGTCAACCGAGAGAAGGTACTCCCACCATTACTGGAGATGGCTATCATTGTGTTTTTCTTTTTAGTATTAGAGTCATGCAAAAATATATTTAGTAACCTAGCATGGTATAACCCTTTCAACCATATGCTTCAGCTCAGTTTGAGGGAGACAACAAAAGCATTTTGTTGGCTGTAGTCTTCCAAGCACCAAAGATGGTTGGATCTTCAAAGGGAGTGAGGGTCAATTTATCCCTCCTGCGTAAGGCCCACCACACAGCAACAGCTGGCTTGGTCAGCTGGGGATCAGATGACCCAGACCAGAGTGTGGGAAGGAGGGAGGCAATTTCTCTGTTAGGCCAGGAGAACTCAAAAGGAGTTCACTCTGTCCTTCCCTGTAACTTCTCAAATGGGATGCATATGAGAAGACAAGCTAAGCTGGGGGCACAGAATCACAGAGAAACCCTACTGGCCTAAGAATACAGGCTAAGAAGGATAACTGTGGAACAATGAACCAGGAGATCTGAGCAGAAAAAGACCTATAGGAAAGGCCTTTCAGAAGAGACAGGAAGCACAGTAAGATTAGCTGAAGCAGTACTAAAGGGAAACTGAGGCACTGGAACAGGATGCATCTGGGCTTAAAGACCAGTATATTATTCTGAGATAGTGCATGAAAGAGCAGAGCATCCTAAACCACCTGCAGAAGCAGCAAAGCTGGACAAACAGTGCGTCAGCAAGCCATGTGAGGCCGTCAGATACCATCCAGAGCAAGTGTTGTATGCTTCCTGGTATCAATTATAGCAAGATCCCAGACTCAGAATTTAAGCCTTTTCAGGAATGTCTCCAGTGTTTCAAAGGCTACTGCAGACTGCCCACCCATAAACTGTGCTCAGAGAGACCAGATGTTTTAACACATATGATAATGAAAAACATTTTTAGCAAAGAGCAACAGCTCACTTGTTTTATGTAAATGGATGGAAAGGCTGAGCCCAGTATGGAAGGAGTATCATTAATCCTTCAGAAGTCTCCTTCAAAGAGATGAAGAAAAATCTTCCTCCTGGAACAGTCTGTCAAAGCTTCCAGATCCTCTTTTAGAATGTGCTTAAGAGTGCATGCCACAATTTAAACCACTTAAGCTGGTAGATTCACTTTGCCTTTTTTTTTTTTTTTTATATTTTAAGAGCAGACTCCAATCAGAAGCAGGAAAGAGGGCCTAATTTGCCAATATAGCGGTCAAGTTCTAAATAAAAGTTCCAGCAAGCTTCAATTGACCACATAAGTGGAGAACAGAGAAGTATTTATAGCTTGCTCTCCCTCAGCCACCAGCTCAGAAACCACAGAAAGACACATTACAACACATGACTTCAAACACGTGATATCAAGTGCTCAAGCTTCTCTTTCAGCCAAGGACTCCCTCTGTTCTATAGAATATTCTTTCACCTTCCTTCTCTCTTTTCTGTGTTAAAACTGAGATAGAAACCCATTGCATTAACACACCCCAAACTACTTTAAGAAAACCTAAGTCAAGTACACTGACATCAAGGGGGTTTTACTTCCGTAATTTCCTTCCAAACAAATAATCTTCACCACATTTTACTCAACTTAAGGCCTCAGAACCTTTCCAGAACTCTTGTCAGCTCTTAACACAGTAAGAAGTCTTTCAAGAACACCTTACAGCCCATTATAGTAATCCAGGGGTTTTTTTAATGGTAATGGCATTGAATAAGTAGTCTGTTTATACAGACATCTAGACTTGATGTTATTTTCTATCTTTCTACCATTCCCACACCTCCCCAAACTGAACACTCAGTTTCAACACCTAAATGTAGCTCCAAAATAACTTCCCAGAGCACATGCACCCACACATGCACCCACAGTCAGTGCTCCATGGTGACAACTATCTTGTCATGAAAGCTGAGACCAGCCAGTTTTAAGTCTGTCCTGGTTTCAAGTTAATTGTCTTCCTAGTAGCTGGTACAATTGTGTTTTCCATTTAGTATGAGAAGAATGTTGATAACACCCTGATGTTTTCAGTTGTTGCCAAGTCATGTTTAGACTAAGTCAAGGACTCTTCAGCTTCTCCTGCCCAGCCAGCAAGAAGGCTGGAGGGGCACTGGAAAGTTGGGAGGGGAGACAGCTGGGACAGCTGCCCCGAACTGGCCAAAGGGCTATTCCACACCATGGGACAGCATGCCCAGCTTGGTGGGGTGGGAGAAGCACTGCTCAGGCATTGGTCGGCGAGTGGTGAGCAATTGCCTTGTGCATCGCTTGTTTTGTGTATTCCAATCCTTTTGTTATTATTGTCACTTTCTTGTTGTTATTAGTGTCACTGTTAGTTTCTTCCTTTCTGTTGTATTGAACTGTTCTTATCTCAACCCACGAGTTTTACCTTTTATTTTCCCCCAATTCTCTCCCCCCCCATCCCACTGGGTGGAAGGGAAGTGAGTGAGCAGCTGCATGGGGCTTAGTTGCTGGCTGGGGTTAAACCATGACAAAGTCTCAAGGGCACAAGTGTTTTCACGCTATTTGTTACTAATTAAAGTCTACTAGCTTTTCTTTTCCAGCCTCTCAGGGTCACACTTACACATCAGCAGCTTCCAAATTAAGTTATAGGCATGTAGCTTCTTTAGGCTCCAGAAGTTTCCCATCCACAGCTCCCTCCCCACCTAACTACTCACTACCATCCTCTTTCACAAAGGTTTGGGCTTCCTCAGATATTATGAATATCAGAATTAAGGAACACGAATCAGTCAGCTTAAATTATGCAGCAGCTTGAGAAAAACCTATTTTTTTTATGGAAAAAGGTTTCAGAATAACCACATGAACAATTAAAGCCAGCAGGGAGTGATGACAATAACTGGGTACAGGCTGACTGCAGTGGTTTTTCTTTAACTGGAACAACAGGAACCAGGAGAAATACTTTAACCTGGTCAGGTCCACAGCTATTAAAGCCTCAGCTCTACCTACAGTAGTTTTTACTGAGCAGATGAACACAGGGAAGTTGTTGTGAACCTCTATTATGGCAATCTTGAAGCATGAATGAACAAACACGAAGCGGTATAATTACTGCTCAGAATAACAACGTGTGGAGTCTGCAGGTTATCACTTTAAGATGTTATGCAGCTTTATCCACAGAGCCTGTTTTAAACTAGGATGTCTTATTACCACCATCTGCTCAGAGATGAAATCCAAGATGGCTGCAAAAGAGGCAAGGGTATTTTTTTCCTTTAAACTAACATTAAGTATAAGTCAACAGTTCTTATTTTAGAATCAGAATAATGCAGATTAGAAGGGATCCCTCCAGATCATCTCGTCACTTTCTATGGAGAGTTAAAAAGCATGAAACATTTTCAGACTAGTCCGACATTAACAAATGTTTTTTGTCTGTTTTAGAAATACCAAGTTTAAATCATTATTTTTCAGAATGAATTAATTCCAAATATCCTTAGTGAAACAGATAATGTACACCTCGTCTTCATGCAGAGAAAACCTTGATTTTTAAGCATTTGACACTGGCCTTCACACTAAACCAAAGAAACCTTCCTTTACCAGTCTCCCACAGTTGCCTGTGAAAGGGTTAAAGGTGCTATAAGCTTTCACAGTCTTAAAGGATTCCTACGCTGGCTAGCATCCTTATTTCAATAAAACATGTTTTAATATACACATGGGAGGAAATGCTAAGCATATAATGGCTGTTCCATTTTCCCCCAAGTCATTACGCTTTGATTGCACTTAGAACTTTGGGAAGGTCGAGCCATATAACACACAAGTGCTACAAGAGAGTGCACATCACAGGGTTAGCTTGGGGAGGAAAGGCTGGACTTATTTCCTGGTTGGTTGGTTTGTTTTTAAGTAATATTCCCTCCAGTATGTAGTCCCCCAAACACTTCTCCTCATTCCATAAATCATAAGATTTCTCGACATTTATGTGAAGTGTTAGTTCCCACCCCTCTCCCAGTTACTCCTCTTCCGATGCCAGATGCTACCCACAAAACAAGCCAGTGTTCCATGGATGTCAGCAACTTGTCAAATCAGCCCTGACTCATCAGTCTTCTCTTCAGGATGTCACTGCATCCCAGTCAGAAGCACTATCTAGAACCCTAGCACTTGGCAGCACTTTTCCTCACTGTGAAACTTGCTACTACTTCACCCATTTCAGCTGGAAACCCAGAGCAACAGATACCTTTTTAGGAATGCACCCACACATACTCATTGCCCAATGGTTTATCACTCAGAGCGAAGTAAAAAAAGATGTCTCTATCAACAAGCCAACAGCACATTCAAAATAGAAGGGAAAAGAAAGGGCAAACCTGTCTCTACTGCCAGAGTCCCTTCTGACAGATTACAAAAGCTGTATACCACTGCATCAGCCTGCTTAACACTTCTGCTTTGGTCTTTTCTATACACTATGAGAAACTGAAGAGAAGTCCAGATCACGCCATTAATCAGTTTAATGAAGAAGTGACAAGATGCAGCCGCCTGCAGCCAGCAACAATGCCACAAACGTGCTTTTCCACTCCTGTGCTGATCTAATGCCCAGCACCGGGGGGAAGCTCCCTAGGCTCGAGTCCAGGGGCTGTCAAGACCACATTTCTGCCTTTCCCATGTGCGTCTCCAAGACACAGATAAAAATTTGACAGTGAAGAGTGCAGTGGCACCTTCCCCCCTCATTATAACACTCTTTAAAGATCAGCTAAAAGCCACATAACCAAGCAGATGCTATTCTGCAACAAAAAGAAGTCATTATAAGCAGAAGTAAGTGGTCTGACTGGGGGCAGAGGGAAAAGGCAAGAAGGAAAGTCAATGCTACACTCTTACTAGCCTTAAAGGTTTGCAAATATTTGCAGTCATCTCACTCAATGACTCAACTACTAACAGGACTCAACCAAACTTTGTTTGGCTTTTGTAATCATTTTTAACATGAAAAAAAGCAAATGCATGTGTAAAAGCACTGTTATTTTCAGTTTAAAATACCTTATAATTTGTTAAATGCAAGAAAATAGCAAAACAATACTGATAGTTTAATTCTACAAGCAGAAATCTAGCCTCAAGTCATTTTTTTTAATGTATTTTTAGAAAAACTTATTTTATATATGCTGACATAAAAGCTCTTTGAACAAGTTACAGCAGATACCACTAACAGTAAAAACGCTCAAGGTAACCGTTTCACTTCTTAGGAAGGAAGTCAGGGGCTTAAGAACCTTCCTTTCAGCAAAAAAGATAAGCCTTTCAAATTTGAGACCTCCTGGGCTGAAAGACACAGGAGATACAAAACCACAGTCCAGATTGCCCTTTATAAACCTGTGTTTTCATACCTGCCTGTGTTCACTGTGCACTGCTTCACAACAGCATGTGAAGCTTTCCTATTGCTTCTATGTCATTGCAGCCATAAGTGTAGAAGTTTAGCTTCCTAACATCAGACAAAAACTTACAGCATCAAGAAGTCTACATGTTCATGAATCACCTTAAAGTGATCATGCAGTTCAGGATTGAGGACAGAGCTTTTTTCATTTCCCCTTCATTTCTCAAATACACAGGCACCTCCTACCAAATTAGGCCACCTGGTCACCTGACAACTGTAAATAGTAAGCAGTCAGTTAACATTGTTTAGGAGATTAACAATACTACAGCATTAACAGGTGAAGTTATGATAACTCTGTGGGTTAGTTTTGGTTTGGGTTTGGTTTTTTTTAAATCTTAGAAGGTGAAAGAATTTTGTAGTTGTGCAAATCCTTATCTCAGCTTAAACCCATCTGCCCCCATCCTCCCCATTACAGTATTAAAGACCAGCCATATTTTTAAGTGGCTATGTATCTGTTGTACAGCAGACATACATTCCTGCAAAGGGCTTAAAGTCAACAAGAGTGGATTTGTTTAGAACCCCTAGAATTGCTTTAATTTAAGGTAGTCAGGAATTGAAAATCTGGTACAAAAGGATAAAAATAGCAAACATTCTTAAAAATGAGACAGTATAAGACACTTTAAAATCTATATGTTGGATTTTAAACACTAAATTATCTTGGCAATGTTTGTAATACTTGAGGTTACCCGAGAAATCTTTGATTTTTTTTTTTTTTTTTAAGCCTAGATGAACAGAAGGTTTATATTCAAGTTAAGCTTTCCAAAGTTCATACTGGTGGTCAGGAGACTAGAATGTGAAAGATTAAGATAATTCTTAAGATCACACTTAGTGTTAATGTAATTCCACTGATAAATCAAAGAAAAGGAAACTACACATAATTTACTAGAAAAGTTGCAGCTATTCTGTAACACACACAAAACAGATGAATAACAGCATTTCAATACTTTCCGTGTTCACAGAGAAAATGCTGAGCATTAAACTAAAGCACTAACATTAATCAATCAAGATCTGCTTACACTATAAGAAGTCTTTTTGACCAAAGCAAATGTCCAGCCTTACTTACATTATATTTCTGCTAACATCAGCATAAAAGTTAATTATTCCTTTAGTTATGATTTGGTCAATAAACTGTTTTGAGCCTACCTTTGCAGTATTCTCTCTCATACACATCATATTTCACATAATGAAAGAGACTGTTT
>JAVKLA010000057.1:2232493-2243674 GCA_034782735.1 Sagittarius serpentarius | reverse complement strand
GGAATCACAGAATAAGCAGGAGGTCAACTTTCCCAACAATGTTTTCTCCACATTTGTTACACTCTACCCAAAATGCATCCAGTGATTGGTATGCCATTTCTGTTACTCACCGGTACAGTTTGATACTAGGCCCATCTGCACAGCCGAAGTCATAATGATAGCCTAAAAGGGACCAGGATTAAAACGTCTGAAGATAGAAGGCATGCAAAGGCATAGCATCAAGACAAAGCCATAGGCAAAGACACCAGATGTATTTCAAGAGAAGACCACAACTCTCCTTGAAGTCAGCTTTGGGATTCCACTCCACTCATTCAGGAAGCGCTGTTTATGCCAGTCTGAGAAATTACAGTTTGACTCCAAGTCACCTCATGAATAAAATTAAATAAATAGGCTTGAGCTTTTTCTGGACCACACTTTTTTAGGCATATTATCATCCAAAAATAAGATCAGATTGAACTCTCTAGACTAGTGTCTGCAGGAAACAAAACTAAAGAAACTATGATTATCAGTAACCTACCTACAACTGCTAGTAATAAACTTACTAACGCAAGAGGAGTTTCTCAGAGGGAAGTGTCATTCAACTATCATCTTTGTAGCTTCACAGTGTACTATCCACACTTCATGGAGGTCAGACAGTTTTATCATTTACAGGATGGATTTGGTAGCCAAACCTTCTCCAAAATACACACAGCCATTTTTTTCCCTCACATTAATCATTATACGGTCTTATGCACATCATGTATATTCCAACAACAGTAGTATTTTTCATCGGTTTATTTTGTCATGACCTCCTGACAAGTACAGCAGTTTAATGTTAGCTATCACATGCCACTGCTGATTCAGATCCACCTCAAGTGAGGCCACTTGTATTCATTAAGAATGGCATAAAATAGTTATACAAGCACAGATAATGAATACTAGTGCTTGTACTTCATTATAATCATTTGTGCAAACAACTCATTAATAGTACTTTGAAAAGACGTGAAGGGCTATGTAAAATGCTAAGCGGGAACTGCAAGTTGCTAACACAATTCAAATAGGAAATCCATTTCAGTTCATCTACACATCTACTTCACAATGTAAATTAGAAGCATTAAAGAGAAAAAACTACTGGGTAAACAGTTCAATCAATTCCTTCCCTCTCCCCAGTTCATCCACACAATTCTCTCCAGACAAGTACTGCATACACAAAGTTTCTTTCTCTGCATATAACTATTTTGATTAACACTGATTTTGCAAAACTTTACTGGTGCATCAGCAGATGTGCTTTTCTGAGGATTTCACAACATCCTATCTTAGTGGTGAAGTAGAGGAAGAGCCTAATTGTCCTTAATCCTCTATTTAAAATAGGTTAGATGAAATCCTCTTTTGACTGAAGCAACGAGATTAGTCAGTGCCACAAGGAAAAAGAAACACTATTCCCCCCTCACCCTGCCCCGTATCTAGATGAGTTTAATGATTAATGAAGGAAACAAATTAAGCAGTCTCCTGTTTCAAAAAGGGAAATTAGTCTACCGACAAGAGCAGAATAAGTGGAAAAGCGTCCCTATGAAATCTCCAAATTCGTAAGCTTTCGTGCTTGTAGTAACTACCATGATAACATTAAGAACAAGAATCCCAGAACAGTTTCACAGTATACCTCAGTAACCAGATAGAAGAGCTAGTGTGAAGCTTCCTGCCCCCCCCATTTTTTGTTTGGTTTTTTTGTTCGTTTGTTTTTAATACCAGTATACATCTGGATCCCTGGTAAATCTTGGCATAATTCTTGACATTGCCAAACAAACTGCATACAACTTCAGGAAGTACATGTGCACACATCTGCACGTGAATGCACGTGCATGTATGCAGATGGAGGAATAAAGGGGGAAATCGGGGGTAGCAGGAGAAACAGTGTAGGACACTTAATTAACAGGAAAAAGCCAACCCTAAGACACAGTCATTACAGGCTTATGTCCACACCCAGTTTTCTTCCTGTGACATGGTAATTTTATTACCCGAAAGCATTAAACTACCCTTACAACTTCTCTCTATGGAAGAGCTAGGTGATACTCTCATCCCTGTCCTAAGCAAAGATGAATGCACAGAGAAATTAACATCCAGATCTGCACATATTTAGGTGCCTTATCAGCCTGTGGTCTTCTGTGATGTTCCAAACAAACTCCCCAGCTACTGGCTCATCTCATCAGTCTCCTCAAACAATCCAAACTACACTGCCAGTTTTTTCATAGAAAGAGTGCGTTTTTAATATAGTATCATAAATACTCAACGCTTACAAAGTTAAAATCAAAGTTAAATTGAAAAAAAACAACAACACTTTTCATGATGACTCAGAGCATGTTTGTGCCACAGGCTTCTCAGAGTCATTACTAAAAGGGAAGGAAAAAAAAACAACTGGTGTCTGTATGATACAGAAGAAGAATCCTTGGTTTGCCTTCGTCTACCTGCAGCTGTTGCCATGGCAATTATAGCAGAGAAGATAATAGCATTCCAGTGTCATTTTACCTCATAGCTCAGGATGAACTTCAACCGAGATGTCCCTTGACAATTACACAAATAGAAATATGACATTATCCTGTGTAATGGTAAACCAATAGAATAAGAAGCATTATTCTGGAAAAATATAATCTGACTAAAAGACTTACATGAGGAGAGGCAGGCTATTCTGCTCAAAAAACCACCCACTAAAGTTGAATCCAGTTGCATAACAGGTGCTAAAACATCTGCTCAGTCTTTTCTGTGGCACAGTTTTCTCTTGGTTTCCCTCTCCTTGCCACACCTGCGCATGACATGGACGAGGCATTTCACTGTCAATCAGGTTTCAGCTCCTCAAAAAACACAACTATTTTCTAGTCACACTTAAACCTAGTTCGGTAAAAAAGTGCATTGCCCCCACCTCAACAGCACAAACAGTAGCCAGCTATGGTATCTGTGTTTCACTTGGCAGCCCAGTTACTGTTTAAGTGTTTTGGGTTTAAAAAGCAGACATCAGAAAATCCCATTACACCTTGCTACTTTTCCTGTTTCAATTACTATTGTAGGACAGGAGCAAAGAATGAACGAGAAACTGTGATCAGAGATATTAAGCTATGAGTGTGCTACATTGTTCCTTGCCCTCTTCCACTCCTAAAAATGATTTTGAAAAGGCTTCCTGCTTTCAGTATTGATACTCTGTGGTGCTCTAGAAAAGGCATAGAAGCAGAACTATATTAAATATTTTTTCTTAAAAATCAAAAAACATGCTATCAAAAGACAAAAGCAACTACGTAGTTCTCATCTCAGAAGAGACAAGTATTTTTGATGCTAAAAGTGGCAAGGTTAAGAGTTCTTGATCTATTTTAAGTCACTGAAATACTTCTACAATTTAGATGCTCCAAAAGCATTGTTTTCTACTATCAGAAATTATCTGATGAGCACAGCTGAGCAATATTTTGTAGTCAATAGCAACTAGTTTGTAATATGTACCCTGGCTTCCTGTAAATGAGCTGTTTTACATACACAATGTCCTGTTTCATTTGTTTATTCTCAGAAGAAAAAGGAAATCATGTTTTTCTTGTGTAAATTAGCTAACCGATGGGGTAGGGAGAGGGGTAAAAACAAAGCCCATACAATTCTCCATGTTTATTGCCCCTCAACAATAAATAATTGATGGAGGAAATGAGAGTGTGAGGGTTTTTTTGAGCCTCGGATTATATTGGAACACTTTAAGAGTACACTACAAAACCAGAATGAACACAACAAGAGTCACTACTAGTACACAAGCGCTAGTTAAATTTGCAGAAGTGCCAAATCCTGTCAGCCACGCTCAGTGTTCAGCAGAATTAACTTCTGAGGTAAGTAGAGCTTTCAAACTTTGCCTTTTTTAAATGACAGGCTGAAAAGTATTCAGGCAGCACTCCACACAGACTCTTCCCCCGCGCCCCCCTCAAAAAAGGCAACAAATCAACCGTGCTTGGTGAAACAGGAATTTAGAGGTTACTGGTGCTGTTAGGTGCACTCTGTCACACCTTCCGCACCAGGAAGAACTGGTACCTGCCGTGAAGCAGAGGTGTGAGATGGGAAGCATCTCCAGTTTCAAGAAAACATTGTGACACACTGACTTGCACAAGAGGTAACAAAAATGCATTACATACCAGGGAGAGACACAAATGCTTAAGAAATGCAAGTTACTAATTGCCGACCTGTGAATACACGCACAGCTCCTATGGAGAACAGGTTTTGTACTATCAGGACAGTTTGCAGACAAAGAGTCTATATATAAACACATTTACATGGCATCTAAGACAGCTTAAGATTTTGTCAAATTATATCCAGGGAATTAAAAAAAACAAAACCACAAACCTTTTGACTTATTGTAAGTGACAACCAGGAAGAAAATGGTGTTTATGTTAGCATGCACCCTGACTGAGAAACATCTAGACAGCACTAGTTTGTTACCAGTCTGCAAGAGCGCAGAGAAACCTGAAGAACTACGAGCAAAAGCAAGAACTGGAATGCAAGGGTACCCTCATGTGTATTAGCTGAACTTAGAACAGTAGCTCATCTGAAATGCTTGATAAATGGATTGTCCTTTTAGACACAAAAAATTCCAGAGAACCCAGTCTTACAATTTCACCAGCTTTCAGGTCAAGGCAGTTACCAACCTTTGCTGTATCAAAGCTAGATAAATGGGAAAACAACGTGAAGCTCAATATGCATTTACATCTACTAAGACTACATACACAAGTAAAATACTTAGGAAATCTAATTAGAAAACAGTTTTAGAATTATACTAACAACAAAATTGTTTAAACCAATGACCAAAAGCCGCAGGCTGCCATGAAATTTAGTAGGGAATTTGCTAAAAGCCCCTAACATAACTTCCTGGTTAGGCTAGTCAATCATCTTCTCAAGCTATGATTAAAGTTGACCCACTTCTATAAAAGTGAAAAATAAAGCATCCATTTGTAAACTCACTTATTCCAACCTCCCAAAAAAAGATTTTTCAGAAACATCTACAGAACTAATAGGCCAGCAGCCTCCCAGCAGCTGGAGCTGTAATAAATCACTGTTCCTTCTGGAAGCAAATCTTATCTGCTGCTATACATGTTTAGAGATACTTAAACAGGCAACAAATACTTAACATCCAGATCTGTAATCCTGAAGTAACAGGAGAACCTGAAAGAGCAGAGGGAATAAAGTGGCAGGATCTCTAAATACACTACATAATGCAGGCAAAACTGTTCAGTAATACAGACCTCTGACACTGTAGTATTTATTGTACAACCCAAAGCCATCAACCTGGGCAAGAGCATTTGCTGATGAGGGCCAGCTGTCTTACAAATACAGACCAGACTGTCACCATAGGCTGCAAGATGTTTAGCAACCATTTAGTGTCCAAACAGACATGCTGAAGAGTGACATATTTCTGGACTGCAGAGATGTTCAAATCCACAATATTCAGGAATATCCAAATCCACATTCAGCCATAAACAGCTACTGTGAATATACAAAAGACATGCATATGTTTTATGAAGGGAAGTTTTATTTTATGAAAGATAAGATGTCGCCAAGACTTGATAGCCATCTCTTGACTATAAAGAGGAAGAACTTCAGAAGTCCCAAGATAAGCAAGAAATAAGTTACCAGAGAAAAACCAATGCAACTGCAGTTATACGGGCAGAACACATAGCTTAATGATATCCACACAGTGTCCTAAATAATCTAACTATAAAACAGAAGCTAATCTTGTATGGACACAGTTTGAATTATCATTGTATGCTTGTTTTTTCCCCTAAATAGTGTTCTGCTTAATATTAAGCTAACAAGTTCCTCTCATTACTAAGCACACAGCAGGCTCTGCATGACACTTATAGGACAGTACACACTAATTCCATATTCTCAGGCTGTAAGGCTGCCCTCCCAGGGGTAACACACGTCCTCTGGGAAATGCACAAACAATCCAAGGAGAAGACAGAGAAGCATGTTATCTGATGCAAAAGCAACATCCAGAAAAAGAGGTTATATTTTTACAAAGCACGTAACAAACAGTATACCCCCCTCCAAGGCAGTTTTCATACTACCCCACATAGCCATTATTTCCATTATTTGGGAAAGTAAATTAAACAATATAGTTGTCATTTATCTTATTGTAGAAGTCTTATTCAGATTCTTACTTGAATGCACCCTCAGCAAGTTTGCCAACACCACCAAGCTGTGTGGCATGGTCGACATGCTGGAGGGAAGGGATGCCATCCAGAGAAACCCTGACAGGCTTGAGAAGTGCGCCCATATGAACCTCGTGAAGTTCAACAAAGCCAAGTGCAAGGTCCTGCACGTGGGTCAGGGCAATCCCAAGCACAAATACAGGCTGGGGGATAAAGGGATTTAGAACAGCCCTGCCAAGAAGGACTTGGGGGTATTAGAGGATGAAAAACTGAATATGAGCCAGCAATGTGCGCTCCCAGCCCAGAAAGCCAACCTTATCCTGGGCTGCATCAACAGCAGTGTGACCAGCAGGTCGAGGCAGGCGATTCTCTCCCTCTACTCTGGTGAGACCACACCTGCAGTACTGCATCCAGCTCTGGGATACTCAGTACAGGAGAGACATGGACCTGTTGGAGCAGGTCCAGAGGAGAGCCACGAAGATGATCAGAGGGCTGGAGCACCTCTCCTATGAAGGCAGGCTGAGAGAGTTGGGGTTGTTCAGCCTGGAAAAGAGAGGGCTCCGGGGAGACCTTAGTAGCAGCCTTCCAAGGAAAAGTTCCAAGTACTTCCAAGGGTACCTACAGGAAAGGTGGGGAGGGACTCTTTATCAGAGAGTGTAGTGACAGGACAAGGGATAATGGCTTTAAACTGAAAGAGGGTAGATTTAGATTAGATGTAAGGAAGAAGTTCTTTACTGTGAAGGTGGTGAGGTACTGGCACAGGTTGCCCAGAGAGTCTGTGGATGCCCCATTCCTGCAAGTGTTCAAGGCCAGGCTGGATGGGGCTTCGAGCAACCTGGCCTAGTGGAAAGTGTCCCTGCCCATGGCAGGGGGGTTGGAACTAGATGGTCTTTAAAGGTCCTTTCCAACCCAAACCGTTCTATGATTCCATGGTTCCACATAGTGGAAAAGCTGTATATAAAGACATTTCTATTTTGTTACTTAAAGATGCTTCTACTGTAGCTCATACAGTTTGAAGCAGTAAAATATACAGAATAATCTCAGACACAATTAAGAAAAGTTACATTGCTCTATTTCAGCTTGAAGGATCATGAAGACTTAGAAAACGACACTGAACTTTCTTTCACTGCAGCACAGCTGACATGAACACCTTTTACATTGAAAGTTATTCTTCACCAACCATCTTATAAGTTGTGTATGGCTGCAGTAATGGTAAGGGGAAATAAGAGCAAAAAATAAAGTTTACAGGATGGTTTTAAAGAGGCAGAACAATAGAATGTCAGTTTAGAAATTTAGTTAGAGAAGGACAGAGGCAGTGATGTCCTTCTAGAAGGCTACACCATGTCTTGGTGAAGAGATATGAACTACAGTATGACTACCATGCTGAACATTTATCTTATTCAACCCACATCATTGAACGGTTCCAATGCCCGCAAGATAGAGACAACACTCAATGCAGGTAAAACAGCAGACAAATTTGAAAATGCTAACCAGGAAACTAACTTCAACTTGAACTGGCAGCACCCAGTCATCGTTATGTTTCCATAGGGCCTTGGAGATATACGCTATTTTGCATTGCCTCAGGACAGCGACTGCAACAACAGTAAGGGAAAGGGAAATGGAGAGACCTTCACAGCCAGTACAAGAACCCAGGTATTTAACTTATGCCTTTATGTCCTACAACATATAGTACAGGGAAAGAAAAGAAATGATGTAGAACTCTTAGAAACCATCCTATTAGAAGTCTCCATTAGTACATCACACAGCAACTGTTTGTTATCCCAAGATCATACCACACCGCTGGTAAGAGCTCCCAGCTACCTCAACAACATGTCCAGCCTGCATCAGCCAAGGTTCTCAGGATAATTCCAGAGACCAGCCTGCTCTGGGAAGGACCTGCAGCTGAGCAAGTCCAGGACACAACTTGCAGAACAAAAATTCACAGTTCTGGGACCTTGATCATTGAATACTTTCTCTATAGACTTTAACAAAACCCAAGCTTGAGCTTACTTTGATGTAGGCACGAGATGTACCTATCCTCTCTGACTCTCCTGCAGAAGTGTCACTGCCTTCTCTCCCTTGTTAAAAAGCAGCTTGGAAAGAGGCAAGCGCATCTACACTTGTGAGGCATAGCTGGTGTGTATAGAGCTTGGGTGAACAATTATGGAGTGATACTGCTGACATGCTTCTGCTACTCATGTACAGCAGTCAGTTTCAGGCCCAGCATTCAAACTATTAATTTTCATTTTCACTGCTGTAGCTGTACAAAAATAGTTGAGACATGGACATAAAAAAAACAAAAAGAAAACACACAGCACACAGACATCAGCTTGCCAGATCTTAATGACCATACTGAAATGATGAACACAAATTTACTTACAGCAGCTTTTTTCAAAGTGATATTTCCGTGGAAGAAAAGATTCAAAATTCAGAAACTGAAGGAATGCAAAAGAACAAGAAGCAACAGGTGAAAATATACAAGGCAGCCTGGAACAGCTAGGCAATTATCTAGACATAGCCTATTGGCATTCATACATACTATACAGAAAGTTGTGTGATCTAGGAAATAGCAACACTTCCTCACATGGGATATAATATTTCATTTTGCTTTTAGACTGCTGGACTACTCTCACCAGCAGTGCAGGAGGGTGACGACAGTCCTCAACTTAAAAGCCCAAGTGCCTTATTGTCAACAAACTGTCTTCTCATGTACATCATCTTTTAAAATAACTACTGTAGCTACTCAAACCTGTTTCTTTCATATTTAATGCTTAAGCCTACTTTGAAAGAGAGGTTAGCAATAACGTTATGCAGAAGAGATTCAGAGACCACAGTATGCTCTGTGCACAATGAATGCACTATTTGTACAGGCTCCAGATGTGAGCACACACAAAAAAATCGTAAACTGAATCCAATAGTTAGATCAGCACTGACAGATCACTACACTCAAACTGATCCTGCCTGCTTCCAAACAGACCTCAGCACAGTTCACCTGAGCTTTCCATATCCACAGACACTACTGCTTCTCTTATACCTCATTGTATTTTGAGTATTCTCCTCCCTCCCTCGGGGCCACTTTCTAAGGATCCATATACACATAGTTGCTTTCAGTCCTCACCTCTCCATTCTCTCCTCATCCCACACAATACCCTAGTGTAAACAGCAACAAAAAAAATCCAGTCGTTTTTCACCTCTGTTATTTTTCTTCATTCATACTTAAAGAAGAAAGACTTCAGCCTGTATTGTGTGGAGATAGCTCGACATGCACAAAACAAAGTGTATTTACTTTTGCTTGGTCAGAGCATGAAAGTTTCCTCACTTACAGTACCTCCTGCGAGGGAGGAAAAGCTACATGTATTTGGAAGTCCCAATTGTCTCTCCCCATCTCTTAAATTTCTTCTACACTCGAATCAGAAATGTGCAGTTTCCTGGTATTGGTGGTCCCCAACCCTGGTATTGTATAACCCTGCACATGCTGGCATTCCACCAGTTTACTAGAACTGAACATTGTCCTGAACATTTGTTAGGGGCTCGATGAAACCGGATTTGCACTCACTGACACACCTTAACCTGCACTGGGATCCGCTCTAATGCACTCCTGATTTGCTCTTTCAGACAGTATGGGTGCGGGGAAAACATGCTGGCCAACAAGCAAGATCAAATCTCTTTCCCCAAAGTACACCAAGTTTAGGGTGTTTGAATCTTACCACGCACATCTACAAAAACTTTTGACTATTTCGACCGTTCGTCGGTGTATTTAAATTGGACAATTCCACAAAACGCAGCTGGACCGAAGTAGCATAACAAGGGAAGAAAAAGAAAAAAAAAAAACCAAACAAGAACTAGAGGTTTCATCTGCACTGATAACTACGTGTCTCAGCACACTGTAAATTACAGTGCTTTGAACCTAGGTCACCCCGTTCCGGTTTCGCGAAGGACAGCCCCGCAGCCCCCTACCCGGGGAGAGGGCTGCAGGGAACCCGTGAACAACCGCCGCATCCTCCGTTTACCGAGGAAACCAGGCGCAGCGGCCCCCAAGGCTCCCCCGGCCGCCGTGCGAGTCACGGGACCGCCGAACTCCTGGCCGAGCCCCTTCTGCAAGCCTGGGGCCACCCCGCGGTGCGGCCACCCCCCGGAGACCCCCGCGACTCCCCGCTGTTTGCAGCCTCGCAGCTTCCCCGCCGCCGAGGCGGGGGCTCTCCCGCCCGCCGGGGCTGCGGGGTCAGGGGGAGGCCCCCAAGAGAGCCCCCTCAGAGGCGGCTGCCGGGCTCTGGGGCTGGCGGGAACCCGCCGCGGGCGAGGGGAGGCGGCCCCCGCCCCCCGGGACGGGCCCAACCGGCGGTACTCACGTATCGGCTCACGAGGGTCCGGAGGAGGCTGCAATCCATGGCGGGGGGGCGGCCGCCGCTGCCCGGGGACTCAGGACCGCGCCGCCGGGTGCTCGCCGGTGCCGCCGGGCTCCCTGGCTCGCCTCACTTTCCACATGCAGGGAGCCGCGCTCGCCCCACCAGACCGCCGTTACCCCGGTCCGGCGCTCGCCGCCGTCCCCAGCTATGCCATGTGGCCGCCGCCGCCGCTGCGGCGCGGCGCCCCGCGGCCCCTCATGCCCCCCCACCGCTGCCGCCACAACACTTTCTGCGGAGGAGAGGCGGAGAGGAAAGCCGCCGCCGAGTCGGCCGGCTCCCACCCCCCGCGCTGCTCTGCCCGCCCCACGCGGGCCGCCCGGGGCTTTATCCGGCGGGCGGGGCGGGGTGGGGCGGGGGTGGGCGGCCCCCGCGCCGCTCCCCCTCACGCTGACGGAGCCGCCCGGTACCGGCCCCGGCCCCGGCCCGCCTCGCGCCGCTCCCGCTTCGATCTCGTCGGGCGGCCCCGGCAGACGCACGTCACGCGCCATGCGGGCATGCGCGCGCCGGCAGCCCCGCCCCCTCTTTTTCCACAGGCGGCGGCGCGCGCGGAGGGCAGCCGTCTTCGCCGCCGCCGCTGAGGGCGGTGAACGGGGGGCTGACCGGGGGAGGTGGGCGCCGAACCGGTGAGGAGA
>JAVKLA010000057.1:2219106-2232212 GCA_034782735.1 Sagittarius serpentarius | reverse complement strand
GGAGAGGCGCCCTCCCGTCGGTGGACGGAGTGAGGGGTCGCTCGCTGTGCTGTGAGGGGGTGGCCCGCCGGAGCACGAGGTTCCTCTCGTTAGGCCGCAGAAACGTTTGAAGAACTGTTAACCGGTACCACGCGGCGGGTCTAAATTGTATGAAGGGTAAAACCTGGGCACAGCCCTGCCCGTCCCGGCGCCCCGGGAAGGGCAGCGCTGAAGACGGCGGTGAGGGGCAGCGTCGTGTCTGGACGCGCAACAGGTGGAAACGTCCCCGTTTGTAAAGCCCAGCAGAAACGGTCACAGAAACCACCTTTCAGTGGCCGAAGCCCAAACGTGACAGCCCTAGCAAGCCTGCAGACACTAGAAATGACTTGTCGTAGGTGAAGGGATAAGCAAAAGTGGGCACATACGTGCACGGAGAAGTCGGAGTGTGTCTTCATTCCATTTTTTTTTTCTAAGATGCCTGATAGAACACTTCTAAAGGCCTTTGTTTTCCTCAGCTGTTGTGTTTTCATGCCATTTGTACCAAAGGACTCGCTCAAGTTTGCAAGAATCTTGTAGGTAGTCTCAGATAATTTGTGTATTACTCAGTACAACTTAATATAAATCTAAGACTTTAAGCTCAGTACTTTCTCCAAAATTAACTGGAATTTACTAATTTCATAAAGTTCAGTATTTTACTAAAAAAGTTAATTTTAACAAAGGCAAACAAAATCAAAAGCATTTTATACTCGTGAAAATCCTTCTTTAGCAGCGATCACATAAGCTGTCCTTTATCACCTAGCTCGTGGCCAAAACTAGGCAATTTTTGCTCCTTTGATTTTTCTGTTGTCACGGTTCTGTAGTTCTCTGGACACCATAAAAATCTTCTAACTCAAAGAGTACCTGAATTTCTAATACAACTAACACATACAGGAAAAACAGAGATTACACTATTTGACATCATCTCATAAATACTAAGAGAAAGGACATACAGCCGATTCTTTACAGGTCACCTTTAATTTAGATGCATTATATATGTTCAGCATTTTTTATTACCGGTTAGATTGCAAAAATAATTCAATGCACAGTAAGTGCAGTGTGGTCGAGCTAATGTGGCTATTCAAGCTCTGAAGTGATGTTGGTCTAAAACCCAATTTTCTTCATCTTGGCTACTGCTAATAATTTATATTCATTTTGCAGCACCTCCTGTTTTCATGCTGCTACTCACAGACCTAACACTTCTGTAACATAGGCTTTTGTACTTACATTTCACTTTCAGGAAATTATCACTGAAATTGAAAGGGGAAAAGAATTAAAAGAGCTATGAAATGACAGAAATTTTTCTCAAAATTAGCAATTCTGCATGAGTTAAAAACTACTTATCTGCTTATTTACGTGAATGTGTTAAAATAATACTTAGTGTGCATATCATCTGTCTTTAGGAAACTAGTTTATTACAAAAAACAGAAGAACCTAATTCATGAACATAAAGTGATGATGTCAAAATACACAGGTTGCAAAGCTGAAAGAGGAAGACGTTTCTGTTGTTTTTTAGGATACTTCCCTGTCTAGTCAATCCATTTTCAAAGAATCTGTGGACTATTTGTATTTTGTAATATTTTTAAGAGTTATTCCACTTTTAGTCAAACCATGCCATTTAATCAATCCAATGTCTTTTATGACAATTGCTTCTTACCCAGATTTTGAATGAAAGCAATTTTTGAAATTATGCAGAAAATTGCTTTTTAAAGTTTTCTTTCTTTTAATACTTTCAGTATGTTCTTTCATCCAAATACCACAATATATTTTCCACATAATTAAGTGCCGTTTCTTCATAGAAGCAGGTAATTACTCCTACAGGTTAAAACCTGCAATATCTGTATCCTTTTTCTGTTAGAGAACCTGTGTGCACCGCGTAGAGCATTTCTGAAGGGAAGGAAGTTCACCTGATGAGCCGGTAACAGTTAACAACAGCTCCGTGCTGAGCATAATTGTTGTTGGGGTATTTCTGAGCTCCTTGCTGTCTCCTCAGCTTAGGTAACCAAGAAAGGGCTGCAAGAACCATTTTCCTCAGATCCAGAGCCTGGAGCCCACTCATGGGTGTAGGTCCCACGTGGATGCAAAGGTTGGCCATATTCTCTAAGGCGAAAAGGGGACCACGGCTCCTGTTCTCACTGACTCTTTCGGTCAAGGGCAGGGGGAGGGACACACCTGCTCAGGTACATATTTGCCATTTCCAGGCTACTGCGTAAGCTACACTGAGCCGTTTTTCTGCCCTTCCCACTGAGCCTGTGGCGCTATGCTGCCAAGAAAATGAGAGGAAAGGAGCACAGCTGGATTCTGGGCACATATTGAGGTGAAATCCCAGCCTGTGTTAGTTGTGCTTTGTGCCTGTATTTCCACAAAAAGGAAACCTAAATGTGCAGCCCAGAAAAGAGCACTGGTAGGCCACGGAAAGTTAACGCAGCACACCCTTGCAGACTGAGCGGCATTTGTGCAGAGAGAACTGAACGGCAGATATATATGCCTGTCAGGAGCAACAAGCTCCTCCAGGGTTAGTACGCAACTGAGCAGGGTGTTTAGGTCATACTTTTAGACTTAGATACCTCAAATCTGCCTAAGTCAAGCTTAAGGTGCCTGAGTCCTTTATTGGATCTAGCCTGAAGTGACTTGCTAAAGGTCACATTGTGACTTAACAGTCTAGCCAAAAGAGGAACCTTGATCATATCGGTCATGGATCTGTTCTGCCTATTATGCAATGTTTCACTTTTAAGCAATTTATTAAACTAATCATCTTTGTCTTTGAATATGCCATCACATTTATTTCACTCCTCATTTCTTGTTTTAAAAATACATTCCTAAAATTACCTGTATGCTGTCTCTACTTTGCGTTACCTAGCTGTCTTTTCTAAATTTCTGGCTTCTTTTCTGACTGCAGATTAGGCCTCCTGCTCTATTGCTCTCCATTTCTCCTTCCTGTTCTTACTGAATGATTCCTTCTGATCCATTACCGGCCTCTTCGCCTACTCCTATGTGCCCGGCTGAATAACCAAATACTCTAGATCTTACTACTTACCACAGAATCTCACATCCCTTCTGATTTACTTACCATGTCTGCACAGTTCTACGTGGAACATCCCACTCATTGTTTAAATAGTGTGACACATCAAGGTGAATATGTTAGTGTGCAGAAGATTTACTCTTCTTATGCACAGCTGTATTTTCTGCTACTTTGCAATCCTTACTGGGTTATCCTGTTTTATAATTGCAGTGAAAATGTTGAGAGACTGGTCCAAGGGCAGCAGCTCACTTCCTGTTGAATTCTTTTCTTGAGGCAGTGATACTCTGTGCTTTAGTCCACCTCAGCTTTGGACGGTGGGAAGGCAGGATTTAAAGCTGGGTCCCAATAAAGTTCCACAGTTATCACAGGCACAATGGTGATATAGCGTACGTTGATAATATGCTAGATATCAGAGGCACTAGAGTTCCAGATTTTAAGATGTTTAACACCTGTTTAGATTCCCGCTTCCTATTACATTAGTGACTATGTACCTCTAGTAGTTCTGGACAAAGTGACTAAATACTCCTTGAAAAAACTGGAAGTGGTAAGAGTTGACTTGGGCATATGTGAGAACAGCATGAGGAGAGGGACAGGATGGAGACTGAAAAGCTCATCTGCTTGAGAAACTGGTGTGTGCTTTGAGTGAAATCGCTTATCCTGCCGTGTTCCTGGCTTTTCCCCTACAAATATATCACTTCTTAATTGTGTCTCTCCCTCTATTTCTGAAAAGCTAATCGAAGGAACAACTTCTTCTCTTTCTTGCATCTACACCATATATTTAAACTTGTTGATTGGTATTAACAAGGGAAATTATTCCTTCAGTGGAACAGATGTTTGTGCTTTGATCTGTTGCAAATAGTATTTTCTCAGATCCTTCTGAATATTGTTTGTGAAAAGAGATACCAACACTAATTCTGAAGTCTTTGTTTTATGTTAAAAACATTTCACTGCCTGATGTTTGTGATAGATGTACTTCATTTGAAGAAGAATGTAATGAACGGTTATTGTGGTACTCCGAGGACTTACCTGCCCAGGACGGTGAACAAATTGAGGGTGAAGCCAAGGCAAGTAAAATGGCCAGCATCAAACTGCTGTGATGACGCTTTTATTAGAAGTAGAGTTGCCCAAAGGACAGAGGATTAAGCACTGGAGATTGAAGATCACTTCACTCTTGCTTGACATTCTTTGTCTAGATCTGTTTTTTCCAGAAAGTATATGTGAAAATGAGATGTATTTCTGTCTCTTTGACCTCTCTGTTTCTAACCTCTGGCAATAATGAATAACTTCTGTTATACTCAAAAAACTAAATGCACTGTCATTATGACAAAATGTAATTCCCACATCCTTGCTAACAAAGGTGACCTTTGTTACATAGTTTCTTAACAAAATCCCCTAAAAGAACACAGTTTGGCTTCTAAGTATCCGACATGATCAAACAAATGCATGTCAGTTAAAATAATTTGGCTGCAATCTTCTTCCAGCTCAGGCAGTTCTCTGCAATTACAACCAAGATTTGTTCAACTGCATTATCTGTGTGTGTGTAATTTAATGAACCACAGGGAAATTTTGGTCATTAGCAAATACGTCTTTGCAAGAGATCCAGTCCCTGACTGCTGCAAAGCAATCCTTTTTTTTGGAAAAGCACAGCATTCAGGAAGGTCTTACTGGTGGCACAAAACCGTAGAAGGTTCCGTCACACGGAGCATTTGGAAGACTTGCCCCATCACTGTGAAACAATGTATTAAACTTATTAAAAAGAAGCCCAGCCTCCACCAGAGGAAGCTTTTCCTGGGATGAAATGCTGTTGGCTGCTGTGGTTACTGATGTGATCTTCCATTTACCTCCTTGTTCACTCACCTGCTTTCCCATTCAAACACCACACACAAGCACCTTCAGAGATATTTGTTGTTGGAACAGTGACAAACCTCATTAGTGGCAGCCATGCATAACCAAAGAGAAAAAAAAGATACAAATGAGCAGCGAATGAACAGAAAAAATGAAAGTGCTGGAATGTATAGGTATTGTGAATAATATTCTGTCCTTGCTGCTGTGTGAACTTCATGTTCTCTCTGCTTTGGATTTGCATTAATGTTAGTCTTGCCTTATGTCTCTATTTTACACTTCAGTGCCTCGATCCGGCAATGAACTCCCCACAGTCAGACTTCTGTGACTGTCATGCTGAGTGCAGTATCAGGATCTAGATGAGGAAAGTATTGTGGGTTTATTTTTGGTATCTTAAAGGGACAGAACATTATTTTGCTATTTCATTTTATTTTTGGTAGCACTTCACAGGTCTGGTTCCCACCTTCACATATATTTTTTTTCACCTTTTTCGTTGTTCTGATCAGCCTTTCTAACTGTGTAGTAGTTCTACTGTCAAATCCCAAACAAATGGCATGTCTTGTGGCTGGCTTTTTTCCCCCCAAATACCAGAAGAAAGAGATTACTTTTTTAAAAAGCACATGACAATTCCTGTCCTATTCCATGACAATAACCAGGTGGACTAGTTAGTACAACTAGTATTTGTCATAACATACTTCCAGGTTGGGAAATACTTTTTGACAGTATTTTCTAGCAATAAAAGCAAGCAGCTGATCCACCAAAAGGATAGTAAATAAAAAGGATATCACTTTCTGGCTACTTTAATGTCATCTGTAAAATTACCTTTGTTCTGATGTAGCATTCAATCGAAGCTGGAAGAAATCTTTTAGTGGTTTGTTCTTTCCCACTAAATAAGGAACTAAATATAGCAGTATCAGCATTCTGGGCTTCAAAAAAGCTGTGGTTCAGGTTTCTCAGGAATATCTGCTTTTTCTCCTGACTGTGTTCAGCTTGTTTTATAACTGTTTATTTAGGAAGCCTGAGTAGTTACAAATCAATAGACAAAGTCCCAGAAATATTAACACTACAAAAATGAACCTTTTGCTTAGATAACAATGATGCAGTGATACAGTCATCAGATTTTCCAGTCTGAAAGTTACAACCCACTGGAGGACAAATTCCTAAGCAAGGGACACAGCACTGCAGCCTAGGGCAATCTGACTTGTCCCACAGAGAACGGCCCACGTACCTTCACATCGTTCTGCTCTTCCCCTGCCTCCTGGTTATTCTTAGAAGCTGCATTCTCACGCGCTGGGAGTGGACACAGCAGAGGTGGAGTGGTGGTGGGAGGAGGGTGTCCGGGAGGAAGTCCTTTCTTCACCCCTCCAGGCCTCCTGATGACCCCCCCCGGCAGAAGGGATGGAAGTAGGATGGATACGGTCCATATTCTTTTCTTTCCTGTAGGTAAATCCCAGATGACAGTGACACAGACCGCACCTCTTTCATTTCCTTTGTCCAAAAGGCATCAGCATTTTCCCTCAGATTAGCAAAACTACCAGTATTCCAAGAAAAGTTTTCAAAATAATTTTTGGCAATGTTTTCAATATTAATGCTCTATGCACGGCTTTTTCATCTGCGTGTACTGAGTATTAAAACCTGGTTCTACGACCACAGTTTATTTGACTGTGGTTCTTTAAGACGCTGCTATGTTTTCCCTTACTGCAGCTACGTCTGGCTCATCTTCTTGAGCACTGCAGAGGCTTGGCATGATGAGCGTTCTGTGGACAGGGAATCTTGCTGTGAGGGAACATGGTGAGACTTAGCATTTTGTAGACAAGACTCAATGAAGGGTACGAGACCCCTGAAGCTTTCAACCATGACAACATGCAATTCCATCATGTCACTTGCTGTGATATGTGTAATGGCCACAGCCATTGTTTTTTTCTTCCTGCAGGAGTTTGCCTGTAATTTCAGTAAAGTTGCTGTTACAAGTTTGTTCCAACTTGTCATTTGTATATTACTAGAAATTGTTTTAGTTAAGTAGGCAATAATTCTAGGAAGAATGTTTCCTCCCGACAGAGATGCACTAACACAAACCTTTACCTCCTTATGAAAGGGCTTATAAAAATCAAAATTAGAGTTGCATAAAAAGCCCAAAATAAAAATTATATTAGCATTTGCATTGTCTTATCTTCCCTCTCCAGAGTATGGCCTGTTGACTTGTAAAATATCTCTATAGTGTATATATAATTACAGAAGTTTGAATTCCATGTTCTCGTATAACATTACACTCATTTAAATCCTGTGGAGGGGAGCAGGAAGGGGAGCCAGGCTGGTGTAAAGGCTGGTATTCTCTGTGGACAGAAGTATTAATTGCCAAATCTAGGAAGTGACAGATCTTCTGGCCTCACGAATTTTACAAGCAAGAGGAAATTTGTGTAGCTTGCTAAGAGTGTGGAGGTAGATTTGTGTGACTATGAAATTAGCTTGCTCCCACACAGTATGGGTGCTTTTGTTGCAGTGGAAGTTTGGGTTTTTTCCGTGTCTTACTTTATTTCATGTAATGGGAGTATGGATTCCATGCTAATTAGGGACTAATAAACTGTGGTGACACGTCATTATAAACTGCCTTGTCATGATACTTCCCAAAGCCGTCAGTTCTGAAAGCAGGAAACCCACCAGACTTACAGCTGAGTAGGAAGGAGAGCTGGTCAACAACATCTACACAGTGCGAAAAGCCTGGCGAGGGACAGATTTTATCAAGGGGCTGCGGTTTGCAAAGCACCAGTTTCTTTCGAGCTGTTAAGTCTGTGCAGACTGAGATGACTTTTTCTGAGGAAGCTCATGTTTTTGCGTAACTGGGCTTAAGTTCTGGTTAGGCAAACCAAAGCTTTTCCTGACTTTGTGATTCTGATTCTGATTCTACCTGAGATGTCTGTTTGCTGGAGTAGGCTGTCTGGTGAGGGAAATCAGTTACCACCCCCATCCATGGGTGAAAGTCTCCGCTAGACCCAGGCAGAGGCTGCTGAAAGAAGGGATTTGACCTTGTAGCATCCAGAAATGTGGGACAGAATAAAATATCCTTAGCTGGGAATTATTCCAGGGGAACTGATGCTTAATAGTAGTGAACTTACAGTGGAGGTGGATAATACTACCAGAAACCATTTAAGAGGATGTATCTGGTAGTAAGCTAAATACTATGAATAAGTGCCACCAACAGTATTTGATACTCTATAAATAGACATGTATACTAGGGCAGTCCTGCAGCAGCCATTCAGTGTTGACTGATTTTAAGACAGTCAGGGCTGCTGTTGCTTTGCCCCATTTTGATACTACTGCTTCTGCAAAGCTGGCTGGTGCTGGAAAAGAAGGGCTGAAGTGTGACACGTGCATGATTTGTATCCTCCATGACTAGTGCTTTAACATCCCCAGGTGAAAAGAGAGAATACAAACTGTCTTACTTCTTGAGTATGCCTCTTTTATTTTGCTTCCTAAAATGATTGTTTACTGGCAGTTTACTGCCTCAAATTAGGCCACCATTATAAATTATCTCCAGTGTTACTGCAGAAAGATGAGTGTAGCTGGATTTTCCTATACACAGAGACAGAGCTGCGTTTCAAAGCCACGTGAAGTATGAGTGCTGTCCTGGATCATACAGGCCTGCCCTGATGCATCTGAGCCGGGAAGTGTATGTGCATGTGTGACATTTCTAGAACTAATCATCCTGGCAGAACGAGTCATATAACGAGTACTGATTTATAACTGGATGTGGGACAGTTTGTCCATGTTTTCTTACTGCAGTTGAAATTGAATTCTATCAATTAACGACCACTTTGCCTCCTCTATACTGAGAAGTACGTGAGCAAAGAGCAATTTCAAATTTTTTTCTTAGTTTTCCATATTGCTTAGAGAAGGGAGTAGGGGAAATGTCAGCTTCTTCCACTCTTCCCCCCTGTGCCCTTTCTCCCCCTTTGGAAAAAGGAGGTGGCTCAGGCTACTCATCAAAGGCAAGATACTAAGGGAAGAATCCGGCAGTGTGAGAAGTGATTTATGAAGGCTTCCATGCTTTAAGTTCATGAGTCAGGCATTCCTTCTTTGAAATACTTAGCCCTTAGGCTCCCTTCCCGTCTCTGCCTGCTACTGTGTAGCCCTGTTGACGTCAGTGGGCTGGCATGGGTGTAACTGAAATGAATTCGCTCCTAACGTTCAGCACACGTTATCAATCTGAATGGCTTCTTGGATTTCTGGGGAGCTGCTTTGAGGGTGAAGAGTGGTGATGGAAGAGACAGAAACAAAGCCTTATGAAAAAATTTGACCCAAGACTCGAGTAGCTGCTAGCCAGAGAGAAGAGAGATGAGGGGAAGGGAGGAGATGGAAGAGAGGAGGGATGGGTGTTTGATAGCTCTGTATTTTATCCATTAATTCCTGACCTAATTATTTATAAATGTGTACACAGCCACATGCATATGAACTCCTTTCTTCTGTTTAACATTTTGATTACAGTGAGGCCCTTTAGTAGTAGTCACTGTATATACACATACATGGTGATACAAAATCATGGCACCTTTCTAATAATGCGTAACCCAGTGGCTGATGCATTACATATATGTATATATAGCATATGTACAGGACAATGCAATGCATATACATATGCATTACATTATTCATAAAGGAAAACTTGCTGCTCAAAAAGAATTGGAATACAGTAGCTGAAACTGTATTACTACATTATATTACATATCCCTTAAGTGTTAGAGTTATGGGACATATAAACTAATTTTAGTCAAGAAGAGCATATGTTGTCTGAGTTCCACGACTAGACTGCTGCCAGTACCCAAGCTAGTGAGCATAAAGAGAATTTGGACGGCCCCATTACAGCTCTGTAGTTTCCAGATAAGCCCTTAATGGCACCGAAACCCTGGATAATAAAAGCATTTGTTAAGTCATAGTACTTTCTATTCATTCTCATACTCAGCGGGCAAAAGAAGGCTGTGGGAATACTATGTTACACTGAGAAGAATTTAAAAAGCAAACAAACAAAATTTTATCTCACGGCTGTGCATCTGCTGGTATCAGCAGGACATATTTAGCTGTGTTTGTACAGAAAGTAAACAGGTAATTGGACTTCAACAAGAATCAGTGAAGTACTCCGATGGGATCTTATTTTTAAGAAACACTATTTTACAGCAAAAACATGGTTGGGCATTTTTACTGCACGAAATTAGAAACAGCTAGAAAGACGAGTATTGAGTTGGTTTATTCTTGTGTTCATCACATAAACAAAATACCATAAAAATAACTTTACAGAATAATGCAAGAAAACAACATTTAGTAATAAAACTACAGTCATGTTCAAATGCCTAAAGAAGTATTGAGGTGCTGCATATGCCTATAATGTTATACAAATGCACTAGAAAGCCTAGTCTAGAAGCGCAGGTTTTTATTTTACATTAATTAGTGGACAAAGAATAGCGAAAAGCAGATAGCATGAGACCACCTTACTTTTATTACACTTTTAAAGATGCTCTTATTCCAAATAAACAAGCATTGTTACTTGAAATAGATACTACTGATTGCTGCTTTTACTTAAGCATTATTTTCACTGAGAAAAGCATAACTGTGCCTCCTTTTTGCCCAGCAATTTTCCTCCTTTTGTGATACAGTGATATGGTTCTGCATAGCTTCCCGCACTATATACAGTTTCCAGGTCTTCCAGCCACTACAGACAAAACCTAACATGTTGTCTCTTTTTCATGTAGCCTGCTAAGTTTGCCAGGAAATGGTGAAGGTAATGAACTTTCCTCCACGACTAAGGTCAAAAAAGTGCTTTCTGAGGAAATATCCTTTCCTTTTTCAATAAGCTTGTGTGTTATTCTTTCTGTACTAATAGGCTGCCAAGTTTTTTTTACTAAAAGCTGGAAAATTTGGCATGGCTTCCCCTCAGATCTGAGTGGATTGTTCATACATCTGATGTAGGCACAGATGAGGCAACTGATTTATCATGTCTGAGTTTTTGCATCCTTGACATATATATCTTAAAATCAAAACAGCCTGGAATTGCACAACTCTTCATTGCAAACAGGGAGGTGTGTCCCTGCAGACTTCAGTCACTTAGCATGGGTTTAATGGTAAGGGGCAAATAACTGTAGAGCGGCATAATAGCACTCTTCTCACTGAAAACTCTGGAATCGTATTGTTTCTGATAGGTAGGTATCAACAATATCATAATTTGAAGTCAGTCACACTCAGATTACATTTTTTATGATCTGTTTCAGGGCAGGATTCAGCACCAACCTGACAAGGAGGAGGTAGAGGACTCCAGTTGTAGCAGCTGCAGAGTATGTCAAATACCGTGCTACATTATTTCTTAGCTTCCATTCAACAGGTGAAGAAAGTCTTAAGTCTGTCCTAATCTACAGTGGTAAACTGAAATGGGAGGGGAAGGGGAAGCAAAGGCTATCAGATATATCAAAATGGCTCGACTTCCCTAAATCTGTCCAGTAAAAGTCATCTTTTCTGTTAGCAAAATCATCTGAATTGTCAAGTAACAAGAAAGGAGACTCCAGACATGCTTAAAAAGACCATTTTGGTCCTATTTGTGAAAAAGTATTATAAACAAAAATCTGTCTCCACAGTAGACAAAGGAATGGAGTGACTTTCTAGGATGCTCTTAGTTTGAGATCACAGCCCTGAGAAGCATTACAGAGCCAGGAATGCAAGCTCAACGAAACTTTAAAGGACTTGGCCAGATTTACAGAATCACTTACTGAAAGTAAATCTCTGATGGAAGGAAACACTAAGAAGGCAAAACCAGTCTCCTGGCATCTAGTAGGCACTACAGTCCCTGGAAAAATTGTTCTTTGTGCTAATATGATTTATAGGATGCCATCAGAATTGATACTGTATGCTAGAAAACCTGATGCTAAAGTTGTGATGATTCCCACGTGACAGGAAGAGGCCAAATGCAGATTAAAAATGCATCTATATATTGGGGCCAATAAAAAGGGAAAGAGTCCGTTCTATAATAATATTCTAGGAATATGAATGGAATTTTATTAATCCTGCATGGTGGCGTTGGTGCAGCAAGATCACTGGAAAATGGTACTGTGCTTTGTCCAGAATGAATATGCTAGTCCTGTTTAGAAGAGACAGGTGTAATGGTAAGCAGCTAAATAGCACATTGGCTGTCAGATAAAAACATTATAGCATACAGTTAAGAGACAAACAAAATATCCTTGCTTTTACAGGCTTTTACCTTGCTTCCACATGTGATGCTACCAAGATTTTGCCAGTGATTGGAGCTCGAGATACAAAGATCTGAAAGTAACTTGTTCTCTGAAGACTGGAGGTGGTCAGTCTTCCTGAAGAGGACAGGAGGATCAGGAATATAGATATTTTTTCAACCTCTGAACTCACTTTCATTATGGTGAGTTTTTGTCTGCTATCTTGTTTGAGGTCCTTTCCTTTATGCAAATCTCTGGATCAGGGAAGATTTCAGACATTAGAGAAGGCAATCATAAAAGCAATTGTTTTCCAGAAGAGATACATTTTAAAAGGCAATCATAAAAGCAATCATTTTCCAGAAGAAATACATTTTAAAAGTAATTGTTCTACATAAGAACATAGCAAATATATAAATGTAAAGGACAGTTCTTTTTCTTTCTGTGCAGCTTCAGAAAATGTGCCTATTTCTGCTCATCTTGGTTTGTCTGTTGGTGATTCCATTGTTCTAGAATTATTTGCATCCAGTTTTGCTTCTACTGTTTCTACAGATTTCAGACTAAGTATATAGCTGTAACTTTCACATATTCTGTATTCTCTTAATACCCTAGATATTATGGTTCAAGAAAGGATTAAGAACTGCATTAAAAACTGGCTGGCTGGCCGGGCCCATAGAGTGGTGATGAACAGAGTTAAATCCAGTCGGCGGCCGGTCACAAGTGGTGTTCCCCAGGGCTCAGTATTGTGGCCAGTTCTGTTTAGTATCTTTATCAATGTTCTGGATGAGGGGATTGAGCGCACCCTCAGTAACTTTGCAGAGGACACCAAGTTGGGCGGGAGTGTTGATCTGCTTGAGGGTAGGAAGGCTTTCCAGAGGGATCTGGACAGGCTGGATTGATGGGCTGAGGTCAATTATATGAGGTTCAACAAGGCTCAGTGGCGGGTTCTGCACTTGGGTCACAACCACCCCATGCAATGCTACAGGCTTGGGGAAGAGTGGCTGGAAAGCTGCCTGGCAGAAAAGGAC
>JAVKLA010000057.1:2182207-2219006 GCA_034782735.1 Sagittarius serpentarius | reverse complement strand
AATCGAGTCTGTTTTGCCCGTGACAGTAACTGGTTAAGTGATCTCTCCCTGTCCTTATCTCGACCCACAAGCCTTTCATTATATTCTCCCTCTCCTGTCCATTCGAGGAGGGGGAGTGATAGAGCGGCTTTGCTGGGTACCTGGTGTCCAGCCAGGGTTAACCCATCACAAGGAGATCCTGCTGCTTTCAAACTTTGCTCTGTTCTGTTGTGAAGACTCCTGTATCGTCACATCTGAGCAGATGGGTGGGAGCTTGTGACTTGACAACATGTCACTAGTGGTGGCCTTTTTAAGCAATTATCTGACAGACAGGAAGTAAGCTGAAGCTGACTGAGGCAAAAGGGAATTTTTAGGTCAAGCAAATACAGAAATTTCGTATTGTTATGTATTTCCTATAAACGTACAAAAGATCGCTGGTGATGCCAGATAATGGACTCTTTTTTTTTTTTTTTTTTTTTATCTGTTCAGTAGTTTGGCAGTAAATTAGGAAAAAAACCACAACTTTCTATTCTATTTGTCAACCATCAGACAATTTGATCCTTCTTTTTCAGGCTTAGTGTCACCTGTTGTAATGCACAGACAACCAGTGCTGTAAGGATCTAAAGGCTTTCTCTGTCTACCTACAAGCAGGCTTTTCCTCTTATGGGTTAACAGCTATTTCAGGATTTTCATTATTATCTTCCTTAGACTACCTATTGCCGATCTCATTTAATATCCGTTCAACTACACACTGAAAGGTGGTCAAAAAAACCTTCAGACAGCTTGATAGCTCTCTGCCAATGTAATCTTAGACTTGGGAGTGCTTACATGAAGTCAAAACCTGGAAAGTGAGGAACTACATAGGATGTAAGAGACATTAGTTAAGCTTGTGTGCATGTGTTTACCTTTGTATGTCTCCATGTAATATCTATAAATTACAGAAAGTTTCCATTCTCCATACTCTCTTCTAATAGACTATCACTTTGGTTTACAGTCAAAGTGACAGATACTTTGCAATTAGGTAGTGACATTTCCTGAGATTTCAGAAATCTAGGGCATTAGAAGACCTTCACCTTCCTTGGAAATGCTGGATATGTGGCTTTTGTTCTGAATTTTAAGGTTGGTTTAAACTGTATTAAAGGGTGTTGGGAAGTAATTTGTGGCACGTGGCGAGTTTAGGTGTGGAGTAGATGTTCCTTGAAAAATAACCACTCTCTATCTGTGAAGTGCTTCCCTTCGCAGTTTGCTTTCAGGCTAAAAAGAGCCTGTGTTTGTCATCTCCAAACTTTGATTAATTCAATTCGTATTATTTCAGAGTGAATTTCCTGAAAAAGATGTAGGCAGTTACAGAGCAAAACACTGAGTGTCCAAGGTCAGTTCTTCTATACAGAAACCTCTAGGATGGCTCATTAACTGAACAAAAGAAGGAGCAGTTCACCAGGCATATGACTGGAAAAAAATTCTGTAAGTAATGAGGGGTTTTTTTTGTTTTTATTTCAAGTATCTAGTATTAATCCTCTCCCTTTAAAAATTTTTTTACTGTGCCACTTTAGAAAAAAAATGAGGTGTTTAAGAGACGATTCATACAAACTACACCTTTATTAAAGTATCTTGAAGATTTACTCAGCAAAAACACAAGCACTGCAGACTGTCATTTCCTTTTTATCACTTCTGCTTGTTTGAAGGTTGCCATTAAATTTTCCTGTTCAAGCTGTGTATTTGTTAGCCAGTGGTCCTCTGTGTGTTATGTGGTTGCACACACCTCTAACTTATCTCTGTATTTGAAACTCACCCAGTAAGAAATGCTTTCCAGTGCTTTCTATTTTTAGCACAATTTTCTATCTGCCCTGTCAAGCTGAGTGGTTGTATAAACAATATGTTTACCCAGTTTGGCTTTGATTCTCAGTTAGAACACAGATACAAGGCAAAAAGCATACTTACTCATTTTTATGTATCCTGAATGTTCATGCACTCAAAGTATAATTTTTCTATACAGTTTCCTACAAGTAGGCAAATATAAAATACCAGTTCCTGTAGTTTCTGAAGTAGCATAACTTCTTCATAAATCTGAAATTTGCTTGTAGAGTGAATATGTTGATAAAGATTGGCAGGACTAGCCACACTATATATATATATGTATACACACACATGTATATGTATATATGCATGCTTTTTTTTTTCCTCCCAAATCTTTCTACAGGAAGGAACAACCAGGGGAGTGGTAGATTTGCTAAACTCTGTGCTGAATAATGGACTAATTTGTCCAAATGTACACTTTCAAATTGCATTGTTTGAAGAAATAGTGACGACTTCTTGTATGTTAATTTTTTAACCAAGTGTGATCTTTTAAAAGGGAGAGACTTTGAAGAGAAGTATAAATAGTAACTACCTTTTTCCCACTTTTCCTACTGTCCTTGGCTATTTGAAAATATGAAGCAAAATGAAAATGAAAGAAGAATCCAAGCATGAAAGTGTGACTGTCATTTCTGTTTGGCAAGTTAAGGCCAAACATCATTATCTCCTTGGTTGCCTTTGAATATTGCACTTACTCTTCATAGCTCATGAGTTATAAACTTTCCAGCTTTTGATCTGCTATTCACCTCAGGAGTCTCAGCTAGAAACAACTTGAGAACACCCAACTTCAGAGTCAGTCAGTAGGAAGTGGTGCTGTCAGGACCACGCAGAGCAATTGGAATGACTGGCTGAGAGAGGTGATCTTTGGGCAATAAGCAGTCTCCCTGTCACTCAGCATGACCGTGGCTGCCAGGAGTGCCAGAGAACTCATTACAAATGGACTTGCTGGCAATCAGAGATGTGTCGGAGCTCTTCAAATCAGGCTGGTTATGTGCAGAGCCTGTTACAGGTAATGTAACAGCCCAGTTGGAGCAGATGGTAAATATAATTGCTGGAAAAAAATGGCAGGGTACTGAGGCTAGTACAGAGACCAGTGGTGATTAGATACTGCTGGATCCCACAATACAGTAGGAATCTAATCCATCAGACCTCTGTGAGTGTATTAGCCCATGCTGGTTGGAGTCAAATCAGTAACATATTTACTCTTTACATTTTTGTTTTAACAGAGATATTGCATTTTCCTAAAAATACAGGAAGAAAAAAAAAAAAAAGCTCTTGTCCACCATGTGTTGATTTCAGTAAATCATTCCTTTCTGAAGAAATGCAAGATCAGTCATCATCCGAAGTGTTTAAAAAATACACCTTTCAACTAATCCACTGCAGAAGGAGAATTAGAGATGTTTGGTTTCTACAAATTTTTCTCTGCAGTTTGATCTCACAAGTAGATTACACCATGTTCAAAAAGAACTGAGATCAAACAGGAACTTTTCCTTCAACAGAGACATTAGTAATGATCTTTCTTTTCTTGTTCACACAAAGCTAGCAGAATTCATTTGATTTGGTATGGATGAGGCTTGCACTACAGGCATGGCACAAACACCTAGTTGCTAAGTGAGCAATTTGTGGTGTAAGTAACTAAATAAGCTTCTTGTAAAGATCAGTTGAGTGAATAACCATTGTTTCTATTGAATAAATCACTGAATGATGTTTGACTTTCAGTCATTAAGAGCTTAGATTTTTTTCCTTTTAGGGGGATCAGCTCGCTTAATGCATTTTGTAGTTTTTTTGTTGCAATGGTAGAAAATGGTTCCTCATAATTTATTTAGTTCCAATTTCCTTCAAGGTCTTTGCAACAACCTCAGAAAGAGAGGCAATATGGATACTTTTTAGAGGTGCCAAATGGATTTCAGGAAATTTTCCCAAAGGAAAAAGTTATCAGGGTTTTTGCTGAAGTTAGAAAACAAATCTTTTCTGGCCAAAACTACTATTGCACATTATTGTGTCTGTAACATCTTGCATTGTTTTCAGATGCTGACTTCTAATGTTCTTGACATTTTCTGTCACTGGAATAGCATCAACAATGGGTATAGTGGTGAGAACATGTAGAGGTGAGGAACTGACTTCAGACAGAAGTAAATTACCAAGAAGAATGACCGTTTTTTTTGTTGTTGTTTTAAGGTCTTTTGAGGGGCAGTTTACATCATTGTCTTTGTCTTTTCCATGTACTTCAACAGTAAATTAATCAACATCAGGGTTTATTTTATGATTTTTAAAACACCGTTATTCTAAAGAGATTTATAAACATTCTGATGAAGATATAGACAGATTGAGGAAAGTAAATATTTTATGGAGAAATAAGGATTCATTTCTTTTTAGAAAAATTAGTTTTAATTTTACATCTAAGTAATAATTCTAATAATTCTTCTAAGAAATAATTAGGATTTTCATTTTATCATCTTTCCTGTCTCTGCATTTTTTCTTTTACTGAAATTTTCCTTTCTGAATTCCATCAGATCGACTATCCTACGTATGTGTTCAGAGAGAATGTAATGTTTCATATATGCCAATGCTATTTGCATCTGAAGTCACTAGAACGCCATCTGTGTAATCCTTCATAATTTTACTGTTTAAAAACCCCAAAATTTCAAAATAACAAAATCCTATACAAAGCAGAATTTTCTTTTATCTGTCCCACTTCAGGCATTATGCCAGAGTCCTCTTACTACTAAGAATGGTAGCCACAGTAAAAATTTCAGAGAAAATGAAAACTGGCAAATATTTCCTGCATAATGACTTAGATGTTAGAGGGAAGAAGGGGCAGATGGCAGCAGCTGAATGAATCAATGTTCATCCTGTAGTGATCAGTTTTTCCCTAAGGAAAGAATATTAGTTGAAGGTAAGAGGTTAACACTTCTCTTTCCCCTTTCCTCTTTAGAAATTTTGCAATGCTACCCATGAATCTCAGAGGAAAATGGGGAATCTGGTCAGGAGCATTTAGTACTCCAAAGTAATTTAGTGAAAATGATACATAGTCAGGTTTCAGTTCCTGTAGAAGGTGTAAGAAGAGAGCCAGTTTATTGAGTTCCTATCTTTTTTTTTATTATTAACTGAGGTAATACACCATTCTCACTCAATTTATAATCTCTGAAGATCTAAAAGTTCAAAATACATCCAAGGTTTAAAAAGCTGCATCTAAAATCTGAATCTTGAAAACAGAAAAATAAACCAAGACAACTATTTAGAGTATGTAGCCGTAGTAAAAGTAGCTGGATTTGGCACACGTCAGAAAAATTTATCCCATGCTGCAGGATCCAACAGTGAATATTCAGGTGGCCCAACGGATTTCCATGGAGCTGAAGGTATACTGTCATTCACTAACAAACTCATTAGACGAAGCCTAACTTCAGATAACTAGGCAACTGAAGTAACATGTTTGACTGCTGTATAGTGACACTTTGATTTTCAGATTATTCAAAACGTTATTATGAGCAAGTAATGAATAGTTTTATTCAGATCACCTTTACAAATTCCTCTTTGGAAAATTGAAGAAATAGTTAGAACATGTTCAGGCTAGCTTTTTTTTTCTCTGAGAATTTGTATTATTAATTATATGGAAGCAGAGAAAGGGACAAAATAAAAATAATTTTGAATGAGACAGAAATAATTAGCATTTTAATTTGATCTGTTTTCATTTCTTTCATATTTTCTTTTATTATATTTCTATTGTGAATTCCATCCAATGTACCATTATATATGTCTGTTCAGAGGGAATGTAATAAGTCTCATGCATGTAAATGCTGTTTGAATCTGAAGTCACCAGAATGCTGAGCCATTCATAACATTTTTATTGCTTAAAGAAAACTCCTGTGTTTTAGAAGCATAATATGAATCACATCAAAATCAGTAGAGATGGAGGATTTAAAAGCTAACATATTTATAAAGAAAAGGAGTAAAATGCAATAGAAAATAAAGTTTAAAGCTATTTTTTATGCTGTTCAATGCTAAATAATCAGTATTTGTATTGCAGATATGAAAGAGAACAAAACCAATAACTGTTAGCACCCCTGCAATCTTGAAGGTAAAAAGGAAGTCTCTTCTACTGCTTTCATTTGGTATAGGTAAATAAGACTTTACAAAAAATTGAATATCTGTCAGTTTCTCTATAATGGGTTTAAAAAACAGTGTTTAAAATAAATTTAAAATTTTCTTAGATGAGACTTTGCTTGAGGATTAGTTAAAAAGATATGTAGAATTCAAAAGCTTAATTTCAAACAAACCTTGTCAGCTCAACCTTCATTTTGTGCTTCAGAGCTCCTGTCTGGTATAGAAAGGAGAAAAAAGAGAGAACTGTAAAGGTACTAAGGAAACTAAAACTGTAATACAGAATCATTTAATTCCTCTAAACTTCATAATGTTGTTAACTAAAGGAAAAAGGTACTCTGCAAGGCAGGATTGTCATTAAAACTTGTGGTAACTATCAGTGAAATAAGTGTAAGTAGTAGCAGCCACCTGAATGATACTCTCTTTAAACATGTAAAAGAGGAAAAACCGATTATTTTTTTAATGTTTTTATTATTCTGCTATGAAAACTCACTTTGTTTATGAGTATAGTTTTGATTTTTAGACTTTAAAGATTCCATTTCAAGCAGTTTATAGTCTCAACATTCAAGTAAATAAAGGAGGAAAAGCACTTTGTGTAGTGCTACCGAATTGGAGGACCAGAATATAGCATAAAATTATACTAAAAAATCCATTCATGGTATTAGCCTAAGATTTTACAAATCTGTTGCAATAGGCACTTAAAAAAATAATTATTTTCCACTACGCACAGGTGCTTAGCTCACCTTAGTATTTCATCCTCTAGTGTGAAAGTCACACAAGTGACTCAGAGTTTATTAAAAATAACACTCAGTAGAAACCTCTCTTCTACCAACTCCTGCACCTGATGGACATTAGAGGACCCTTACAGTTTCTAGCTCTTACTCTAATGGTTGAGCAAGAGTAGACTATGAACCTTTAGGTTTTTTAAAGCAGACCTTTTAGATTTGATAAAGTAGATGAACAGATCAATTGAAATTTTACTGGGCTGTTGTCTTTACAAGTTGGTAAGTTTCTTTTGCTTTATTAGGTTGTAGTATGGTATTTCTACATTAGTATGTATGCTAACAATTCTAGTATGCTACCATAGGATGTTACCATTGTCAGACCATCTAGATCTTGAATATATTAGTCTCTAACTTGAAAAATCATCATAAAAGGAACAAGCAGATCTGCAGTGGTGCACACATTGTAGATGAGTTTCATTTAATATTAGAGTTCTGGTCAACTTTGGAGAGGGAGGAACAGATTATTTATGTTAAAATATTTAAGGATTTGTGAATTAGAGTGTCTCATGGGCTTGTTTTTACACTCGAAACAGTCATTGTCATTTCAGGCACTTTGTATTTTGCTTTTTAATGGCCTGTATGTAAAGCATAAGACAAGATATTTTTGTAGGGTAAAAAAAAAATACAGAATGGGTTATGGAAGTCTACGTGTGTCCCATTGTTAGAATCTGTCAAGCAGAACATCAGTAACAGATTTGTTTTGTTAATGCCATGAGGTAAATAGTGGAAGATAAACAGAAAGGATAGCTTTGACATTTCTCCTTTCTGATTCCTCCTTACCTTCTCTGTGATGTAGGAAATATATAATGTGTTTCATTTTTACTAAGTTTCAGTATTTGTGATACTATTAATGTATTGGTAATTCTTTATCCATAAAAATACTGCTGGGATTTAAAACTTGCAGTAGGACTGGTAAACGTTCCTATTGTCTTTACAGTGGCCAAAGTAATAAAAAAATAGTTTGTGGCAGGAAGTCATTGCTCTAGGTTACGTTCTTTGTGTACCAAATAATTTATGATATCATTTCAATAACATGATGATTTAAATGCTTACATACATTAAATCAAGCAAAGTATTAAAAAATCTGATTCATTTATCTTGAACAAATGCTGATTGTAAGTTTTTATTAAGCCAACCTTAAAGTTTTGAATGCAGGAGAAATTGCTCTAGAAACCAATTTAGTTACAAATTCTGAATTAAAATAATGAAGTTTATCTAATTTCTTCAGCTGAATTAACTAATCTTACAGGAATGGTATGTTATTAAATGATTCCTAACATGTTAAAAGTAGAAGGAATTTGTGATTTTCCCAAACTGTGTCATGTAAAACAATGGCCTACTGCCTTAAAAATAAAGCAAGTAAACCTTACAGGTCCATGTGTATACAACACTAGTTGATTTGTGTTGTAGGGACGTAGACCAGAGGACAACAATGTAAATATATGCACATTTACTGATTTCCTCTATTTGCTTAATATACCACCACCAGAAAAATCTCTTTAATTTTTAATTTCCTTTTTAAAAGCAGCCTTTCAAGTACTGTGTGTACATCCCACATTGCAGTTCACCATTTCTTCATCTCTGATATGTTACACGTATCTTAGTTGAAGAAACTATTTAAAAACTGTTAGAGTTGTATGATACCTTTTGCAAAGACATTTCAGAATATTTTGAAAGAATGTAACTTTAACAGTCTACTTGCTCATCACTTCACTGAAGAGATTTCTGATAGCCAGAGAGTAACATGTCAGCAATTTTTTAAGAGTTGTGGAACAGAAATAGACATAAGTCTTGGCCCTGTGGTTTCCTCTTTGATCTTCATGATCTTTGTCACAAGCAAGTGTAATTTTTTTTTCTTTGATTTCAATATCTTACTTGGTCTTTTAGAAATTTGTGGGGTCTCCAAGAACAGTAAGCTGGGACAAAGTGAGTTTCTAAAGACAAAACAGATGGGTATCATTCTGCTGTTGAAAGTCTAGACAGTGTCATGCAGGCCTGAATAATCTTGAATGATTACTAACATTATTAATAATGCCATAGTTCTAACAATGATTAACCTCCTTGCTCTGTTGAGGACCCCAGTTTATTGAGTACTAGTCTGACTTCTTTTGCCTTGTACAGAAAACCAAGATTTATAAATCCTAATTCTGGAAAACCGCTTAAGCTTAAGGTAGACTTGTGTTAGCTCCCTGGAGGCAAAGGTCTCCTGATGCTGGTCTGTCAAAGACTCTCATAGTTGCCTGACTCGTGTTGCAGGGAAAAGCAAAAATCATCTGAAAGGAGATTGGAGTTAGGATTTTCTAAGTATCTGTACTATAATATCATACAGTAGTCTACAGTTTTACCCAGACTGTCGTATCTTTTAATTCTAGTATTTGCAACTTCCACTTGTACTAAAATGAACCTATTTTTGTATAATCATTTTACTGAATAGGAAATATTTTTAATAATTGCTAACTTTAATATGCAGCATATGAAAAACAACTGACATCAAACCCTTCAAAAGATACAGAAAAGATGTAAAGCAAACAGGCTGGATTGAAGCAGTCTGGAAAAGTTATTTTCTATTTTCTATCTCTCTTTTATTAAACTAAAATACACGCAGTAATTCTCAAAATAAATTAAAATAAGATTTCTTGATATCAATCATTGTATTTTTTGAAAGCTGACCATTCACTCACCCGATATTCACATTTAAATCTGAACTAAATCAGGTAAACTATTCTCCAGTTTCTTGTAACTGATGAAAATATTTCTATGTTGGTAAAATGCAGACTAAAATTGATGTATAATTGCTAAGTGAATTAATTTAATGAAGAAGATCCAATTGTTAACACATCACAAAACAATTATTTACATGTTCCCTTCCTTTGGTGTATCAGCTTTCATTCTACTAGAACAAGAAATGAATTTTACTTCATAGAATAGCCATGACCTAGTAGATAAATAGGTGTATCCAGGCTCACTAGATATTCAGAATGAAAATTAATCCAACGGAGGCCTTGAAAGAAATTATTTTAGGCTCTGCATAGATTGGTACCATCGTGGTGTTTCTCAGACTGGTCAGGCATAACCTAACACTTTCCACAGTGTACTCTGTCACACTGGAAGAAATCTAGGAAGCAGGTGAGCACCAACAATAAAAAGGTAGTTCTGATTGTCCATAGCTGGGGTCCTCCTGTGTGCTCTTATAAAGGAATGTTACTTAGAGGGGGAAAGGGAAAGTTTAAGTGGCAGAAGAATGGAATTTTCAGATAATTCTAGGGTTTAATACTGTTCAGGTTTTCTGTTTCCTCACATGCTATCTTTCTCACAACTCCATTTTACTTCTCATATGTAGATAACAGTATACTGAAAGCAACATTTAGACTTGTAACTGCTCTACAGGTCTTTTTGCCTTGCTTTTCATTTCAAATTCTTATTTCATTATTATAGAAGTCCATTTCATAATAGATTTAAGTGAATGACTGCAATTTTCCTGTGCCAAAATTTGAAGAAAAGAAAGGTATAATAAGTTACAACTGTAATGGAAATTGTCACCTGCATATATGGGCATTAGAATGATGTTACAATGAAATTATCCTTGAAATAATAAGATAGAAAGCAAAGACTGGATTATAAAATTGACTTAATATCAGATCATCTGATATTCGGATGACCATCTGATATTCGGATGATCATCAGATCATCTGATATTCAGATAATCATCAGATCATCTGCCAGGGGAGGTTTAGGTTGGATATTAGGAAAAGTTTCTTCACTGAAGGGGTTGTCAAGCACTGGAACAGGCTGCCCAGGGAGATGGTTGTGTCACCATCCCTGGAGGTAATGAAATGATGTGTAGATGCGTTGCTTAGGGACATGGTTTAGTGGTGGACTTGGCAGTGTTATGTTTGTGGTTGGACTCTATGATCGTAAAGGTCTTTTCCAATCTAAACACTTCTGTGATTCACCTGTCACTGGTGTGCCTATAGAAGTAGGATTCATTGATTATTTTTAGTGCATACAAAGGCACAGTGATCTTGATTTTGAATAAGCTTTATGTGATGAAAAAGCTAAAGAAGTTCTCTCCTAGAAAGCGATGTTACTTTGAAAGTACCTTTTTCTTTCATTTAGTAGAGATTATTTTTTTAATTTATAAAATTGATGATCTATAACAAATGATCCAAGAAAGAAATACTCTCAGTTCTGACTCTGATAGAACCAGCCATGCACTGAAAACTATTTCAAGATTCTGAGGTTTCCTTAACTGCTAACTGAGATTTATCACCTAGCTAAACAGCAGAATAGGATCAACAGTGCAATTAGTAATATGTCTGTTATTGGGAAGATACGATAATTTTTTTAATACGCTCCACAACTTCAGTATTACAACTTCCAGTAGAGCCCATACCACTGTCAACTGTCTTGTGGGCCATCAGCAGAGTTTTAACATTTCCAGTAGGCTGGGATCTAAACCAGCATGGCTCTGTGGGCTGGGAAATTCGCCACTGAAAGACATTGTTGGCAATAGCAGAATTACTTCTTATGACATATTCGCTAAATGGGCGGTTCTTAAATTCTTGCAGAACTGAAAGATAAGCAACAGTGAGCACATATGCAAAGAAGTTGCTGTGTCTACTGTAAAATGCAAACCTAGATATGATTTTTTTAAAGAAAAAAATGTCACTTTCAGTGAAATAATGTATAATTATGTTGTGGAACAGAACTGAAGAAATAGTTTCAAATTTAGATTCTAATTTATTCTGTCAGAGTCCATAAAGGTGGCTCTTTGCAGCCTCTCGTGGTTACAGTATTCGCTATTTGGTAGAAATTTCCCCTGGCAGCACGTAGTTTTTCAGGGGCACAGAACTGACGAATAAAAAGTGTCTGTGCTTCCTTTCCGCTTTCACTGTGAAGAGCACGCTGGTAGCTGCAAAATGAAAAAATAATAAAATGAATCCTTTAATAGTAGCTGTGAGGCTTTTGTGCGAGCAACATGATGCAGAGAATCTGTGAGAGCAAGGCTGGCGCAGGCTAGCTCAAAAGAGGGAGGTCTGTTGCACCTAGGTGACTTGCAGTTTGCCCGCAGTTTAACAATGTTTTGCTTATCTGATTTAAGCAGAAATAAGTTTTTAAAGCAACAAGAAAGAAGCTGTATGCCATGCACTCTACTGTAAAATACTTTTTTTGGATGTTTGTCATGTGACTCATGTTTTGTGCTGCTGTTGTTTATTAAGTTAGTCTAAAATGTCCCCTGCTTTATCAGACAAATTAATCAGATAATGAGCTATCACAGCTTGTATAGCACTTTTGAAAATGTATACCAAAGGAGTAGACTGATAAAAGTATGTTTCTTACTTTTTCTTGTTTAGTCATATAATCAATAAAATATGTATTCCAGGATCTAGGACTTAAACTGGCTACTGCCATAAAAGACAATAAAAAAGTTTTTATAAATATATTAGCAAAAAAAGGAGGGCTAAGGGTAAGCTCCATCCTTTATTGGATGCAGGGGAAGACACAGTGACAAAGGCTGAGGAAAAGGCTGAGGTACTTAATGCCTTCTTTGCCTCAGTCTTTAATACTAAGACCACTTGTTCTCAGGGTACCCAGCCCCTTGAGCTGGAAGACAGGGATGGGGAGCAGAATGAGAACCCCATAATCCAAGGGGAAATGGTCAGTGACCTGGTACACCACTTAGGCACACATAAGCCTATGGAGCCAGACGGGATCCACCCAAGGTTACTACTAAGGGAGCTGGTGGAAGTGCTCACCAAGCCACTTTCCATCATTTATCAGCAATCCTGCCTAACTGTGGAGGTCTCAGTTGACTGGAGGTTAGCAAATGTGACACCCGTCTACATGAAGGGCTAGTAGGAGGATCAAGGGACCTACAGGTTTGTCAGTCTGACCTTGGTGCTATCACACGGCACGTACAAGACAACCAGGTGATCAGGCCCAGTCAGCATGTTTTTTATGAAAGGCAGGTCCTGCTTGACCAACCTGATCTTCTTCTATGACAAGGTGATGCACTTAGTGGATGAGGGAAAGGCTGTGGATGTTGTTTACCTAGACATTAATAAAGGCTTTGACACTTTCCCACAGCATTCTCCTGGAGAAACTGGCTGCTCATGACTTGGACAGGCGTACTCTTTGCTGGGCAAAACACTGGCTGGATGGCCAAGCCCAAAGAGTTGTGGTGAATGGAGTTAAATACAGTTGGTGGCCAGTCACAAGTGGTGTTCTCCAGGGCTCAGTATTGGGGCCAGTTCTGTTTAACATCTTTATCAGTGATCTGGACGAGGGTGAGTGCACCCTCAGTAAGTTTGTAGATGACACCAAGTTGGGTGGGAGTGTTGATCTGCTTGAGGGTAGAAAAGTTCTACAGAGGGATCTGGACAGGCTGGATCGATGGGCCAAGGCCAACTGTATGAGGTTCAACAAGGCCAAGTGCCAGGTCCTGTACTTGGGTCACAACCACCCCATGCAATGCTACAGGCTTGGGGAAGAGTGGCTGGAAAGCTGCCTGGCAGAAAAGGACCTGGGGTGTTGGTGGACAGCCAGAGGAATATAAGCCGGCAGTGTGCCCAGGTGGCCAAGAAGGCCAACAGCATCCTGGCTTGTATCAGAAGTCATGTGGCCAGCAGGACTAGGGCAGTGATTGTCGTCTGGTCCTGTCGTCCCCCCGCCCCGTACTCGGCACTGGTGAGGCTGCACCTCGAATACTGTGCTCAGTTTTGGGCCCTTCACTACAAGAAAGACATTGAGGTGCCGGAGTGTGTCCAAAAAAGGGCAATGAAGCTGGTGAAGGGTCTGGAGCACAAATCTTATGGGGAGCGGCTGAGGGAACTGGGGTTGTTTAGCCTGGAGAAAAGGAGGCTGAGGGGAGACCTTATTGCTCTCGACAACTACCTAAAAGGAGGTTGTAGCCAGGTGGATGTAGGTCTCTTTTTCCAAGTCAGAAGCGATAGGATGAGAGGAAATGGCCCAAGTTGTGCCAGGGGAGGTTTAGATTGGACATTGGCACAAATTTCTTCACTGAGAGGGTTGTCAAGCATGGGAACAGGCTGCCCAGGGAAGTGGTGGAGTCACCATCCCTGGAGGTATTTAAAAGACGTGTAGATGTAGCACTTAGGGACATGGTTTAGTGGTGGACTTGGCAGTGTTAGGTTAACGGTTGGACTCAATAATCTTAAAGGTCTTTTCCAACCTAAATGATTCTATGATTCTATGATTATTAGGGGACCATTTCCTTCAAGGTAACTTATTTTGTAGTGTCTCATGTTGAATCCATGAGTCCAGATGTACCAAACCCACAAATTTTGGCTGTTTCATGTATATGTCTTGATTTCAACCATGTTTAACTAAAATTAGATCATTGAACTCCGTTCAGAAATTTCTGCTTGTTCAGCCAAACTACGGCTTAGTGAAACTGATTTAAAAATACGCTGGTACTGCCAGCAAAATGAGAGTATCTTCACTGCTCTGCATACTATTAAGGCTTTTCTTTTAATTTTTTTGGCTGTAGTTTAAACTTTAGTGGCCTTTCCACATCATGGTTCTCTCAGTTGGGTGTGATTTTATATATTTACCAGGTTTAAATTGATGTCATACAGGATAGAGACACTTCAAGAATCTCAGGGTAACAATCCTGGCCTGGAATTTCATCAGATCTGTATGTCTGTTTGCACTTTGGCGTAAACAAGTAACAATTTAACAAGTATTCTTTACCATAACTAAATATGCCTAGTTTTAATAAAGAAAAACAAAAAAGCTACTAATGCAATTACTAACTTTGTTGTGGGTTAATGCTCTTCCAGTGCCCTGTTGGTCTACATTGATAGGGAGGTAATTGGTTTATGTGCTAAGAAAGCTGATTATGTTGCCCAGACCCTTAGGGGTCTGAGCAGGAGGAGGGTCTGAAAGACATAGAAAAGATGTAGACCAGAAGGATCCCCATGTGGGACGGTACCTATGACCTGTGCAAAATCTTCTTTAGTTTAAAATCTACTTTTCTCTTACATACTTCCTTTCCCACCATGTTCCATTACTTATAAATGCTAAAAATTATATGTACTGCTGACTTTATCTTCCAGAGGAAAACAAACTGGAGGAACCAAATACATGTTAGAAAGGCTGAAGTCACTGGGGTTGAGCATGGGACACAGCAGCCTGAAGCCCAGGCAGAGAGAGGGAAGATCATGGACTGTCATCAGTGAAGGCTACAGGAAATCAGGAGAGGTCAGAGTTGTAATTAGCCTAGTATTTGTGAAAGCCAGAGTCTCTCATTTTCTTGACCGTCCTCTCAAACAGACAAATTGTAAAAGAGTAATTCTGTAAATGATTGCCTGAAAAAGCAGGACCAGGAACTGCTATTCCCAGCAAAGCTCCAGCATAACACGGAAGGAAGTCAGGCCCACCTCTGTGTGTTAATTCAGGTAAAGCCTTGCTGGAAGGAATTCTTAAAGCCAATCAGGCCAGACGCTCCAAGCACAAAGAAGAAGAGTTCTAATACATTTATATCCTAACCATTGCCCTGCTGTGACAGATAGACTTTAGTCTGTCAGTTCATATCTAGTTAAACGACGAAAAATATTAAAATCCTGTTGCTTCAAAAGCAGAGTGAGCTTGATGCTGTCTGATATGTCACGTCGGAATAGCTGACATGCAAATTAGGATCCAAAACATTTGCTCTTTTATGCTCAGCCAGGTGCAGGCAAGATCAAAGAGGCCTGTAAAACCTTTGATTTTATTGACGGGAAATTGGGAAATTTGTCCAGAGCTTATAGAAGGGCAGAGAGGACCCTGAGTGGAGACATGGGCAAGAATGCAAAAGATACAGTGATAAAAAAAATCTAGACACTTTTTTCCTCAGCCAGATAATATTTCTTAGTCAACATTGCGTTAGTGAAATTCTGAAGAATCTTTGATTGACATCTTTGATATGGTGATGAGGTCTCTCACAACTTCACCTTCAAAATTATTCAGAGAGTATAAAGGACAGGGATATGAGGGTCTTTGGATACCATAGGCTATAGGCTCTTTCTTTTGGTTGATACTGGGTGTCCTAGGGGATCAGAATACTAAGCCTGAAAGTTACCTAAAAGACTGGGTTTTTTAATTGATAGACCACCAAGAGAAAGACACAGGGAAATAAGATAAATGTTTTTGTGTTATAAATTATCCAAATTTTTAACCACCTACTCAATTGTTATGGAGTTTAGAATAGGTATATTTTGCTTACTGTTTCTTCTAAACTAACAGGATTTTCAGTCTTTTAATAAACAATCTCTTGAGCAAACTATTTGAATCATACTCTTGTATTTTGGATTTACAAGCAGAACAGTTTCAGGGGTGAAACAGCACACAATTTCTAACAGGGTTAGACCTTAAAACATTAAATCTTAAAACCTTAGATGCTAAACCTTGGTGTCTCCCACTTGGCATTAAGCAAGAAAGCAATAGACAAAAAAGTGCTCTCTGTTCAGTATCTTGTTACAAGAGCATGGGCTAAAGGACATAAATAACCAGCACTAACACAGGATATTATACTAAAAATACTTTCAAGAATGCATTGAAATTTGCTAGACTGTTAGCTTTGTCTCTCCGAGCAGTGACAAGCAAGAACGCCATAATATTAGGTTCTATGGTAGCTGCCTAAGAATAGGCTTTTAATGGAAAAATCAATAAATGGTAACCAATAGTGTTCATCCAAATCTGCATTATATAGGCTTTTATTTAACATGCAAAGGCTAAGAAAATACACTAGAAAGTTCAATGACTTCCTAAAATATTTGTCCCTTTTATCTATAAAAAGACACTTTAATGGTCCACAATATTTTTATTTTTTTGTATCATTGCCTGGAATATATTTTGTCTTAGAACAGCACTGTGAGGCAGAGGAAGTACTTTTCTCCTCACTTGCCAAAGGAAACTGAGAACAAACGTCCATGGTGCATTTCATGTGTTGTTCTATGTCTTGATTTTAGCTCAGACTTTCGATATTGTTTAAATGCAAGTGTACACCATGGCATGAAACTTAGGAGTGGAATTTGACTGGCCCTAAGTTTAAGTGTCTGCACTGTAAGAATCTCCACAAAGTCTCTGAACTCCTACTATCGTCAATGGAGAGCTAGTCAGCGCAGGCAGGGAACTCGGAAGCTTTCAGCTAACCAAATGTGTTTCCTTTAGGATGAGATAAATTCTCCTCTGCATGTGCTGATTTAACTGAACTGTAGTCACCTGTCTATATGCAGATATTTCTACTCTAGACACCTAAAGTTTGATCAAGCTGACCCCTGCTCCAGGCAAACTGTAGGGCAGACGGGGGGAAAAGATAGAACTAGGCTAGCCCTTCATGCAACGCCAAGTGCACCCGGCTGTACTGGCATCACTGCGTCCTGGCTGAGTCCATCACAATGTTCAGCAACGGCCCTTTTCAGTGCGTCATGTGGCTGATCGAGAATGGACATGTCAGCCAATGAGTCTGTGGCTAGTGTGGAAGTTGCCGTGGCCCTACAACACACGTGGCACAGACAGCTGGGGTCTGTAGGTAGCTGGAGCTCAGGCTGCCTCATCCTTTGAACGAGGTGGTCACAGGCCAAGTCCTGAACTGGGCAGATAAAGGAACGAAACTCTGTCAGGAAGTATTCTGGCCATTACCCCAGCCTCTGCCCTGTGGGATAATAGAGATGTAAACAGAATGATTCAGACCAGATCCCATGGGAGGCAGGCCCTGAACTCCTTTGGGATTTTGTCTCTACGTGAATTATTACAGGTTATGTAGGAAGTCTTTGAGGCAGAATAGAAACAAACTCTGGCATCTCAAATCTTAGGCTGATGTTTTGACACCTAGAGCATCCATGTTGAAGTGTCTTCTGAATATTTTTTATTTTTCTGAAGTACATTAATTTAATACACTAACACAAGATTAAGAAACAAAACTTGAACTGGCTGTTAACTCTTTACCTCTGTTTTCATTGAACCAGGAATCATTTTGAATTCTGCCGTTTTATTAAGGAGCACTGATCTGTCACAAAAAGAAAATACTGGGTGAGGGAGAGGGAAAAGAGACAAAATTATTGCCAGTTTCGGTTTAATTTCTACTGGAAAAATACCTTTTATTTTGTGCCTAAAGAGGTGACTATTAGAATATACCTGAAACTTTACAAGAGATTAAGAAAGGTGGAATTACTGATTTGTTCTCAGTCATGTTTGCATATTGATGCCCTAATTAATGAGAGGGAAAAGTATTGCTTTTAAAGCTCTCATCGTATCCATTTTTTCCTCCTGTACCTTTACGTAAATTCATCCCTAGTCTCACAATCAAGTCTAACTGATTTCTGATTTTTGTACAGGAGGAAATATTGTCTTCACTTAGCACTAGGAACATGGAGTTCCCTGTCTTCAGTTACGGGAGAAAGAGATGTAAAAACTGTTATGTCCAATTATTGCTTGCCTGGCTGGGATTAGAAGACCAAGTCTATCATATTTTCCCTGGCATTGCCCTGGAAGAAGCTAAATCCCAAAGAGGTATAAACCTGCAGGGTAAGTATAGGTTACATCCATTTTCAAAGTAACTTCATGCTGTCAGCACTGATTTTTCTATTTACCTCAGAAGTCAATAGATATTTAGATCATTGGAGACTGGATTTAAAATCAGTTTTATGTGATAGAAGCTCTGTAATATGCATAACAGGGTATTGCTATAGAATCTTGGACCAAGGCATCTTGATTTTATCTGCTATATTAATCATGAATCTTTTTTTGTATAGAACATCCGTATTGTTGCTATAGGAATGTGTAAGCTGGGCCATTGTAAAGGCTGAGACCAACCATGTTTCAGATGGATAAGCTGATTTTCCTAATATTTGAAAAAGGTTTTATTTGAAAAGCTATGATATGTCATAGAGTAGGAAATAATCACATCTATTGTTAGGTAACGTGCAATTAGTTTTGTATCTAATACCAAATATAATTCTTCATTTAAGTCAGGTCAGTCCTGTACTATCAAATATAAACTGACATTTGAGAGAGTGGTGGTTTTTTTAAGGACAAATAAACATGGTTATTATTTGGAATATTGTTTTTAACAAGATGAAAAGATTGAATTCCTCATCCATGAAAGAAAGTTGGTATTATTTTTCTTTTATTGGATATGTTTTTTAAAACTGGTCATATTTGTTAAAAAGACTTGAAATCCAACACAATGGCAAGTGCAACAAAATTAATTAATTTTAATAATTTTACTTTAATACATGAAAATTATTTAAGGTTTTGTCCTGTCTACTACAGCTGATATGCAACTGCCTAGCATGAATAATATTCTATAGACATCTGTGGCAGTTAAAAAAATCTAGGAATTATGAAAGCTGTGCCAAAATGGTGAAACTAATGGAGCCTGCTAATTCATTTTATACAATAATGCAATGACAAGTGACAATTTAACCATGCATTTTAACTGAGGACTCATTTTTACTTGTAATTTCATATGAATACCCATTCAAGTGTTTAAAGGGGTGTACTATACAGAGCAGCCTTTAAAATATTTGCTCTGCTGTAACTATATTTTAAGGAGAATTTTTTTGTCTTGCATTTTAATTCATGTTAGATGTCAGACTGCTACATGATGTTTTAGCTGATATTTGCCACTTTAGCCTTTTTCCTAATATACACCTTGTTTTCCTGTGTATCACAAAGATATATGTTCTGTATCAGAGCTGCATAAAATCATACAGATTTATGATCTAAATATTTGTTTGTCACACATATAGAAGTTGTTTTACGGATTGAACAGCTTCAAATTATTGCCCTGATTTAAGGCAGTCTACTTATGATACAGTTCTCGCCAAGTTAGTGCTCCTTCAAGACATCCCAGGGCAACTTTTATTTCTTTGCACTGAGAAACTCTTCAAATCTTGGTTAGTTTAAACGCTAACATAAACCAAGAAAATGACTGTGAATCTCTGTAACTCCTAGAGGTAAGGCTAAGCCACCCTGGAATGCTACTAGCTGTAATCAAGTCATAGAATCATGGAATTATTTGGGTTGGAAAGGACCCTTAAGATCATCGAGTCCAACTACTAACCTAACACTGCCAAGTTGTCCTGGTTTTGGCTGTGATAATTTTCTTTATAGTAGCTGGTACAGTGCTGCGTTTTGGTTTTAGTGTGAGAAGAATGTTGATAGCTCCCAGATGTTTTCAGTTGTTGCTAAGTCGTGTTTAGACTAAGTTCAGGACTTTTCAGCTTCTCAGGTCCAGCCAGCAAGAAGGCTGGAGGGGCACAGGGGACTTGGGAGGGGAGACAGCTGGGACAGCTGCCCCAAACTGGCCAGAAGGGTGTTCCATACCGTGGGACGGCATGCCCAGTAGAGAAACTGGGGGGAGTTGGCCTGGGGAGGAGCGCTGCTCAGGAACTAACTGGGCATCGGTTGGCGAGTGGTGAGCAATTGCCTTGTGCATTGCTTCTTTTGTGTATTCTAATTCTATTATGATTATGATTATGATTATGATTATGATTATGATTATTATCATCCCTTCCTTTTCTGTTCTATTAAACTGTCTTTATCTCAACCTACGAATTTTGCTTTTTTTCCCAATTCTCTCCCCCATCCCACTGCAGGAGGGGAGTGAGCGAGCAGCTGTGTGGTGTTTAACTGCCTGCCAGGTTAAATCACAATGCAAGTCCACCACTAAACCATGTCCCTAAGCGGCATGTCTACACATCTTTTAAATACAGGTCATTGAAATCTTGATTAAAAATGGAATACAAATAATGTTAGAGTTACAATAGCGTACCTGTTTTATACACATCTTGTCAAAGAAGCGTCTCAACTGACCTTTGCAATGCCTTTGTGCGAAGGTGATTAGGAAATCATAAATGTAATATAGATGAGGAATTAAATTAAGTGTTCATGACATAGCTCTGCTTAGAATGATTTAACAGGTACTACTAGTGACAGCCACCACTAACATAACAGATGAATCTTTATATTAATTTAATATTAACATGAGATGGTTCTCTTTTCCCCTCTTACACCTTTTCCCTGTTTAGTATATGAATAAATCAAATTAACCTAATTTGAGCACTCGGATAGCCCTTTGCAAGAAATGTTGCTGACTTTCTACGGCAACAGGGCCAAAAAGGGGTTCCGCCTCCTTGCTAGAACCTTTAGGCACAACAGTTAGGATAATAACAGTTACGGTCACCTTCCTTTCACTTCAGTAAATTCAGTGATGTGCATTCAATTTGCTGATATGGAACAGCTGAACTGTTAGGACTATGAAATAATCCTGTATATTGAATTTGTGGATTTTCTGCTTTGAAATATGGATACTTTGCTACTGGTTTATTGGCAATTAGATCCAATATAAAGAACTGAATCTCAAGATACCATGAAGGACTAACTGGACAGGAATTGCATAAGTGACTAAATCTAGTTTTTCAAAGTCCAAATTAACTCCTTGAATTGATCTGTATTTGGCAAAAAAATTATCTTGGGAATATGGTTTTAGAGGAGAAAAAGAGTGTGTTTCACCTTGTTCCTGGTACACAGTGGAGAATGGTCCAGAAAATCACCATATGCTACGTTTCTTTCCTTTGATACCTTTTCCACACTGGGAACTTTTTAAAGGCATACCATTATGCAGATGTTTATAGTGGATAGCTGGTACTTTTAACTGTGTTTCTAGGTAGGAGCAGAAGAGCAAGAGGAAAGCTTATAGCTCTTACAAAAGTGCAGGGTCTCCGCGCGGTTCTACAGACTCTTGTGGAAACAGAGAGCTAGAACCTCGTGTTCTTACCTGCAGTACTGCTGTTCCTTCAGAAAAGAGTATAAAGTATTTAAGCTAGGGAAACTCCTGCAGGTACTGGCTCCCATGACAGAATTTTTCCTTTAGTGGAAAAGAACAACATGGTCCTTTGGGGAATTTGCATCTTGTCTCACAAGTCATCTGTGCTGAGCTGACAACTTGTTTCACCACATTTACAGTGATGTTAAATAAGGTCATCCAGAAAATGTAATTGTACTGCTGTTAAGGTAAGTTAACCCTGATGTATTATAATATTAAAATATTCCAAATTTAAGAATTGTTGTTACTTATATCTTTACATTTAAGGATGGAAAACTAAATTCTCTGCTACATCATCATATAGGAAGAACTGTGTAAGACACATTACATTTTTCTTCTATATTTTAATCATAAAATACAGTTATTCTCACTGACAGGCTTTGTTCTGTGTATTTTCAGACCGAGGTAAGTATTTTTGAGTAATGTAACTGCCCTCGAGTAGTGTGTGTGTGCGCGTGCGTGTGGCCAGGGCAGGAAGGAATACATATTTCAGAAGAGGATTTAACATGTCTTCTTCCAAAATATATGATAGATATATGTTCTGTCAAAATCTTGTCATCCTAGTCATGGGAAGACATTCAGAATTAATTTAATGCAAAATCTTTCTTATTAGTTTCAGACTTGCAGCGGCTGGAGCAGGACATTTTCATTTTGTATGAGTAATTCTCATTCTAAATGAATGGAATGTGGATCAGTGTTTCCATATTAAGAGATGGTTCTGCCACAGCTCATCTTTTCGATCAATAATAGATCTCTGTCACCCCTGGCAGTTAAGAAATCCTAGCTGGTACGGACTGTTTTCAGATGTATTTCAAAATGAGACTTAAGCAAAAGTTCTTCTGTTGGCTGTTTGAATCATTATTTGACTTTACTCAGTTTGCAGGCAGCAAGCAGGCCATGTCGTAAATACACAAGCATTTTTAGAGTGTACTTCATTAATTAAGTTACAGATTGTCTGTTCATCTTCTGTCGGAGGCAGATTTATTGGGATGGGCTAAAGGACTTTTAAGTCCTTTCTTCTCTCCTCACAGCCTACCCCATTAGCACTGTCAGCCTTCATCATGATGGTGAAAAAAAGTATCTGTACAACAACATTTCTCCCATAGCCACATCACGCCGGTTAAAGCCTATCCGTACCAATGCCCTGGTTTACTCAAAACACTTTTAGTTTTCCGTTAAAGCCTAATGATACTTCTCCCAGTCTTTTTCTTAGCTCTGACAAAACAAAAGCGTGACTGTAGTTTATCAGCTAAGCAGTTTGTAGGAATCCCAGAAATACACTGTCTTTTATGTTTGGTTGACATTGTGTGATGCTGCTTTTGTAATGCTGGGGGCGGTGGGGGTGTCTTTCTGACCTCTCTGAGGTTGTTTTCTAAAGGATTCCCAGCAAATACAAACACGCATATAATTCAGAATCAGTTTTGCAAGCATTTTCACTGTCCTCGGCGTCACCATGGTGTTGTTCTACCAGGGACTGGTCCTTAATTGGTACCGTCAGGGAGCAGCAAGGGCCAAGCTGCAGAAGAGAAACATCTGTAGGGACCAGAATGGAAGTGGAGACTCCAGGACACATGTATGTCTTCAGAGGTGCTCCTTACAGGAGGACTGGGACACAGAATTCTGATCAAACAGAATGACCTGTATCTGTCCTTTGCATAAGTGAGAAAAACGATGCTGAAGTCCACGGAGTTGATTCAGGATTAAATGTAGCCCATGAAACAAAACGAGGCAGAGTCCCAGTGCCATAAAAAGTTAAAATAGACTTCTGTGGTACGTACCGAGAGTCTTTATGGGAGCAGCTGTACATTCCCAGGAAAATGGCCAAGGACTTTATAAGGACAGCTCTCCACTATGCAAAACAGATGAGAACCTCTTCCTAGCAGTAAATAAACTTGCTCATCTTGTGTCTGAGTCATCAAAACTTGTCTGTCAGTGACTTCTAATTAAAAGTCTTTTAACTCTTTGTCCTTATTCTTGCCTACTTTTCCTATTAGTGAAATGTAACAAGTATATCTAAATAATTAAAATAATAAAATAATACATATCCAGAAAAATGTATTCCTATTTTTACAGGGAAGATCTGACAAAAGAATCCCTTCCTGAGGCTTTATCTGCAAGGGTATTGTTATCAGTCAGCTTTTTGTGCTTTTTCTTACGCATGCACACGACTGCTTTTCAGAACATGATCATTTGAGATCTTAAAACAACGTTTCACCTACGTTATTCAGCACAGCACTCTGAGTATTCACATGAGAAGAAGTACATTTCTAGTGGTGTTGAATGCTGAGGTATTTATGGTATAGGTTCGCATGCATGTCAAAAGAAAGGTTTGGGAAAGACAAAAGGCTGCTGTTGTGCCTTTAGATTTCTGAGAAATTAAATTATTTTTAACTATTTTCATATACTGATGTACGTAAAAGGTTAACACTAGTTCAGCTGTAGAGATTAAGGGGAAAGACCATAAATCATGTGATGGAGAAGCTGAGGATGGTCTAAAAGGACACATTCTCCAACTGCTTTGCAGATCTCAAGACTAACACAAGGACACAGTATGTTATGAAAGGGAACTAAAGTCTTCCTGTCCTTCCTGCCTGCTTCTCCAGTTGGAAGCCAGGGATGTTTTTCAGCCAGGAAGTCTTTGCCTGCAGGGGAACGTAAGATTATGAATCTGTTCTGCCATGAAAAGCCTATGGGAAAACATGTCTTTGCTAAAAGTTCTGAAAATGGTAATGGATTATCATAACTGTTCATTTAAATTTGTTTTGTCCTGATCACGTCATGAACAACAGGACGTTGCAGCAGAAACATATACATGGCAGATTGTCCACATATATAGCAGGCTTATTGAATGTAAAGGAAGTTTGCTGTCGGAGTCCTCAACTGTATCCCCAGTTTGGGATGTGACCACCGCTTAGCCTGTGGGAAGCGTGAGTGTTGCTGCGGAAGCTCGCTGGGATGATGCCTGTGCTCTCTGGAGCCAGACCAACTACGCAGGTTTCTGTGACCTCTGCTGAGTGCGTGTAGCTGTTTCTCAATGCATACAATGCATACAATGCATGCTCTGCCTGGCACAATTCTGTTCATTAGCACAGAGCTAAACCTGGCACGATTGCTCCAGGGGCTTCTCTGGCCAGGATTCCTGGCAAGAATTTTAAGGGTTTGCTTGCAATTAGCTGATAGAAGGATATAATCAAGGATTACTCGCAGCAGAGAGCACAGTAATCCATTGTCAAACTGTAAGGGGAAAAGAAGATGGTATTTGTGAAGAGGAACTGGGTATTATCTTGTGATTGTTCTTTATTCTCAAATGTTTACAAAATTAAAGCGAAGTACAAACGCTGTGGTTGGTGGTGTTGCCCTTGACTGTTTTTCAGTTTGCATTAGGCTATGTCTTTTAAGAAAAGTATGGGAAATATAGTTAAAATGTTGTTTAAAGCTATTATAGATTTGATTTTGTGCATCACCGTGGTGGAAGTCTGGTTCTCTCTCTCCTAATAGTCAGTTCGTTGGTAGAGACTCATGGTATGAAAATAATGGCCTCCGGATGCATCATTTTTACAAAGTATTTGGCAAACCAGGTATCGCAGAGAATTAGATAACAAGTACAGCCTGGGGCCTCTCTGAGGTATGGTCCAGGCTGTATCGGAAGCACGTGCCCACACCCTGGAGCTCTGAGTTCGGGTACCATTGAATGCGGGCAGATTATGGTAAGATAGCTAAATAGTTTCCACCCCTATCCGTCTGTTCGACTTCTTTCCTGAAAGCTTGTATTTCCATGATAAGGGGAGGTAAAGAGCCCGAAAGGGCCTTTAAAATTGCATGGGCTGAAGGTGAAGGTGGCTGAGATCTCGATGTTCCTTTGTGAAATGTGTGTCACCACGCAAAAGGGAGGAAGCAACTGAAAACCAAACGAGGTCTGAAGTTCTGCGCAGCCTTCGTTTCCCCTCTGGTACAGGCCAGATAGATCCTCTTTCATTTATTATTAAAAGTCCTGCTGAACTTCTGGAAACTGATATCAGGGAAGAACATATTTTGCGTGGAAAAGTGCTGTAGAATACCAGTGAGGAGAACGTGACTGCGAATGGCAGCGGGAGTGTTTTTATTTCGTCTAAGTTTGAAATAGGAGAACAGGATCGACTGCTGAAAGCAACTCTAGCAATGCAATATCCAGTATCAGGCGAACAAAATCCTTTTGTTTCCTGACCTCGGCCTCATCAAACAAACCAAGAGAAAAGTGTTATTGAGCTGGAGGAATCTCTTTACTGGAAAGAATACTGAGGCTCTGCGATGGCATCTTACAGCACAAAAGATGTTGGAAGAGAACAGACATAGTCTGGAAAGGAGAAGCAGCACCGATGCACAGATGACAGCGAAGTCAATGGAAAATGAACTTGCATGAACTACAAAGTAAACCCTGTCAATAATTTTGATTCCTTTATTTAGCTGACAGCTGTACCTAAAACTGATCTCAGTTACACTGACGTAAGATGTTTTAAGGACTGTTTAATTGACATGTGCATTTAATTCTGTCTGAAATGTCCCAGTTAAATATGCTTGTGCCTTCAAAAATGCATGATGTGGTTGAGTGAATAATAGTGAAAAATACCTATCCAAAATGGCTGTTAATTTTCTATATTGTAGAGTTAATGAAGCTAACTCTTTCTTAGTGCTTTCCTGCAGTGAGCCCCGGAAGCTCCTGATCATCTTGCTGTAATATCAAAGACTTCCTTTAGTATTTGTGCTTTGTTTTCCCTTCAGTATATGAATATTGTTATACTCTATATCTTGACGTCCATTCTTTGGTATATGTAATTAATCATCTAAGCTACGTACTTTGCCTCTTTACTGGATGATACACTTTCAAAATAGGAAAAATACATTGTATCATAAATAATGCATTTTCACATTAGATTCTTATATTAATTTCCTTACTTGTATTCAGCTTTAGGATTTTTCTGGCATTTATGACCACTTTTGAATACTTACAGATTAGTGTAAGTAACAGCAGCCAACTACATTCTCTGCTTTTATTCAAAATTACTTCTATTACTAATAAAAGTATAAATATATTAATTTAAGTGTGATCCTACAAATTATATTCCAATATATTATCAAGACTTTTCCACAATTTTATTTGTGTTTCTAAGGAACATGTACAAAAAGACATAAGACAAAAAGACATTTTTTAATAATAGCCCAAAAGTTATAAAATGCACTTCTGGTTTTTATCTTTACCTTCAGCGAAAAAGAATTTGCTATAAATTACAAGATGGAACTCCATCTGAAAGCAATGATACACTTTGACTTTTCATAGACCCATTTCATCCTGCGGGTCAGCTACACGCACCAAAAAATTACCAGCTTCAACAAAACGTACGCCATGAATCATACGACCCTTCCTCACACCTGCAGAAAGGAGTTGGGTAAGCAGCTGGATCTTGCAGCCTGTCCTGAAGGTCGTCGTCTCCACCTCAGGCTCTCGTGCACCAGAGCAGTGCAAGCAGGTGTCCTGCCTACCTCGTCTCGTTCCCCGTAACGTGACAGTGCGCCTTTTTGATGTGATGTAGTTCCCGTGGCATGCCTGGCAGTGTCGTTTCCTCTCATGCACTTGAGGAATTTGTTTACTTCGGAGGAAAAAAAAAAAAAAAAAGATGGATTATCTGTAGCTCCCCTGCAGATCCCCAAAGGGCTGGGACATGGTGTGTTGATAGACTCGAGGGGTCAACCCAGCCTAAGCAGCGTGTGATTTTATCGGGCATCTAAGGAAACAGATGTAGGAGGGGTGCAGTTTTGTATCTTCTATAGTTAGATCTGACTTCTGCAAACCCTTCCTTAGTGTCTGAAACTGAACGTCGTCTCGGTATTTCCGTTCTGAATGTTACTGTCTCTCCTGACCAGCACTGATATCACAAGCTGAAATCTCGGACACCTGCTGAAACAGCACTGACAATTTGTTGGATTCTGAACAGATTTTAATCCTTTGAATTTTATTTTTGTGCTCGTTCTCTTTTCACAACCTGTTCTACTCCCCCACTGCTGCAGAGTCCTGTTATTCTGGATTATACATGGCAAAAGAACGGAATGGCAGATGGGACTGCTCCATATTTAATGCCTTCGGGGAGAAGAAGAACGCAAGGGCATGCAGAGCACATGTGTGGTCCAACAGCAGTCTGTCAAGTCAAACCCTCAGGACAGCGGGAAGCTAGTGCCCCACGAGGGAGGGTCACGGACAGAACAGCCCAAAGAGCCACACTTGTGGGGCAAGAAAACTCACTCTTCCCTTATGAATTTATGAAGCATTCAGTCTGGTATTTTGTAAATCAGAGATTTTGCTCAGAAGGCTGGGGAAGGTTTGGAAGGGAAGGCACGTGAGGAGGGATGCCACCACCTCCCTCTTTCTCCCCTGCTGGGAGGTGATACAGCGGACGGGCACTAACAATACAAAAACTAGATCGTAGCTGTATTGGATCTTTGAAGCCATACTTCCATGTGATCTGCGTACTCATTTACAGAGACACTGAGAGTAGCACCCTTTGTATAATGACCTGCTTTATCACGTTCATATATTGCTTGTGCCTCGGTGGTGTTGTATTGTTTAGTGACTAGCACAAAGTCTGTCTTTTGCCTTAAAAGCAGTGATTTGGCTGGTGAGACAGGGTAATGCAGAACCCTGAGCAAGCTGTACAGAGGGAAGACCTTTTCCCCTTCCAATAGACTCTTCAACTTTCAAAGCAGTCTCACTGTAAACAGAATTTTTGCTGGTCTTCAGTCCACTCTGTCTGGCTAGCTTCTTTTGCTGGGAGAAAAGAAAGGGGCTTAGCGCCTGGGCCAGTCATCAGGGGATGATGACACGTATTCCTCCCCTAGATGAACAATAGTGGAAAGGAAAGAAAGGCATCCGTCTGCTGCACCACACATTTATTTATTTATTTATTTATTTATTTATTGATTGATTGATTGATTGATTTTTAGCAGCTGAGACGATGAAGTGTGAGCCTGCAGAGCTAAGCTGCTGCTGTGGTGTTCGCCTGAGCAGAAGCGGAGAAGCTTTGGGAAAGGCCCGTGCCCTCGGGTGTGCGTAGGGAGGTGAGTTTGGTGTCGGGACAAGTCTGAACTGTCTCCAGAGCAGGCACAAACAGCAGCAGTCTCAGGCAGTGGGCAGAAACCGGGAATATGCACTGAACAGCTAATGCATCCTGTAACAGCAAAGCAAAACTGAGCAGCTCTCTTCTTCCAAGCGAGAGGTGCAGTCTGCATTCGGGAAAAGAAAAAAAAACCCCACCCATAGGGGCCCTTTATTAACTAGGTGGTACGTGCTCTTCTCTTCAGCTCTGCTGATCTGCAACAGCTACTTCAGACAAAAGGCACCGCGGCTGGGGCCGGCGGCGGCCAGGGCGGTCCCTGCCAGCCCGGGCCCCTGCAGGTGGCCGGGGGTCCCGGCGGGGCAGCCGCCGCTTGCCCGCCTGAGCGCCAGCTCTGCAGCCACCGCTCGGTTTTCTTCGCCTTCTGCAGTGCCACCTGGCGTCGGTTCCTGAACGGGGATGGACTTCCAACACTCCTCTTTACCAGGCCCTCTGATCTTTTGCACGTAGAGCTTTTGGAGGCCCTGCCCGACCTTTTGCGTGGGTGCAAGCACCATTGCCCTCTGCTACTGCAGACACGCAGCAAGTGGTCTCCAGTGTTTGGGGGAAAAGCACACGGTCCTGCTAACTGAAGCTCTCCTCCTTTCTGCCGGCCAGGTAACTTCAGCTGGATATTCCAGATAAACCTGCTTTCACGTTCTCATGCCATCCTCCTTGTAACAAAACTAACATTAACGTTACCAATTTTACTGTTTCGTGCTGATAAGCCGCGGCAGGTTTGTAACACAGCTTACCGGCAAGTTGCCGTGTCAAACGGAGAATAGGTCTCTGTGTGATCAGACATGAGCTCTGACCTGTTTTAGTGTCGTTCTGTTTTCTACAGCAGGAGAATATTAGATTCAGATCCTGCCGCTTGTTTTACCAAATGTCACGTCTCAGTGTTTGTGTTTTACTTGTCCCATTTCTCTCTCTGCTCTGGTAGCTCTTGTGTTCTCCGGTTGCAGTTGTTCAGCTGCACCTTCTGAAGCTCGCCTGGACAGAAATATAACCTGGAGAGTTCACCAGGCCAGACCTCTCCCAACAGTCTGTACCTTGTTCTTATCATCGCTGATTGTTTGCTCTTTCCATCATTCCCAGCTGAGAGTTGTAGTTTTAAAAATGTTAGCTTTCTCTGGACAACTTCGCCCATTTCCAAACAAGGATTACTTTATCCTTAAAATGTAATAGGTGATTAAATGAGAGAAAATCTATTATTAGCAGATGCACACAATATATTCACTGAGCCAGTACTTATTAACATAGATAGTTCCTTTATCACATTAATTTTTTCAAACAGCCCCCTCAGAACTTCTTTCCACTACTCTGCGTGAAGATACGTGGAGTCTGTCATCTGGAGTTACAGCTACACTGGCGTGTAACACCCCGAGTCACTTCTCACAAGCGTAAGCCTCCAGGTTCCCAGCTCCATGCCGGAACAAGCCTTGGGCGCCCAGGAGCCTCCTCCCCGAGCCCGGCTTTCCATGTAGAAGTAGGCAACGTGCGGGGCCCAGATGAGAGCGATGCCGCACTCCCAAGTAACCAGCACCACCTGGTCCGCTGGCCGTAGGCTCTGCGGCTGTGCTGCAGCAAACGTCAACCGATAAGCACAGGTAAGGCTGTAATACTGTGGTACATCATCAGGAGACACGCATTTTCTCCTCCTTGCCTAACCTTTTAAAGAGTCAACACCAGGGCAACACAGGTAATAAGTATGGGCTCGATAAATGCAGTGGTGGTGGTGTGTTGCTCTTAAAGAATTGCTATAGCTCCCGATGATACAGGGCCTTGCATAGCAATGGCAAACGGACATGGAGAACCCTGAGCCGAGGCTGAATGCGTGGCAGTACTCCTGCCTCACGTATGCAGGGTAGTCTATAATTACACAGCCACAGACTTTCTTTTTCTCCCAACAGCTTCAGATACTGTGAAGCCCTCCCATGATAAACATGACTACCGGTCTCTTAGGCAAACATAACCGGGCACCTGGCATCCTAAGGTGCCCATAACTGAATTTAGATGCCTCGCATTGTATTAGACAATTCAGGAGAATTTCTGATTTTCAGCTAACACTGATCTTTCAAGTATTAGCTCATGTAAGGTTTGTTGTTGAAATTCTTGCTCCGTTCAGTAAAGCAGACTGTGTTAGAATTGCTCAGTGTAATGTTTTCCATCTTAACTGTTCGATAAACTGTTCTGTCTGGTTCCTGATGTGTTCCTGTCCGGTTTCTGTTGTGTTTCTGTCCAGCAGAGGAAGCGACCAGGAAATGAAATGAACCTGCACAGTATCCTGGAGTGGACTCTGCTTTGCTTGATTATTTGATCACATACTTAGTTGTCTCATAGTGTCTGTAAAAGGCAGAACAATAATCCTTGCTATTCAGTTCTGTAAGAAATCAGAAACAACTGAAGGCAAATCTCGTATCTTCAAATTACCAGCAACTCATTTTGGAGAAAAGATATCCCTAAACAAGATTATTAGAAGACTTTTAGACAAAGATCATGCTACTGTTATTATACTCTCTCCCTTGTAAAGCAATAGTGGTAACTGTAATCATAATCCAGTGAATTCCAATCTTCATGAGAAAAACTACTCTTTCTAAATTATTTGGAATACAGTGTTCGCTATTTTTCCTTATACTGAGGATAAGAGGGTTTCCTGACTTTTAAAATGCTTTTGGCATTAGAAAGACGATAATGACTTCTTTCTTCAGGTTTAGGAAGCCTGAACAATCTGTTCATAACAAATGCATGCTGCTGGTGTGTGCCTTCTAGCGATGTGCTGAGTACCTATCCCTGTCTTTAAATAGAAAGCAGTCAAAGGATAATTGCAGCATTTAAAAACACTGAAAGCATTCCAAGTAGGAAGGAAAGATGGTTCTGTGGTTGAAGTACAAGAAAAAGAGAATATCTGTGTTATATTCCTGGGCTGGGCAGGTATTTCCTTTATAACCTGGGGCAAAATGCTTCATCTGTGCCTGTCCACATTTCCATATTTTATTCTGTATAAAATGAGGACTCTAACCCTTTTCTGCCTCAGAGAATACTGACACCCTTTGTGCAGGGACGGGCATCCCGAGATGGAAGGTGTTATCTGACTGTTATTATAAACGGAAGCAAGGGATATGTCTACGTAGGCTCTCAGTTAAGAGCTGATCTAATCACACGGAGGAAACCCAAGAAACAGAGTCAACAAACCTCATGCTCAAAGGCTCCAGTTACTGTCTGATTGTATCTCCCGTGTATTTATGTCTGTCTCTGGGAGCCTGACTCTCCTAGAATATGCTTTTAACTGCCACAGAATTGCAGGAGGGAGGAAGCGTTGACATTAGTTTCTAACCCACCAGCTATTACATTTAAGGAAACTTCGAACAGTATGATACACAATAAGTTACCTGCAGGCAAACTACCCTGCCACAGGACAAAGAAACGTTCCTGCAGGTAGGAGCCGAACGTGGTTCCCCTGCTAAATCCCACACCTAAGAATCAGCACATCTTTGTAGCTCCAGTGCTGCTCTTTTTGTCTATAGCCCCTCTGTTATCACCAGTTCAACAGTGGGAATAATAAGCTGTACTTTGAAATTCTATAGCATCCTATAGAGCATCTGGGAGCATGTAATGTAGGCTTGGATTCACACAGACATTTACAAGCCTAAAACCCACCAACGTTTTAACAGCCATGGGGACACGTATTCCTATATCCCTTTGTAAATTCAGGCCTTAAAAGTCACTTTGTTAGACCAATTTATTGCACTTCTTAACTTAATAGAATATGGTAGCTTTTTAACCAGGTGTAGCAAAATGATTCAATAGTTTAATGCAGGAAGCAGAGAAAAATACCATATTCACTAATTTAGGTACACGGGATATTAATCATCAGGCTAGAATGCAGCAGGCAGGAACAGTAGGAATTGTTCTTACTCTCTTAAGAAGGCTGTGGATTGACGTTTGTTTATGTCTTTCCTTACAAATATATAGTAATATACAGAGACTTCTCCTAATGCTGTGAATGAAGTCGGTAATCTTCAAGAACTGTAATGGAAAAAAGCTCAGGCTGGTATGTAGTGGACCTTAGGAGACGGACGATCAGCTTCATGAGTATGAATGGTTCACTAAAGTGAATAGCAATTTTTCTTCCAGTACTTGTAGGAAGATGAAGCTCAAGATGTATTCTGCAGGGGATATTGTTACCTTGTCGGTCATTTTTGTCTGGAAGTATGGTACGCATTGTTACAAAGTGACTAATTGCTATACTCAAAATAAACCTGCAGGAAAGAAAATGAAAATATTTTCCTCTATTTTTGAAATTGTTTACGCTATACATTTAACACAGCTAGAGATATAGCTAGTTTCATCATTTTCTTGACTAGTTTACTGGAAAGGAAAAAATGACTATCAGAAAAACTCTCCAAACACTGAGAGGAGAGCAGAAAAATCAATAAACACTTTAAAAAGCACTAGAAAGTGAAATCTTCAGACCGACCCCTTAAAGAGTACACTGTCAGAAAACTGCCTAAACACAGCTAGTTCAAATACAATCACAAGATGATGTTCGCTTATCAGTTTATGAATACTTTTGACATTTAAAACAAAAGCATGGGAAGAATTGGTTCCTCCTTTGCCAACTGGTTTCTGTCTCTTCTTCCCTGTGATACAAGAAAAAAGCCAAACCTTGACCTTGGGGCTTTCAGCTCACACAGATGTGGAAGTTGCTATTGGCATGAAAAATATACACCTGGGGAAATGAGTAAATAAAGTAAGGTTAATTTAAAAAAAAAACCACCACCTCTCTGACCTTATTGCTTTATAGCAAAATTAGCTAAAACCACACACCCCCCGCAAAAAAAAAAGGAAATTGATCCAAAAACTCCAATTACCTTGTCATTCCTGCTTGCACACTATTGCAATGCTTTGTAGAGCTTTGTTATTGACTTAAGCTATATTTAATGGTACTTTTACCTAGTGGTATTATCACATTTATAGAAATAATCTCCTTACCAATACATTAGTACATCTTTTTTTATTGGTCTGCTACATACCAGTTTTGTACTCAGTGTCTTATTTTGATAGTTTCCCCCTCCCCTCTCCTTTGTCTGAGGCTGGGAAAGACCTAAAGCCCTTGTTCTAAAATACAGATACGGTCAAATGTCCTACTGAAAAGCTGATGTTGTATACAAAATGAAACACATATTTGGAAATATTAACTCAGTTTTATTACAGAGCTTCATTCTCCAGGCTGCCTTCCAAAATTATTGCTCTGCTTTTTAAAATTAAAGAGTTGTCACAAAGTGGCTTTAACTTTCAAAAAAAATTTTGACAGCATTTTGGGGGGTTTTGACAAAATAGAAGCGTTCTTCCAAAACATTTTCACCAAATCGCTTTCTGGTAGAAGAGGATGCGATGTGCTTTCTTTCCTGCAGCTCCATAGATGGAACATGGCTGCGATACCACGGGCAGCACAGGAAGTTACAAAACGTCAGGTAGTTTTACTCAGCTTGTTGGAATGCCGGTTTGCTGGCTGCAGTTATCCTGTTCATTAGAAAGATATGTAATGCTGTCCACCCCTGTGTGATCAATAACATTTAATACTGAGTGGGATTCAGCATGTGTGTGTCTGCACATCTTACTGTTGGAAAGGAACTCCGTTTATGGCTAAGAAGTCCTGGGCTGATAAAAATGAAACTTAACAGGTAGTGGAGGCACCACCAGAAGAAAGACAACTGTACTTCCAGCTTATAGGATAGCTAGTATTATTCAGTTAAAGTTGTTGTTTTACCATAAATGTTGAAAAAAAAATCAAAAATAAAAAACGAAAATGTCCTCAGTTTTGCTCTTATATAGCTGAAGTCAAAGTTTCTGGCATCTCTTAAGTATTTCAAAACACAGGTTTCTTTTTTGATACGCATGCCAATTCAACGGACTTTCTCAGTCAACAGAAGAACAGTTGAAGTGAAGAGTTTTGAAAACGGAGAGGTGGTAGGAATACTGTGAAAGTTACAACAAGCGCAGAACTAGCACACTCAGGAGGGTTAAACTGTTTGGGTCAAACTCTCTCTTCATCTGAGCCCTACTTGTGCACAGGGAAAAAACATCTATCCGAAATCAAGTCACAGCACCTCATCCTAAAACCTACCGCCTTTCAAAGGTTAGATCTGTGGGCACCTTTAATAACCTTTTAATACTCCAGACTCAGCAGAGCCGGGCTCTAGGCCATTATAGGGTTGCCTATGTGGCAAATATATGCTTAGGTACAGAAGCCAAATGGTGCTAGAGCCAGAAGAGACCCAGCTGCTGCTCCCTCAGGGCTGCCATAGGCTAAGTAAGGCACAGACAGTATCCTCCACTGTCTCCAGCCACTATAATTCTTGACATTGGTTATATGACACAAACAAACATGCCTATCTGGCACAGTGAAATGCTGGAGATGTCAGCACGATGCTCTACTGATTTTGGTGTGTCCCACCAACAGCCAGAGCTATCTAAGGTATTGTGCCCTGTAGATAAAACCATAAAGGAGTAAAGAAAACCAGAGCAATTAACCCTCAACTTTTTAATAAGGGTAAGAATCTTTTCTTAGCATTATTGCTTAGATTTAGAAAGCTGAAGACCAAAAGGGACTATGATGCCCTCCAGTCTGATCTTATGCACAACACACACACAACTCAGCAGCTTCTGTGTCAGTTTGTGTCTGGTCACTAAACCCGTAAGAGAAGGCTGATATAAAATGTTTGAAATACGGAGAAAGTGCCATGATCTTAAACATATCTCCCTATTGATTGAATATCCTTATTGAATTAAAACCATAGTTTTTTCTAGCCTTATTTTGCCAAGCTTCAGCTTCCATCTCCTGATGGATCTCATTGTACATTCTTCTGTTATAAAGCTATTTACTATCAGAAATACGTTCTTTATGTAGCAGCTCTGAACACAAGCCTCTTTAAGCTTCTGTGCATACACTAAATCCCTTGTAAGTCACTGTTGTACCTTTAAAGCATGCATTTAACTGCGCTGACTGATGGATTTTCTGCACTATGAAGTATCTGAATGGCAATTGCTTTTTTTTTATTGTCCAGTGCTCAGAGGTCAAGCAGTGAGGTGAACTGAGCTTATAGTTATACAGTAAGAAAAAAGAGTTGGTATTTTTTCTTTCTGGCTTTTCAAAAATGAAATAAATTAAGACATGATCCTGCATGTCCATAAAAATGCTGGGGGATATCTTAAGCTGATTTATGTGATCACAGCTGTACTGGATAACCTGCATACGCTAGCAACCTGCCTTATGAGAATTAGCATTTCTAAGACAGGATTGCGGGATTAATTCTTTTCATTAAGAAAAAAGCAAGGAGTTCTGTGAGCAGCAGAACTAGTGAAGCTTAATCTCCTCTATTTCCCAGCAATTTGCATCCCTTCTGCCTCTTTCTGACTACTCCCCACGCTACTTCCAGAGCTCTCTGTCCCTTACACCTTCAGTTCCTGCATCCTCCATCCATCAGGACGGGCAAGAAGTAGCTGGTACTGTAGCTGGTTCAGAGCTAGGTATAGCGTCCTATCCAGGGTGTGTGTACCAATTAGCCGGTTTGCTAACAGCAACTTGGACCTTGGGACTCTCAGCCACTGAATTCCATAAAACTTTTATTAAGCTAATATCTTTAAGAACTCTATCCCTCTACTATTGGTTGAAATTGGTCAACAGATCCAACAGTTATGAGGAGGCACTGACACACAGAATAACTGTATAAGCCTCATTTCCTTAGGAAAAAGCAGCTAGAAATGACAGTTACATTCCCAGTAACGTAACAGAATGGTTGGCTCTTACAGTACTTCAGAAGCATAATGTAGGATGTGGTTTTGCTGCAGTTGAAGAGCTTAGATTAGTAATTGTACTTTTGCTTGCAGGCACACGCGAATGAGCCCATTTTAATGGCATGTTCTTATTGTGCTGCTCCGTAATGTGTTGATTTCGGAACGGTGACACAATTGCCATGGGACCTGAGGAGATGCATCCGTGGGTCCTGAGGGAACTGGCGGATGAAGTGGCTAAGCCACTATCTGTCGTATTTGAGAAGCTGTGGCAGTCCGGGGAAGTTCCCACTTACTGGAAAAGGGGAAACATAACCCCCATTTTTAAA
>JAVKLA010000057.1:2159000-2174818 GCA_034782735.1 Sagittarius serpentarius | reverse complement strand
CCCAAATTTGTGGACTCCAGCAGTTATACAGGGTTGCATATCTCTCTTTGGACAGTGAATTTGATCCTTCTGACAAAAATCTTCTTGTTCTTAGCCATCTTTCACAAACTTCTTGGTAATCTTAGAGACTTTGTAGACTGCTTGTCAGTTGTAAGGACTCTTAGTGTCTCCAATGGAATCAAATGATACTGCTGTAAATATTCAAGCTACATCTATTTGGTTTTGAATCCTAAAAAGATTTTTGTGTGCGAAAATACTTCTGGAGGTGTGCATGCTCTAGCAAGTAGTAGTTCAGTCTTCAGAGAGCAGTTTACTACCTGAAGTCCATACTGTGGCCTTAATTTAATCTCTGTAATGTCAGGGGCAGTTTTGTTATTGCTGTTTGGTTTGGGTTTTTTAAGCTCTGAACCATTGGAAGAGATGTTGGAATTTCATGGTGAGGGGAAAGCATAGAATTCATTCAAAAGGTGATATGGAGGGTTGTTTACCTATGCTAATAACAGAAGCAAATGCGAGTTGATAAGTTAGGCAAAAATTCACAGTGAGGGAAAGTTCTGAGAAGATTGACCGTGTTGCTGATAGTCCAGTGGGACATTCCTCAAATAAAGCTCCTTACTGACAATACAACAAGAGCCAGCGATATTAACAGAATTAAAGAGTAGTTAAGTTTCTCATGCTGTGCTTCAAAGTTTGTGGACAACTTCGAAGTAAGGAAAGACATGGGAGTGTGTGTGGTTTGGGTTTTATTTGGTGGGTTTGTTGGTTTTGGGTTTTTTTCCTTTGTAGGAGAGGAGTGTGGAGACTGGAAAGATGGTTAATTAGGAATAAACTTAAAATACTTCAAATAAAAAATTGCATGAACAGGGTATTTTCACATTTACATTTGATAATTTGTGTATACTGTTATTTTTCCTTCTGAAAGAAATGAACATACAACAGAGAAGTTTAAGATCGTTGACTAAAGCAGAAGACTGATGCAAAATTAAATTTTTTCAGGAATACTTCATAACTGGGCTGGTCCTAAAATTACACTTCTCAAACACAATGGTTTCTACAGGAACAAGCAGTTTTGCTTACAATGTGTGGAGTCTCTTCAGAAACAAAATAGTAATGCTAGTGGCATTCTAGAGTAGTATTTTAATTCATCAGTGTATGACATCATATTAATGCAATTGCTTTTTTTTGTTCCAGCTAATAATTCATACTGATGCAGGACTTCAGATATAGTTAAAACAGAGAAGATACAGCAGCATTACTGTATTGACAAACACAGTATCTGCTCATGGTATACCTGAGAAGGTTCTCAAGTTCTACAGCTTTTCTTCCAGGCTTAGTTTTGCAAGAGCAGCACATTGCATGTTTAGCAAACAGCTTGTTACGGCAAAGAACTTTGGTGGGTTTTTCTGTTCTTTTTTTTTTGCCTTCAGCATGTGTTAGATGGCAGTGTCTGTATCCCAGTGGTTTGCAGCAGTAGTTGTTAGCTGGTCATTGCCACCCCTAGAGCGCTGAACGCAGTTTAGGGTGTAATTGTTTTACAATAATTAGCATCTACATTTAAGCAAAACTTCTGTCTAGGATGACAGACAGCTGACTGGAAGAAGAGATAGTGGAGAGAGTTTGCTAATCTCTGAAGCCAATGGTGTTGAAAGAATATAAGACTGTAAAGTGAATTTCAGTTCACTTCCTAAAAGTATAGTTAATGTTAGAAGGTTCTTTTTACCAAAAAACTTGCTCAATTTCAGCATTTTCTCTGAAATACTGGCTTCTTGGAAGTATGTTGGCCAACTGTGTCTTTGTCTCTTGAACTTTTCCTTTAAACTTTATCTTTTGTCCTATTTCTGCTTGCTTTCTTTAAAACCAAATTCTTCCTGTGCGTTGCTTCTCTATTTTTCCCATGTGCTACACTTGTATTTTCTGCAGCTTTAAAACACTGTTAGCTGCCTTTTGAAGTAGTTCGGTTTTAGTACTGCCTTGTTTGTTGGAAAGTTTGAATGGCTGGGTCGAGTATAGATCTTTGAATTATTGATAGCTTGCTCTCAAAGGAGACAGTTTTAAATTTTTTTTTTTTTTGGTGATTCGCGAGTGCTATTTCTTTGCTCGGCTGTATGGCTGCTTGCCAGTATCATTAATTGTGTATGTATGTGTGTATTACTTGAGGGATATAGTCGGAGGCGGGGTGGCTGTCTCTATCTGCATTCACTACTCTGATCAGACCTCTGGCGACAAGCAGTGATCAGTGTTGTTTCCCCCCCTCACCCCGCAAATAGCTGCATCAATTTCATGCATCACATACGTTGAGCTTGCTGTTACATAATAGAGTCATGCCGTAATCGCTTTTTGATGAAGGAGGAGCTACACGTACATAGACAGCTGTGTATTTTAAGCCTGTCTGCTATCATAATGGTTGTTCTTTGAGGAGGGAAGCAATTAAATGTGTCTATTGGTTATAAACTACGTGAATCTTTATTTTACTGACAGATACCCGTATTAAGTTATGTTTAATCACTTTAGGTACTGAAGCTGTTTTACAGACTCATAGGAAATAATCTGCTGAAGAAACTCCCGCAGCAGGGAGTTTTGTTTGTAAAAGAGAAGCTGGACTTCATATGAATAAAACATGAAAATCTGAATAAAATATAATATAAACCCAGTCTTGCTACGATGCTATTGAATTGCCAGTGCAAATCTGTATGTGTAAGGAGTGGATAGCTTTGTTCCATGTTGTTACTGGTGTGTAACAGTTTTAATGATCAGAATTTTTCAGATGGAATTGTGGTCTTTTGATTAGAGAGCTTTCTCAGATGCCTTGTTAGGGCAGTATGGAAAAGTCTATGCTAAGTTGCTGTGCTTTAACTAGTCTTGCTATGGTTGGTATTTAAATAGAAGGTTATTATAGAAAGTTATATATCTTTCTTAAAACTTCCCCATTACAGGAAAAAATCCTGCTACTTACTATTAATAATGTATCTGTTGTGGTTTTTATTCGATTGAAGACTTACGTTTAAATCTTCAAGGTTTCTGTCCAGAAACTTTCACATTTTTTTCTTTGTCTCTCCTTCTTGCCATCAATATTCCCTTGTACCACAGAGCTAAAAGCACAGGCAGTCTTTTAAAAGCAGCAGTGTCAGAGGCGGGTTGGAAAACACACAAATGGCAAAGTCCATGATTTTCTTCTGTTGTTTTGAGGTAAATCCCCATTCCAACATCATCAACGAAGAAAACCCCACCCAAACTTTTAGCAACGTATAGCCGTCTTTCTGAGTCAGTTCTTCTGGAGAAATGAAATTCCAGAGTGTCCCTAGAGACTTCGTACACATCTTTACTGGATTTTGTAATTATCTCATCAGGTGGCTAAAGACAGTAAACCCACTTGATTTCTCATTATGTAGATCTTGGTTCACTTGAGTTTAATCTAAACCTCCAAAACCACAGAGAACAACAGAGAGGAAACATAGCTCTTAAATCTGTTTGAAACACTGATATGAAACATTTTGTTCAGAACTAAAGAATTTTTTGAAAATGAAAAAACACAGTAAATACAGCATTGCTTACATGGAAAAACTGTGCATTGTTGTTCAGTGTAAATAAATAAAATGTAACGCTCTGAACTTTTTCTCCAAGCTTACTGATAATCACAGTATTAAATCATAGTGTATACTGAAAAGGTAGCAGAAGCAGCTAAATGAATAATGCTCCATTGTCCAGACATAGCAGAACTAATTTTTTTTTTAAATCAACTACATATTTTCTTATTCAACACTCTTAAGATAAATGTACTGTGATATACTGCAAGATCAGAAATGTATCGGAAGCAAGTTCGTTAGGTAAAGTTAAATGTGTCTTTATTTCCTGTGGATTCGTGTTGCAAGTCTTCCCTTCAGTAAACCCCCTGCATTCCTCAGCTGCAGTACTGCCCGCTTGTACTTTCATTCCCTGTAGCTCTCTTCAGAAATGCCTCTTCCCTCATCCTCCAGGTCTCTGTTCCTTTGCACTCGCTGGCTACCGTCCGGGCGGGAGACAGTACCTGGTATGGCCGGCCGGTTCTGCGCAGGCAGATGAGAGGGAATACTCGGCCCCTGAGCTTTTGCCGCAGCCTCCCCCAGGAAGAGTTGTTTGGATGTTTGTTCTACCAGTCCCCAGTTTCTATGAAACCTGTTTAACTTGATATCCCTGAGAACTCTATCAAATTTGTTTGTTTTTTAAAAAAAAAAAAAAAAAAACAACAACAAACCAACAACAAAAAAACCAACAATCCCTAAGGGACAGGGTGATGCAGGTGGACGGAGAAGTTAACTTCAGAATGTACTTATCCTTAGAAAACCAGGGTAACACATCTAATGAGTGAGGAGGAACTGTAGGGGGAAGTCCTTGTGGCTTTGTTCTGGTTGGGGTGTTTGTGCCTGTCTTTGTTGTTTTGAGTTTTTTTTAAGATGACATCTCTTTATGCTTTTTAATAGCTTCTTTCTTTTTATATTTTTCTATAACTTGTATTGAACTAGTTTACTGGAAATACATTCTCTCCTGCTTTTTAGTGAATAATCAGTGAGGGAGTTTATTATTTAATCTAGATACATGTCATAACTGATAAAGTACTTTGGTATCAACCCTTGATCTTTCTCCTGACTTTAGTTCATCCTAGATGCTTGACCTGGAACTCTTAGTAATTTTATTTTTAATTCGTAGCCCTTGTTAAGTCACTATAACAACATGCCAAAAATATGTAAGAATTACTAGAAAAGCGTAGCTCTTGCCTAACTGCTGCTAGGTGCACAGTTGAGGAATTAATGAAAGATAAAACTCTTACTGTTGTTAGGGATAACTTAGTGCCAGTATTTGTCTCTAACTGGCCTTCCAGAATACTTTTGGAAATCTTGAGTTGTTCTGCAATGACATGTGTTATACTTAAGAATTACTCAGAAACACTTCCTCATACTTAACTCTTCCCAATTCCGTTTAAGCTATCAATAGCTGAACTATTAAATTATTTTATGTTTGTGGTTTTAAGTCCTTGTTGCAAATGAAAGGTGGCTTAGTCTAACGGTAGAACTGTTCTTTCTGGGAGGCATTTAAGTTACGCAGATTTATGACTTTACAGTAGTCTGGATATTGGCACTTTCTTCCCTGAAAGTAGGATACTCTTGCTCCTTTTGTAGGCCAATGTTGTCCAATACTGTTAAATATTAATGATTCTGTCTGAGCAGGCTTTTTTCCTGATTGTGTGAAGTACTGCTTTGTGCGAACTGGTTAATGTTTGCTGGTCTACAGTTGTATTCTAGTAGATTAGGCCCAGTGGGTGGCATTTCTATCACAAGACAGTAAAAAATGGGCATTCAAAAATAATGTAGCACATTCTGATTTCAAATTTCTCCTTTCTATAAATTTCTGGAGATTTTAATGCATTTAATCAATAATTGACTCATATCTCCCAAGTGACTTTTTTTCGCTTGTAAATATTAGTTAAGAGATGATTCAACACTTAAAATATTTCTGCTTCTAGTAGACCTTTACCCTATTGCATTTTTCTGTTCCTTTTGTACGTATTTGTCCAGGCCAGCATCCTTGCTTTTTCCGTGGCTGAACCCTTGCTGCATTACTTCACAATTTTCTCTGGAAGTTGACTGCCTAACTGACTAAATAAAACACGAGGAGTCTAATGCACTTGCACACATAATTGTTACATACAAACCAGACTTAATATGAAGAATTGCTTAGATTTTTATTTTTCCTGAAGCCAGGAAGTGTAAGGATTCAAGTAACTGACACAACACATTTACGCTTACTTTTTCTTATGTATCTTTCCCCTCATATTATTACAGTTATTCCTATACAGGGAATAGAAATTTATCTGACATTTTGTACGGGCACTTGACATGTCTGTGGAGTTACTGTTTCATTGATTTTCAGGTCAATAAATGGGAACTTGACTGCTGGAGAGGCATTAATACTGAGCTGGCCCTATCTCAGTGTTAAGAGACTGTTAATCTTCCCAGAAAGCAGAGGAACTTGCACTAAATCAGTACTGTGCAGCAACAGTATTAACAATAGAATTATTGCATGAGGAAGGAGCAGTGGAGGGAGGTCACTGGCTTGTGACCTCTGCATTAGTATCTACATTATGCATTGGGATATGAACTCGGCTTTGAACTCAAGCCATGTAAGTAAACTGTTTTAAAAACAAACCAAAACCTAAAACCAACACACAAACTGGTAAATCCACTGTTGTGGATATCTGAGTAAAGATCCACAGGTAGAATAATCCAGTTTGGGTGCCTGGTGAGAGAGGGTGCGTGGGGAACATGGCTGTATTGTTCCTATGTGTGAGCTGAACTGTGTGACTTTGTGCCGAGTCCCGCAGCATTCCCGTCTGTGGGGAAGGGCAGAGCCAGTTGAAGCGTGCTAATGCTCTCTAACAGTTGGGTAGGCCTAAGTGTCTCTTCTGTCGGCACGGAACAGGAAAGGCTTACTCACAAATTTAAGTGCAGTTACTTTGCGGAGTGGATACAAGTGAGCATGTCCGAAGTATATACAGCATTGATAATGTGCTCATGGGTAAACTGGACGTTACTGCCCTCTGGTTAGAAGTGTGTTTAAGGATTATAGTATGACATTATCTGATCTAAGGCAGGTACATTTACACCGGATTCAGCCATAGCAATGTAATCTCATGTCTAACTTTTTTTTTTTAATAGAACTTTAATACTTTGCTTAACTGAGAGGGTTTTCCTTTTTTCTTTCAGCCGATGCAGCCCAACAGTTTCAGTATGCAGTGAGAGTTATTGGAAGCAACTTTGCTCCCACTGTTGAACGGGATGAATTTCTTGTAGCAGAGAAAATCAAGAAAGAACGTAAGTGCATCTTTGTTTCTTAGAAATAAGAATGGAAGTTCTTCAGGAAGTTACTTGGTCAGTTTATTCCTCTGAAAATGGGACAGCTCTGTCTCACAGATAGCTATCTAATCTGTCATTGATACTCACCCCCGAAAATCTCAGGTTGGAAATTCCATTTATTTCCTAGTTAATAGTCTTGAGTGGCTCTTTGTGTTCACAGCTCCGATTTTTCTGAATGCTCAGCTTAGGCTTCCCTTGCTGCCATTTATTTTGTATCTTAGCCACCATGAAAATAAAGAACAATTAATATTGCACTCCTTTCACTTTAATAGTACTCGGACTTTACAAATTCATAGTTCTTTATAGAAGACATATTTTTGTGATGTGCCCTTTAGAAATATTACACTTCGGCACAATTAACTTCATGAGCACCTGTGTGAAACTTGCTGAATGAGCATCCTGGGAATTGATAGAATGGTTCATGTGACTTACCTGGTATTTCTTGCCTTCAGTTTCTTTACAAGTTTTCTGCAACCACCTTCTCAAAACTAAAACATTAGACCATGACAGTGTAAGTTATGTTGCAGTTACATTCCATTGTGCTGTATGCTGCTCTGAGGCAAGTGTTGCACTGTGTGAGTCCAATGGGGTTGTGATGCATTCTTCTGGAAAAGCCAAATACTGCTTTGAGCAGATTATCTGCTCTACAGTAGAATGTCCAGAAACAATTACTTGAAGTATGCTAATTAAGTTAAAGCTTCATATTTGAGCTTTGAATATTCAGTCAGGGAGATTAAATTAGGGTAACTGAAGTCAGTGGTTTTAACTGTTTTAAAGTACATGTGTATTTTTTGCTAATGCAGAGCTTCCTTGAGTTGCTGATAGGCAAATAAGTCCATCAGAATTTCTCTATATGCAACTCCAAACCACTAGAATCTACAGTATATGCTTAATATATGATGAGTTTCTACATGCTTTGGGCATATCGCCAGGAGTTTTGAAAAGGGCTGTCTCCCTCATCTTCCTTCTCCCCAACTTCAGCTGGTAGGCTGAAGTTAGTGGTCGTGTAACAAGTGGCTGGATATATCCTTCTAACTTTATATTTATTTTGGAGCTACCATGCAAGAAGTGACTTACTTGGCAAAGTGTACTTAGCAGGGGCTTTTGATGCTAATTAACATTTCTAATATTTAACAGCAATTTTTTTATTATTAAGGTTTCTTCAGATTTTTTTTCTTTTTTTTTTTTAAACATGGCTCGCTCTGATGTAACATGGCTTTTCTGAAGACATCTTAAAGCTTGAAGATGTTTTTCCTCTGAGGAAAGACTTCTGTTATGTAACTGACAATGATTTAAACTGTTATTTTTCTTAATATATAGAAGTGTGTGGCCTTGGAATTCTGCTTGACTTTGAGCAAGTGGCATTACTACTTTTGTTTCTTGCTTTTATTGGCTAAAATAGGAACAATTACAGTTAGTTTTTTGAAGGGCTTTATAGCATTCTTCAAGCCGTTCTGCTTTCATTTACGCTTTAATGCCCTAAACCTACAGAACGGTAGACTAGACTTTAAAAGGGTACTTATTTAGGAGGTGTATATTTTGATTGCTCTAAAAAACAGGTACGTACTTTGCATCACTTCTGATGCAAGAATTTTCAGGGCTGGAATGCAGGTAACTTGAGGCAAAACTGTATGAGTAAATAGAGTGAAACAGTTAAGCATCTTTAAGCTTTCTTGGGTATGTTTTCAAATGTACCACAAATATATGATTTCAGATGTGACTGTTGTACTTCTTTCAAGTTTTTAACCCATATTTCTTTTTTTTTTTATTAGTTGTGCGACAAAGAAGGGAAGCAGATGCTGCTTTGTTTTCAGAACTCTACAGAAAACTCAGTTCACAGGTAGTGTAATAAATGTATAAAGAATAAAGAAGCTGAAAGCACACGTATGCATTCTTCTGACGTTAGAGTTGTTTTGGAGAGTGGTCGGGTTTTTGACAATATTTTTGCTGAGAGGATGGTTGAATACTGGAACACGTTGCCCAGGAAAGCTGTGGAGTCTCTGTCCTTGGACACAGTCATGGGCAACCTGCTGTAGACGACCCTGCTTTGAGCAGAGGGGTTGGACTAGACGATCTTCAAAGGTGCCTTCCAACATCAAGCATTTTGTAATTTCTGTGAAAAAGTTTACAAGTTACATTTTTTTTTTTTTTACAGTGAGCTGGTTGCTATTAATTAGAAATTAATTTGTATTTAATGTAAATCGGAAGAAAATAAAGGATATATTTTTAGTTTGAGTGCTGTTACATGAAGGGGCCCTTCATATGAAGGAAGGAACTCAGTAAAAATAAAGGGTTTATTTGATATGTAAAACTGATGAATATTCTCATTGTAATTTATTTGACAGCAATGCCTTGCAAGTATACTGATTTTGTTAATCTAGGCTTCAAACAGTCCTCATGCTTCTGAATTTTTAAGTGTTCCAAGTCTTAGTGTTGAAGGTGAAGAGTTTGCTGACCTTGATGGTTCTGCTAACACAAGTGTTAGTCAAAGAATACTGCATGTGGATATTCTGGCAAAAGTTGTTAGTGTGTAGAAAGCCATGATGCAAGAAGGGGGATCAGGTGGAAGGGAGGAAAGATAGGAGGATAAAAATTCAGCTGAGGTAGGTGAAAAATGACTGCTGCTAATCTGTTCAGGATTTTCCATAAAACCGAGTATTTAGCAAGGTAGAATATGGTGGGCAGTAATAAAGTAAGATTCCCAGTTGTCACTTGCACATACCTGATTTTTGGCAACAAAAATTAGTTAATGTAAAAGATGATGTTTTCTGTATCACAGGAAATTTGTCCTTGTTTTGCTCTTTGTATTTAGGAGAAATGTTTTTCTCTGTTCTTCTGCTTTTTATTCATTAATTTATATATAGATCATGGCTGAGTTTTATGGGACAATACTAAGATTTTAAGATGACAAAAAAGTGATGCTGTGGAGAATATGACTAGTCAGAACTCAATTCTGGCCCTCCCCTCATCCAAACTTAACTTACCCATTAGTTTGTTAGTGCTTGGAGCTAAAGTTACTGTGTAACTTTTCCCGTTTTCCTTATTCTGTGGGTTTGTGTATTATTTGCATTGGTTTGTGCAGTGGAGGCAGTGTCACTGGTTTGCAGACACCTGTTCTGATGACCTCAGCCATTCATTTCAGCCTCTTCTTGCATGTGTTACACTATGTGATCCTGTTCTTTTAGTACAGGTTTTCTGTAATGTGTTTCTGTAGCTTACGTACTGTGTTGCCATACCATTGCATTTAGCAAGCAACACAGCTGCAGAGCACGAGGGCTGTAAGCTCTGAACAAACTGCCTTGTCTGTGTTCGTATCAGTTTGGTTGTTCTTCCAAATGTAATAGAAGCTTGCATGAGCTATCTCCTCGTATTTTGATGCCTGTTCAAATGTCTGAGGTTCTTTTAACCTTCTGTCTTTTTTTCTGTGCTAGCATCTTGTGTACATGAAATGGTATCATCTGAATACTGCCTTCTTTAAAATTGACGCTACCAATTATTCAATCTGCTGTTAGGTTTATGACTAATGGTGGGCAATCATTTCCTTTCCCCATGAGCTTAGGGAAGGGCACAGAAGGAATATCTGTTTTTCTGAATCAATGAGGCTTTTTCTTCCTCCAGCAATTCTCTTGAAAGCAACTAGGAGAAAGAAAAAAGCTTGTGTGAATCTGTTTTAACTTCGTTTCATCCATTACTCTAAAGAGAAAAGGAGGTCAGTGCTTATTTTAGGGGCAGCTTGCCTGTCGAGCAAACCATGCTTCTTGAGGCACTTCTTCTATCCTGGCCAGTAGAAGAAGCAGTCATGTTGCTGCTCCTTCTTCACCAGTTGTTAATGAGTTGCTGGATTAGTTATTTGCAACAGATACCTCTACTTGTTGCTTGTTGTTGAGATCAAAGCAGAAGGTAATAAACTTCTGCTCTACATAATACTGTAGAATGTATCTTTCTACTCTTACCTAAGAATATAGAGCTTTAGTTTGTTTGGTTAGTGGGCTCTGTCCTGAAGAAAGAAATGTTCTATGGTCAAAATTCTTACACCAAGTAACATATACACACAAAATGCATAATTTGCAGAGAAGCAGGAAAAATAGAAAAAGGTGAGAGTGAAAATGTGTTTAAAAAAGAGAATTTCAAAGTGACCTTGAAAGTGCTTTCTGCAAGACTGATAGCACTGAATTACATTGCTTCATAAGGGATGGAATCGTCGTTGAATCTTGGTATGACTAAAGTTTCCTTTATATTCAGCATTGCTTAGTATTCCAGACCATAGCCTGATCAATATTGTGAGGGAACTTGTATGAGTTTCTTTGACTTACTCCACTACTTAATGTCCATTATAAGGTTCTATGTCCCTGATCAGTTCAAGCGTTAGTGTCACAGAACTACAAAGTAACATATCTAGAAACATTTACATATCTAAAGTATTTTAATACTTGCTATAAGTCTTCTCTTCAAAGTGTTCTTTTTGTAGCTAGGGCTTTAGCATTGTTCTGTCTTCTGCCGGTAGGCTTTCTGCTGAGATCTAAAACTGCTGAGAGTGTTATTCCAAGTCTTGTATGTATCTGTCTTACTTGTCTGTTCGCTAGAGACCATATTGCATATCCCTCAAGTTTCATGTTAACAGTGTCCCTAGCTTAAGCTGTGAAAATTTTGGTAGCTCTCTTAAGTGGCATTTAAAGTAATAGAAATTGAAACCCTCAAGCTTTTGAAGCCTCTCTGTGAAGGAGAGTAAAGGGGAAAGTGGAGAAAAGACAATTCTTTGCTTAAAACTGTACCAAAAGTTTTCTTTCTTCACCTTTAGGTTAGAGTAGCATCTGCACCTGAGATGTTTTAAATGGTGAGACTGTGGGAACAGTGCTAAAAGTTCAACTCTGTATAAACCTCTTTCTTAGTAGCTGTGATTTTTAAATTGAGTGTACTTGCTGATCTCAGAGGAAGTGAGTTCATGATTTGAACACAGTGGAGAAAATTCATAAAATTAACAGTACCGAGGCTGCACTGCACATTCTCAGTTTACTTGAGAACATGGCTCTAAGTTGGTCTTGCTTGTGCAGAAAATTGATTTATATGTGTACATGTTAGTAGGCTAGATAATTAAAGCAAAAACCATTATTATCTAGAGTTAAAACAGACTCATTTCTATTTGTCTTCATCTTTTTTTAAAGGGCATTTTGAAAAACAAATGGTCAATACTCTACCTCCTGCTTAGCCTTAGTGAAGATCCACGTAAGCAGTCTAACAAGGTAAGGATACCTTTGTTAGTTCTGAGAAATAGTAAACGTGTGTCACTTATCTTAAATGTCGTTAAGAATCACTATCCGCACTTAACCAACACCTCAGGTTGTGTTTGCAGTGTTTGTGTGTGAGGCTGAAAGGAAGAACACACTTGACACAAGAACCTACAATTCTTTTCTGTGTAATTTTTTTATACTAAGTAAATGTAAAAATATGAGCTGCCCAGCATTTGTAGCTGAAGTTGTGACTTTATTAGATGGGTGAGGTTTTTTTTGGTTTCTACTTGGTGGTGTAATGTTTGCTCATGTGCTAATGAATTTGAAATGGAGTAGAGAGCGCAAAATTCGTCCTTTGGTTGCAGCTCTGCTAGCACCAAAGTGCTTTTTGCAGCTATTGCTAATGACTATTCACAGGCAAAAATAAGCGATATTGCTAAAAGTACTTTTGCTCACTGTAAGGGCCTTGCTTTTTTGTCATTATAATTATAACAACAAACTTTTCTTTGCATAACCATGGTCTTCAGTTATTTTTTGCATTCTTGAATATTACACTCCTGTTAACTGAAGATATGACTTAAAGCAGCTCACAAATCTTTTCTTTTTATTCCTCCCTTTTCAAATCCTTTTCAGGTATCAAGTTACGCCACGCTTTTTGCTCAAGCGTTGCCACGGGATGCTCACTCAACCCCTTATTACTATGCCAGGCCTCAAAGCCTTCCATTGAATTACCAAGACCGCAGTGCTCAGTCTGCCCAGAGTTCTGGCAGCATGGGGAGCAGTGGGATCAGCAGCATCAGCCTGTATGCCCTGAATGGGCCAACGCCAACTCCACAGTCACTCCTTCCAGGGTAAATTAAACTGTTTTACCTTACAAATAAGTTTGGAGAAGACTGGAGATGATCTTCTTTGGGTTTTTTTTTTTGGGGGGGGGGGACTGGGTTCCTTAGCTGAACAGTTCTGCATATCAGGTGCTGTCATATGACCATGTGAAGCCATAAATGGCTGGCCAAGCATATTCATTCTTAAACTTAGCTATCTGCTGAACTGCTGATATCTTACTGGATCCACTCCTTTTGATTCTAGTGCCAAGTCCTTTTCCACATTTCTCAGTTCTCTGAAACCCTTTAAAATAGTCTTTATCTTTCTGCTGTAAACACCTTGGATTTAGAGTCCTCACTCAAGTTCCTTTTACAAAGCATTCCTCAGCCAGTGTCAAATTAACATCCTCCAGTTTGGAGTGGGTGACCTTTCTTGCATGGTCTGACTTTCTTTTAAGCATGTTCACAGCAGGTTGGCTGTTGTACTAAGCAGTCTCACATCTTAAGTGGACAGGGTTTTTTTGGGGGAAAAAAAAAATTATACAAGATTTGATAAAAAAATTACCTATTAGAAAAAAAAACCCAAACCTAAGACACCTACTGTTCAGCAGTGGTTTAATCATCCGTTCATACCAAGGTGAATCTACATTTGGAACCAAAACATTCAAATACCAAATAGTTCAGATTTTTTGAGTAAAACCTGGCCATTGTAAGCCATAAGATGATTATTCGAGTACTGAGTTTGTTAAATAAGCTAACACTGAAAGTAACATGCTCAAAATCCAAGCCCTTCTTGTGCTGTGGGATATCATGTTGTATTACCCTTGCAGCTCTACGAAGCCTGACAGAGATGCACTTCACAGAGTTTGTTCTTTGGAGGGAAAATAAATATCCCTGTGGGAGGGAGTGGTTCAACAGTGCTTCTGTACTGTATGCCTGGATATGCATTGCCTCATAGAGGCTGAGCGTGCAAAAGTGAACAGAATGTTACAGAACTTATAAAAGTGAGGACTGTGCTTATTTGCATAGCTGTTTCAACCTTGAATGAAAAAGTCTGGAAATAAAGCCTTCATCCAAAAGTGATGGGGTCATCACTTTTCAAGAAACTGTAGTTAATGTCAGAAAGACACATGAGAACATAATGAAATCGTCTTAAGGGATGCGGAAGTGAGGAAAGCCCTTTTATTTTGTCCTAACAGAAGCTTCGTGGGTTATGATTTGACCACATTCCTAATATAAGGCTAATTTATGGAAATTTATACTCATTTCTTTCCTTTCCTAAAAATGGAAAAAAGACACCACCATCTTGTCTCTTAATTTTCCTTCCCACCCCCAACAGTCACAAAACAAACACAAAATCAGAACAGATGCATTTTCAGAAAGTACCACAGCTTTATTTTGAGTTGAAGATATATTTTTTTAAATACAGTGTATTTGACATATTTTATTGACTTCATATTATGGAAATAATAACTAGTGCTGACAAAATTGAATTTTATTGTTGTTAATATGCTTTACAATACAAATATTTATTTGACTTTGTCAGTACTAGGTTTGTATGGTGTATCTTGGATACATGAGTAGAGGATACCTTTAAACTAGGAACAACAGGGGAGGACTGTGCCCCACAACTGGGTGCGGAAGTGGTAGACCAGGTTGGTAAGCAGAAGGTGCAGGGTGATGCGGTCAAGAGAGGCCTTGAAACCAACAGAGCGGGGCAGATGGGGGTCCACCCGAGTGTGTGCACACAAATGAGGCATGTGGAGAGGACAGCCTTATGGGGGAAGTTCTCACACCTTTTCTGGAACATCAGCACGGCTTTGCTGGAGTGCCTACGCACTAACACGTGCAGCATGGGGAGCAGACGGGAGGACTTGAGGGGTGCGTGCAGTACTAGGGCTGTGATCTCATTGGGATCACAACAACGTGGTGGGATAGTTTGTACCACTGGACTGTTGCAGAGGGTGGTTGACTTCTCTTTATACATGCTTCTCTTTGTTTCTGGAGTACATCCTTCTTGAAGGGTAACAGCCTAAATTCAGTGTTGTAATCTAGTTGAGGCGTTACAAATGCTCAGCACAACGGAGCTGCTGTTTTGCGGGCTGTGTTCTGCTCACTAGCTACAATCTTGTGAGTACCATGTGTGACCGTCCCATGAGCTACGATGTGGCCGTTGAGAGAGGGAAAACACTCCTCGACTTTTTTTACATGGACATTTGTGTTGCAGTCTTGTTCCATCTCTCCCTGCAACTGCTTTCACAGCTTTGTGGAATTAGTTTGTTGGGTTTTTTTAAATATGTTTCCAAATGTTTACATTCAGTAGAGGGAGAGGGGAGGAATGGTCAGCAGCAAAAATCCCTTGCAAATATTTTCAACTTAAGTTTTCATCATCATTATACAGAAATAATCAGAAAGTTAACTTCTAGTCTTAACATTTTTCATGCTTAAGACTATTTTTGTGAGAAGAATTGACAAGTTTGAGAGGAAGAGAAGTCGGAGCTTGTCTAGATCCTCCCTCTTTGATCACATCTTCAGGCATTTGATGCAAACTATCCTAAACAGTAGAGTAGCAGGAAAGTGAACTTTCTCTTCGTTCTTTATTTTCCTTTAGTTCTTTGGCATGTAACTACAGTTTCAAGTAATAACAGAACTTAAATGTTTGTTGTTTATTATGACTGTTTATTATTACTATGGTTGACTTCACTTTTAATTCATTTCAGCACATCTACACAGTTCAGTATGAACAGAGTAAATCTTTGATATGAAATAATACTTGTCAAATTCGTACCTCTTTTCTTTTCTACAGGGTTTTTTGGTTTTTTTTTTGTTTTGGTGTGGTTTGTTTTGTTTTGTTTTTTTTTTTTTTTTTTTTTTTTTTTTGT
>JAVKLA010000057.1:2113583-2158900 GCA_034782735.1 Sagittarius serpentarius | reverse complement strand
CCGACTGTCCGCGCTGGCGGCCCGGGGCTCGGGGTGGCAGCGCAGCCCGCCCGGCTGCGGCGGGCGGCCTCGGGGTGCGGGTGGAGGGGGTGTCCTGCCGCTGCGCCCGGCGGCGGAGCCGGGCAGGCTCGGAGATCCGCCCCGGGAATTCCCTCCGCGACGCCGCAGCCGCTTGTTGGTAGCCCGGGGTGCAGCGGGGGGGCGGGACCGGGTGGGTTATCGTTGCTCCCACAAACTGCAGTCTCCGGAGCTGATAAGAGTACGTGGAGATAGGCTCAAATATTTTCCGTGCTCCTCTGTCAAAATAAACGGGCGATAGAGTATTCGGTTAAATTAGCCGAGTCTCAGGTGAGTGCTTTTCTTGCTTATGTCATCTTAAGAAAGGCGACTGCCCAGCTGGGTCTCTCTCCTTCCAGCCGGGCCCTTGAATAGTACAGCCGGTGCATTGTGTCTGTGTGGCTTTCACAACTGCTCCTGCTAGGCAGGGCCGCTTTTTGTTAGCGGTTAATTTATTCCAATTGCAGAAAAGGATCACGTAAGTAGGAGGGGATTTGGGGTGGTGAGAAGTACATTCTTTAATCAGGCAGCTAATATCGGTGCTCAGCCTGCCTCGGCGTTTTGATGTGACTTTTAGGTATAAATCAATTTAAATACGGTGGTTGCTTCTAGTGGGAAAATGAAGGACATTTGGATTTGGAGAGTAGAGTAGTTCTGGTAAAGGGTTTAGCTCTTTGTGGGATCCCTTTTTTTCTGCCTTGGTTACGTTTAGTTCTGTAACCTTTAGGAAGAGGATCTTCCCATGGGCTCAGCTGGTGAATCTGACTTGACGTCTGTGAATCACACATGACTCTAGGCAACAAAAGAAAAATCAGTAAACACCCAATCTGTTCTTCCTTGCCCGTGCAGTCAAACTTTTCGGAATGCAAATGTTACTGGATGCCCAGTAATCCCTGAAGGGAGCCAGCGCTGCTCAGGCCAGTGCTTAACGAAGAGAAAAGGGTTGTTTTGCTGAGTGATACTCAACTGTCATGAGCTCAAGGTCCAGTTCCCGCCTTGTCACCTTGTTCAGTTCTCTCTGAATCTGTGCTTCAATCTCCAATATGTACTATTGGTTTTGTTTTTTTTTTCCTTCCCTTTATTTGCATAGTTTTCAAAGGAATTCTAGATTTCATATACCAAATAGCTTACATATGCTTTGTGTCCATTATGTCAGTTCTTTCCAGTTCTAGTGTGGGCATTTTGGAATGAAGAAAGGTAGGTGCTTTTCCCGACTTGTCTGTTATCACAGACAATTTGAGGCTCTAGCCCTAAAGGCTGTGCAGGGCCTTGACTTCATTTTGTAAAAAAAAGGTCTGTTTTACTCTCGGGTTACTTATATAGTTCACGTGTATGAAAGTAACAGGTGTTTTTCACCCATCTCAGCAGGTTGAGGTGGAGACTCATGGAGTACTTTTTCCACTAGCTAGCTTTGGGCATGGGCTGGTAAGTGTGACTTGTGGAAGCTACTGCCATGGTGGATAAAGGAAGGTCAACTCAAAGTGCCTGTCATTTGAATATGAGACTGCCTGTAGGATGTGTGCAAACAACACACTTCAAGATACTCAGCTCCTCGTCATAGTCTTATCAGTAGCTGGCAGGCTGTGATCCCTTAAGTACTGCTGTTCCGACTGCAGCACAGAACCACACTGCTGGAAGTTAGCTGAGTCTCTTTATTTTAAACTGATAAATATCTAGTAACATCTCTATTAATATGTGGTAGTTAGTTCTGGTTTTGTTTGAACTATAACTGCCATCTATTTTTTAATTTACTTTCACAGTAATTAAGTATTGTTTCATATCCTCAGGGTTTACGCATAAAGATATGATGTCTTGCCTACCTGTACTGACAAGCATATTCTTCCCCACTAGCCTTTTCTGTCTCTCCCTAGGTTTCTTGGGTTTATGGCTCTGTAGAGGGGAATCTGAACTCCTTTGTGTTATTCCTTTGGGTTTTGGTGCTTCTTTCTACGTCCTACGTAGAGTGCCATAGCCTCTCGTACTGTGGAAGTGTTGATAATATGGCATGGTGGAGATTGAAGCTCCTGGTGAAGACAGAGTGTGTCACAGCTGTTGAGCGCTGGCTGAAGCCTGCAGGCTGGAGGGAAGAGAGTGACCCGCCAGAGCCTTCTGTGGCAGCTGATTACGGGGCTCATGGAGGGATTTGTTGGTGTTGGTGATGCCCCTGATTCCAGATGAGGTAAACTTTGACTTGAGTGTTCAGAGTTTTAGGCAGTGGCCCCATCAAAGTGCATAACAATTCATATTGGCACCGCAGGAATGCGCACAGAGCTGCCTGAGCAATGCCAGTTGCCCAGTCATTCCATGTGGTCAAGGAGCCCCACCATAGTCAGTATGAGGAATTGGTTGCAGTTATTCTGGTGAATCTTCACCAGGGAAGATTTTTTTTTTATCAGCTTACAAAGACTTCTTCAGATTTCTCGGTTTGATCAGAGATGGGTTAAAGTGACTCAGTAACGATATGGCCCTCCAAGCATATGGTCTATCATGGTAATGCATCTCTGTTTATAGCTGGTCTGTAACAGTGTGCAAAGTAGTGGCTTTGTTGTCCAGTATTCCTAGCACAATCTCTTAGGCTGTTGCTTATGATTCTGACATTGTTATTTCACTCTGACCTTTTCACTCCAACCTTCATTTGTCATAGCCTTGTTTTTGAATGTTTTTTCTGAGTTTTGCTTTATTTAGGACATCAGGTGGTGTGGCGTCATCTAAACACTAGAGACGTGAAGCCATTCTGCAACAGAATTTCTTGTCAGTGATTTCCATAAGAAGACGTTAGTCAGTGTGCAATAATTTAGCCTTCCTGGATAGCTCCAGTGCTTGCTCGTGAATAAAATCAGCCTTTTTTTTCCTAAGCAGGTTCCACTGACTGGCACTGCTTGTAATAGATTTTGACATCTTCCATTTAAAAAAAGAAGTACAAAGAATTATCCTGTGATCCTATGATGAACATGTGAACCCTGCTTTATGGATCGGCAGGGATGAGAAATGTGAATTTGGCATCCCTTCAGTCTTTGAAATAATGCCAGCACGTTAGGTTGGGTACACAGGGTAAGAAGAGGGACAGTGGGGCCTGAATAGTGTTTAAAAAAGCCAAATAAGCTTTGCTTTAATAGGAATCTCAGCTCCACAGTGATTGTGTACCCTGTTAACCAAAGTACGGCAATGTCATGTGTCCTGTGGGAAGTTATTTATCTTCCTGTGACTTTTGTTTGTGGAAATGAGACGCTAATCAGCTTGGTGTCACTAACCAGCTTTGGTCAGCTGCCACCTGTGGTTTTTGCCAATGAATTGCTCTGCTTATGTTCCAGTTATCACATGGCTTCCTTTCAACCCAGAGTTTTCTAACTAGACGTGAGACCTTTTCCTCATGCTCACAGTCTGCACCAGTATGTACAGTGCCCTTGTGTGGCAACAGATTATGCTGGTCATTTGCAATAAGCTATTTTCGAGAAGATGGATAAAGAAAGTTCTGGTGTGATAGCAGTGGGCTTTTACTCTTAAGCTTCTTCGTGGTTCACTGCTTTTTAATATGTGGTAACTGACTAGTAAAGGTTTTAAGTCTTTTGCAAGACTTGAAATAAAGCTCACGAAATATATCTGAAGATGACTTTCAATGGGGATACATAAATCATTCAAAAATTCCTTTTCAAAGCGCTTAATTCTTGTATGTAGGTGTTTTGACAAAGTCCAGAGGTAAAATTAGTCATAGAGTGAATTAGATACTACAGCTAAATAGGAGTGACAGAAACGTGTCCAAATATATTTTTGGTTATCTTAAATTCAAGAACTTCTGCTAGCAGCAGTGTAGGTAAATGGCACTGTTACAGTAGTCATAGGATATTTTTGCATAACCACTGTAGCATGTACGTCTTCCCCATTTTTCATGTTGCCTCAGAACTGCAGAAAGAAGTCATGGAGGAGGGATCTTGGGGAGGAGTTGAGGCAGAAGCTCTGAATTGTTTGGGAGGAAAGTAAGTAACCTGAAAATAGAAATACACTGATGTCCGTCAGCTGTCTCTTCCGGTGATTTTACTGTTGTCTTGCTGAAAATGGTATGGAGGCTGCATCTTCTTCAACTTAGTTGCATTTTGAAGAAGAAGGGTTTCTTTCCTGTTCTGCGAAGCTTGGCATCTCTTTTCCCTTTCTATAAAGATTAATGTGTAAATTTTGAGATATTAAAGGTGTCCTGTCAGCGCTAAATATGTCAATATTTGTTCCTGTTCCATAAAGGATACTTGTGAGATGCTTGTAGGATACCCAGCAAAGGTTATAATTTGAAATGCAGATCCTGGAAGGGGTCTTAGCAGCAGGGTCATCCCTGTGAAGTCCTGGTGTGGGGTTTTTTTTTGGTTTGGTTTTTTTTTTTTTTTTTCCCCTGTTAGTGCAATTGGCAATTAGCACGGTGCTGATAGCGGTGCCAAACTACAGAAGACTTTTTCAACAATACAGGTGTATAGATAAGTGGACTCTTGCTTCAGATAAGGAAAGATAAGAGTGTGGTATGTGAAAAATGAGAGTGGAGAAGTGCTTTGTGACATAATTAGCCGTTCATAACACTTGGGTGGGTGAAGGAGGTGGTATATACTTTCTTTATAGCTGGTAAGCAAAGGAATTTCTCTTGAGAAGCTCATTTTGGTGGAGTCCGTGGCGGATACCTCAAGTTTCTTTCAGCAGCGTGCAGTGTTGTAAGGTTTGATTCATCTACTGAAATACTTGTCTAGGAAAAGAAAAAAGTTCATGTTACTGCATAAACTGTTACCTTTGCTAAGCATGTCTCTCATACCTCTTCTAATTTGTGCAGTGATTAAGAGAGCTGAAGAGGCTGCAGCTGTCCAGTACCAAGGGGATCTTGGTGCCAACTGCTGGTGGCCAGGAGGCTTAGCTAAATATAGAAGAACATGGGCCTTTTTGTGGGTTGTCTGGTATTTCAGTTATTTGGAAGAGCTCTGGGAAGGATCTTTGTGATATGTCTAAGCGATTTGAAAGCAACTCCCGTAACTGTGTATGTGTGGGTCTGTATGTTGCAAAAAAACTAAGAGAAGATAAACAACCCTCTGCTGGTCTTTTGTAGCTGCTGAATTTTTGTGTTTCAGAGAACACCTGTATTAGAAGGCTAAGCAATTGCACATGGAAAGATGTGGATTTTCCATCTCATTCTACCTGCAAATGCTTGGTCCTTTTGACTTGCTAAGCACCCGTTTCAAACTTGAGTTGAGACGAAGTTTGGAGGTTTTTTACATGCTGATGTTGTATCTTTTATTCGATCTCTGCGCTTTTCTAAAGAAATTCAAATAAATTTTTTGGTTTCTTTTGTTGTGTTTGTAGTATGTACTTCTCATGTATAAAATTGATCTATGTATGTGTAATTCAATTTCCCCTCGCAAATTTCGTCAGTGTTTCACTTCCTTAAAGAAAACAGTGTCATTTCCTTTCTTTTCCCCATTGCAACAAAATTAAAGGATACATTTTTGTGTGCTCTTGAGTGTAAAGTTTAAATTTGGCTTTTGCTCTAAAGTTCTATGTAGAATGGAGATAAAGGTACTTTGCAGCCTCATTGACTAGGAAATGTAGCCAAACATAATGAATGCTGTTCGCTGAAGTTAAAGAACAACAACCACTTTGAGGAAGATTTAAACTTAGTGATCACTGCTTTCTCTTTAAGTGCATGTAACAGAATGGAGGACACACAGTACCGCACAGAGAGAAAAGCTGCGTTTGATGAGTTTCCCCTGCCATGACCAGTTAAAGATTTACACCTGTTCTTGACTGTGATGTAACAAATAATGTGCAGACTGATTTGTATTACAGAAAAATTGCTGTTATCACCAATAGGTGGGATCAAGATTTATTTGATCAAAGGGTTTGTCTTCAACCTGTTGGTTCAGGGTTTTTCTTTAAATACTTTGATCTGTGAGCTGAACTACAGAGAAAAAAATGCACCATTTTAAGACATGGTCTAAAGCCTATTGGAATTACATTTTAGGGATGTTCCACTGTCTTCAGTAACCTTTGAAGGAAATTTTGAATCTCTTAATTGTACTGAGCTGGTTTGTATTCTCACAGATATGGAAGTTTCAGGTTGTTTTTCTTTTTTTGTTTGATTTTGTAAAACCTCTTTCTTAATTATTAGTTTTCAATAGGCATCTGTTTAAATGATGCCAAGTGATCCCTTAGCAATGAGTAGTACTGTTCTTGTTCTTTCAGTTGAGCTGCTTTGGATGATTTCTTTCAGTATACTTGGATTTTGTCATGCATGGAGAACTGTGCATCTTTCACAGTGGCTGCTGTAGTGAATGCTAAGCAAACAACATCTTCTTTTTAAGCAAGCAAAATAACAAAATACCATACACAAAAGATATGAGTCTTTTAGCAACATCAAATACTTGACATACATTTAATATGTTCTGTCTTTAAATATAAAAAGTCTACATGACAGCTCTTAAAATGCGCGTAGGGTAAACTTCTCCAGATTTCGGGTATAATAGCATCTTGTATACTGTTGTGTGGTACAGGTCCTTTTCTGCCATCCTCTGCGCACCTGGCTGGGGGTTATTTTGTAGGCTCTCTTCTGCCTACCTGTCCTCAGCGACTCTTATGTCAAACATTGTTTCCCGAGTCTCAGACTGTCACTTCTGAACCATAAAAAGAAGTTACTGGAGTTACATGAGTAGCTTTTTTTGTTTCCTAATAGGTCATGTAATAGGGCTTTAGATTTTGTGGTAGGTATTAGGTTTGGCCTGGAAAAGATGGCCGCTTTCCAGCGGTTTCAATTCATGTCTGAGCAACAGAGGTATAGGTTAGAACAGTTCTGGGAATACATTCTTTTTCAAATTTTTTCTTGCTATTAAAGGTACTTGGTGGAATTTTTTTCTTGATCATCTTTTGATTTTCATTCTGCTCTGTTGGACAGAGAGGTGGAGTTTGACATGCGGAGTAAAGCGCTAATTGCCCCAAAAGAGGTTTGACTCCATTAACTTACAGATGAATGGGGAAGGTTGATAACTTGGCAGTTTTGCTAAGTTAGCTATGCTTTGCTGACTGGAGGCAGCCTAAGACTTGTCCGAAATGTGAATGAAATGGCATTTTATTGAGGAGAAGGTGAGAGGCCAGTGCCACGCTGGGCTGGGCAGCTGGGGCAAGGGGTGAGGGAGGAGATTGCTGGTACTGGTGAGGGGACAGTCATCATCCCAGCTTTGTACTGGTGGTCACAGGGCTCTGGCAGGAAACTGGGAAGCTCATTTGCTTAGAGGATGGCTTAGCAGCGTTTCCAAAGGTATTCAGATTCTGAGTTTGCCTAATGTCCCCTGGAAGTTTGTCCCACAGGTCCATCTCCCTGAATCCAGAATGCTTAATTTGCCCGCTGCTCCACCCGAGTGACCTGCATTGTCCTAGAAGCCCAACTCTTTCATTGATTGACACGTGGTCTATAATATAATTAGGATGCAATTCATCGATAACCTTGAAAATTAGAATCAAAGCTGTAGGCTGATGTTGGAAGCTGGCTTGCAGGGGACTGTAGCAGAGATTGTATAACAAGATCCTGGGAGAGGAGAGATGACGCAGAGCTCTGTGTTTAGGGAGGAGGCATGCTGTACTATGTATAGGTTCAAGCTAATCATGCTTGAACAAAACTGCATGTGGTTTTTGTTTGTTTTTTTTTTTTTTCCTACAGTCTAATTGCCAACCTTCATTTTGATCTCCTACCTGTGGCCAGCAATTTCTTGTGTTCATCTGAGGGATTTAGAACATCATTCAGTCATTACAGATACCGCCTTATCGTGAGGCAGCTTAGACCATCCAGACTTTTGCCTTTCACTTCCATGTCAAAGGGAAAAAAAGGATTTTTATGGTGTGCCATTAGAAGCTGCCCATTTGCCGAGTTAGAGTAGCTCCCTTAGGAGGGCAAACTTGTTGAGACTTGCTCTTGCATACTTTAAATTGCTGATTGCTGCATTAAAACACAATTTTTATGCCCTGGAGTACAACTGTTTCTCATAAAATTGTCTATAGCAGTACTACTTTGTGTTACGACCCTGTCTATGCTTGCAAGCTGAGCAGCCCTGAGCTTCGTTACTGTGTGCAAAGTCCACATCTGGGTTTCCATGTAGGAGGTCAGATCCGAGTCAGGACTCGGAGTAATTCACCAAGATGGTGTAGCTGCTGCTGTCGCTGATGGAGGACAGCGCATTACTGTTTCTCCTCTGCCTTCTACCTTTGCATTCAGGAGCTTTGCCTTCCTGAACCACTTCTAAATAATGTAACTGACATCACTTTTACTGCTACTTGCTGTAGTATGTATTTGTATCCAGAGTTGATGTAAAGGACAAAGGTAGAGGTTCTTTAATAGGCTTGCAGGTCAGATTTAAGAACCTACTGCTCCGAATATTTTCAGCTTTCTTCTGCTAAGGTTTTCACTGCCCAGTCTGTGATTTTACAGTATGTAGCGTTCAGCAGCAGTGCCACTTGTCTGTCTCCCCCCAGCAAGATCCCATTCCTTCCTTTGATTCGTATGCGTGTTCTGCACCCCGTACTGGGACTTGATCTCTAGGGCACAGCTGTTTCTAGAGCATGACAAGCCAACTCTTGCCAACCGTATGCAGATTCAATTCCCACATAGATATAACTTATCTTGGCTAATTTGCCTAAGCAGACACAAACTATTCACTTTTCTTGTGGCTCTACGTTCCAGAGAATGCGGTGGCTGTGTCCGGGATTAATTTCAGGGACATTGCAGCCAAACATGAAGGGAGGTGTAGTTCAGCTATGTTTGGTAAATCCCAACACTATGTAACCAGATAGTGGGATGATTACCTGCCTCGTGTTAAGGTGTCTTTCAGCATATATGCAGGGAACTTTAAAGCTGTAACCCAAGTCAACACACAGAGAATAATTTAATTGCAATATTTTGTCTCTGCCCTTTTAAGACACTGTGTTCTGGACTTTGTGGTAGAAGCGTATGTTTAGCAGGAGTAAGCTCACTGTTATATGTCCCTGCGTTTCTTCTAACTTAGATTCTGTTGCATGTGCTTGGTTTAATTCCTGACTGGTGGAGCAGAAGACAAGTGATCTAATGTTGCCCATTGCTCCATGAAGAGTTTCTGTAAGCTAGTGTGTTGTACTCATTTTGCTCTCATGCCAACTGTTGAACTTTTTGTAAAATGATGATAAAAGCCACTGTGGCTTCTCCAGATATCTAACTTTGTCGTGGTCTGTGCTGTGTGTTGCACAGTGTGAGATATTTGGTGCTGTTTTGGAAGACCTGTGAGCTCTTTATAAATGTGTGTTTGTATATATGTATTTTACAAGTACTGTGGTTTGTTGCTTATCACGTGCAATGTCAGAGCGCTCTCTACCCTCGAAAATGTTCAGTGGGATAGAGTGACTTTCCTTGAAGAAGTCTCATGCTGACTTGTACTTTCTTTAAGTATTATGACCGGAGGTACAGTGAATTTTGGCTGTTCGTAGCACTTCACACTTGAAAGGTCAGTTCTTCATCCTTGGAGCGTGTACAAGCTTAGCTCTTTTTTGTCTTTGTTACTTTTTTTTTTCCTTCTTCTTCTTTTTTCCTTAGTTAAAAAAAAAATCTCTCACACACTTTGTTTTCACATGGAACAAAGTACTTCTCAAATGTAAGAAAAATCTGATATTCAGCACTTTCTATATGAGTTAACTGAAAACTTAATGAAACGTTCAGGGCTTCACAATAAGCTGTAACTGATTACAGATGTCTTTCTACTGTCTTCCAGGAATGGATAGTAGATGTCTGTTAATGTACATTGTATAGTATGTAATGCATAGAATGTACATACATTGAAATTTTCAAAGTAATTAAACCTCCTTTTTTATTATTTTCTGTATGTCTGGAGATACTTGGCACCCTGGCTCATTTCTCCTCTATTTCCACTTGTTTCCTGTAGGAAGTTTTTCGAGCTGGTGGCAATATTGACTTAATGGTCACTGTTCCCATCTGCTGCTTCTCACTCCATGCTTTGTGCTTGTGCAGTTGTTTCTTTGGCACTTGTTGAGCCGGAGGAGGGAGCAGATATGTCTGAGATTGTGGTGTGGGGTTATTTTGGAGTTTTAATTTTTTGTTGTTGTTCTCTCATCTTTCTTACTGCATGGCCATGGTCAGCTCAACAGGTACAGGGCTGAAAACAATTTCCTGTATTTGGTATCAGAGAGAAAGGTGAACTGAGTATCATGTGGAATCTGCATGCTGGTCTCATAGATGTATGTTGCTGTGTCTCAGAGAAAGCGGGAACATTTTACAGCAAGGTTAGAGGCTTTTCCTGAGGCAGGGAAAATGCTAGAGTGCTTCTCGCTATATCGTGATACGGAGGGTGCTGTATCTGAGGTGCCTTTGTGCATGTGAAGGGACGGAGTTTCAGGGAGGATAGTCGTGAGAAATGACCTGGAGTCGTTCCACATGAAAGAACCTCTGAAGTGGATTACAGTGAAGTACAAAGGTTGTTTTTATAGTGGTTTTTTTCAGCTGGCAGTGACAAGTTACATTATGAAAGCTCCTAAGCGATGTGGGTTCCTAAATCCAATTTCTCAAAAGTGACTTGGCATCTTTAATTACATAGGCATTCTTGGTGATTGCACCTACTGTCTAACGTAGATAAGTCTCAGTGCAGTGTGTGCTGGTATCCGGAGGACGTCCTTATGAATGAGCAGAATGGAGTGGGTTCTGGTAGTTGTGAACTGCTTAGAATCATTAAGTTAGTATTTACTTATGTATCTTACATAAACCTCCATTTCATCATGCTGATGTTTTGGTGGTTTTGTTTTGTGTTTTGGTTTTTTTTTTTTTTGGTGATCTTGTATATGATTTGTCCATTAATGGGTAATCATAGTAAAAGGTATTGAAGATGGAAAGAAACGCATCACTGTTTTCATTTGAAAGCTGAAATGCCTGGAGGGCTAACGTCACAGAGCTATACTTTTCACGGCATTAGCAGGTTTAAAAAGCTGTCTGATTCCACACTCAGCAAGCGGCAGATTTGTGGCACACACTTTTCTGAATAAGTGTGCACACAGCTGGCAGTGTGCCTCTTGAATGTGGCTGGGTTTGGATTTCACAAATAGCATTTTCAGTAAGATCCTGACATTTTGTATTTTCTCCATGTTAAAAGGATTATAATGCCAGGATTGTATCAGTGTTGTCTTACCTTTCTGTAAGAAGCGCTTCTGCTTCCTGAAAGAGATCAGTCCCATTCAGCATTGCAGCCAGCAGTCAGTTTGTCAGAGGAGCTGGAAAAAAGCTCTTTTGGGAATACGGTATTATTAAACTTGTCTGATCCTCAGGACTTCACAGAGAAGGCATTTATTAAAGCATGTACTAAGAGCAGAAAGAAGAATAATGGTAAACCAAATTACTGAAAATGGCAAAGAGCTATTGCTAAAGGGTAAGTACTTCATGTTGATATTAATACCTGCAAAGGATTATAGTGTTCTGAAACTATCGGTGTATCTAAAGTGAAGAATAAAATCATTGCGCTTTCTGAAACACAGGATTATTAAATTGCTAAATCCTTTGAGTTGTGTAGTATCAGCCAGCTTCGTTGGTAAAGCTGTTCTCTAGTTTTGCAAAGTACAGTAGAAGTCTGACAGTAACTTCACACGTGTTTAGGGATAAATCAAAGATCTGTGCTTAACTGCACACTTAATTCCGTACTCTGCTGCAGCCTAACTGCTGCATAGGTTGTTGTCTGGGAAAGCTTTGGCTGTTTCTTTCATGCAGAACACAAACAAACGTGGTTTTCAGAGCTCTCAACGGTTTCAGAGGAACTAATATATTACCAACAATACGGCTTTTTAATTTACTTTTTGGTAAAACTGTGCTGTTTGTGTCACTTTTGTAGATGCCAAAGCTGTTGCTGATTATAAATATGTACATGGTATCTGCAGTGTAGTGTAACGAATTCTAAGAAGCACACCTTTACTTGTTGGGTAAAATTCAGAAAACTCAAAACTTTAATGACTGTCAATTTAACAGTGAAGTAAATAATGTTACGCATTAATCTTAAAATGGTGACTGAACATGTTATATTCTTAAAACACACATGAATGTCAGTAGTTTGGCTTTTAAGCTGCAGTTTCTGATGGAAGCATGTGTCTGGGTCTGGCATGTGAGAGAGTTCAGTGCTGTCAGTGTAACTGATAGTTTGAGCCTGTGTTTGAAGTACAGAGGATCTCTTTGCTTCCTAAAAGCTATCCAGGTAAAGATCTGTCCGTTCATTCCGCTATTCTTTCCTCTCATACAGCCTTGGTGTTGCAGTTACCTAGTGCAATTTTGGCCTTTATTTTCTTAAAATACTGGGTCAGCCTGGAATTTACAGATCATGCTTTCTGCCACCTTCAGTGAAAAAGACCTGGTAGCCCAAGGTCTTAAGTGAAGTGGCATTAACAGATTTCAGTTGGTTATTTCATTACCAATGCCTAGTTTGTAGTGTGAATGAGTTTTATCTAACTAGATGCATTGCCATTTATTTCCCGTTTCTCCTATTTCTGCTGTAAATGTAATACTCCTAATAAAAAAAACCACACCTAAAACACCACACCCCCCCCCCCCCGCCTCCCCCCAGCTCCAAGAACTTTATTAAGTTTTAAAAATATTTTCAGAACTCTTTTTTTCTGAGCTTGGAATGTCACTATCGGTCTTTTGCTACTGCAAGATAATGAAATTCTTGTTTTCAGTTTTGAAAAACCTGAAAGTTAAATCCTGATTTTCTGGTTTTTTGCATGAAAAAAGTGCTTTGGATAATATTGACTACTTTTTAGCTAAAGTGAAAATAAGTCTTCCTCATTACTAGATTTGTGATGCCAGCTGGCTCTTCTGCTGCCATAAATGAGTTTGTAATCAGAATTTTCATTTTGGAAATGCTTCTTGTTTCTGGCTAGCTGTGTGTGGAGAACATGGAGAAACAGACATTTCGAATAGGCTGTCTATTATTATTATTATTATTCTCTCGTTTGGCATTTCATTAGGTTTTTTGCTAAGCAGTTGAAAGTAATTTAAGAAAAGTAGTTTCTGATTTCTGTTTATGAAATTTATAGATAATGATCTCTGTAAAAATATAATTGTAAATGGAATGATTTGTTATAGTCTCCCGAATGAAGCAAGGAAGAGGTTTCATAAGAGTTCTGAGAGTAAGTTTTGCTTAGCCCAGCCACTTGTGAGGAGCCGCATAAATGAAGTATATAAGCAGATTTAGAGTATATTTGAGATCAAATTGCCATCTACATGTTTCTTGGGTTATCTGAATATGACAGTCTCTTGATGCGCTTCAGCAACACTTTTGAATGCTTTGTTGCTGAAATGTGGAGATACTAGCGTTCTTGAACTACTAGCAAAGGCCAAGAAACTTGTTTAGAGTTTTCTGTTCTTCAGCAATACTCAGTTCTGCAAAACTTTACTGCTGGTGGATGGTGAGAAGAATGCTATCAGAACGTAGCGCAGCCTTTTGGAGGGAACCAAGTTTTATGGCACAATACAAGTGCTTGGGAAAGTAGTGTCATCGCTAACATCTGGAAAGTGCTTGCTCAAGGTTTCTTTTGTAGAAACAAACAAACCAAAACCCCAAAGTGTAATAAAAACGGACACAGACGGCTTTTTATATTAAAATTTTATCCTTAAGGGTGTGAACAAATGTCTTCAAAAATAATGTTGTGACTAATAGAATTACCTGATTATGCAAGGAAGAAATACTCTACCTGAAAATAATCTCTGTTTGCAGCAATCCCATTGTTCCTTTAACTTTTTTTTTCCTGTGGAATACCTATCTTGGGTGTATTCATTTGCTTCTAGGTCTTGGGAGAACAGTAAGTGTAGCAAACCTGTTTCATTTTTGCGGTCAAAAAATCAAACTGAATTCTGGCCTAATTACCAGTTGTGTAGAAATTTGCAGAAGATCTTGACACATGAAAATCTGGAAAAGCATAAATAAATTGGAACAGAACTAACTTGCTTTCTAAAGTGGGATAGATTTTGCTTACCTTAAGTCATCTATAAATTAGGTTTTTATTTAAGTTAGGTTCTCTTTAGGGGAAATTTGCAGCATGCCAAGATGCATGTACAAGAGAGGCACTCCAGGGATCAGGTCGTTGAGCCATCTCTTTCTGAGTAAAAAGCAAGCCTACATGATTAGTTGAGTATAACGGCCTGCTGTTTAGATAGCTGAAATTAGGTTAAAGGAAGCCCACACCAACTGCTTGGGAATCAACTCTAATTTCTAATCTTAGATTCCAGTGCTACTTGTAGATGGAATATTAAAAATATGAATGACTTTTTTTTAATTAAAAAAAAGTCTTAAGATTAAATAATATTCTCTGTGCATGAAAACGGCTTAGCTTGTGTCCCTAGCTATCACAGGCTTTGTGGCCAGTGATGCTTGTAAAATAGTGTCTGAATGACAGAAAAAAGTGGTGTTAGCTGCTCTACAGTCTTATCTCCTTACAATTTTATTTTTTTTTACTGTGGTGTACACAAAGGAGTCCATACATGCATAGCACAGTTACAAGTGAGAGAGTTCTTATGCTGCTCCAGAAATAAAATTACATTGAGGGGAGAAGTGTTGGGCTGTCCTTTGAGCTGTTTTTCTAATAAGTACCTGCTGTTTGTCAGTTATAGAGGGGCAAATAAACCAACGGGTTTCTTTCTTTGTGAAGCCTAGCATTTCAGTTCTAACTCTTGATTTGTACTCTGATTCATGCTAAAATTCTTTGAAGAAATTTAGCCTCTCAGTTAAGATTTTGCTCTTGATGTTTCAGACAGGGAGGATTATGGCAACTGTGCATGCCATTGTCACAGGTCGTGGCCGTATCTGGAGCTTTGTCCAGCTTGCCTGCCTGGCAAAGCATGTCTGAGAGTCTGCGTTCCTCTTGAGATACCATGAGCATGGTGTATGTGCCTCTTACAAACTTGCATTTAATTAGCTCACATATATGTCTGTAAAAGCAAAGTGGTGTAAGTTTGTTACCAAAGTTCAGCCCTCTTGAGAATCTTTTTTTTTTTTTTTTTTTTTTTTTAGCGTAAGCTTATGGGAACGAATAAATTGCTTGTATGTTCTGCATCTTTTTAAGGTTCCTTTATTAAAAAAAAAACAAAACCACAAACGAAACACCCACAAAAACCAAACTCAAGCTTGGGGCATTTTTTGAAATTTGCATACTCTAAACCAGGTGATGGGTATAGAATCGAAATTTTTAAAGGTGTTTCTTCCTTTTGTCCTTTTAGACAATCCTATCAAGCTCCAGGCGTTGGAGATTGCCTCCGTCAGCAATTAGGGTCACGTCTCGCATGGACTCTAACTGCAAGCCAGCCTTCTTTACAAAGCACTACCTCAAAAGGCTTTTCAAATGCTGTCTCCCGTGGTGTGCCAAGGTCAAGGCGAGAAGGCGATACAAGTGGTGAGCAAAGATGTATTTGTTGAAGATAACTTTTTACAATTGTTGTCTATGTCCTCCATTATATTTTAATGATTTTGAAATAGTTTTATAGCATGTTGAATTTTTTGAGGAGTGTTTTGCTAGAATGTATTCAATAGAAGGACAGAAGCAAATACGTAAGACTAGTATATTTGGCCACAATCTCTTTGGCTGATTGTTAATGTCTTTTTGCAGTGATTGGTTTGATAATGTGTTCTGGTCCTCTTAAAAGACTGACTTCATTGGAGTGTTAGTCAGAATCAGGTGATTGTGGTTTGTGAGTAATGGTCAGTCTTCTGATAATCAGAAGATGCTACTGCTTTTAGAAAGTCAGAGAGCTCAGTGAATAGAACTTGTTGAAATAGACTCATCCATTTGCAATTCTGTCTTTTAAAACTTGCAAATGTGCACTGGAATACAGAGCCCTTAAAAACTCTTTTTATTTAAATTAGCACACTGTTTACAGTGGTTGTATTTAGAGCAATTGACATAAAATATTTTCAATAAATAAAAAATAGATAAATATTACTTATTTCCTTGATTAAGTGCCTGTAAACTTGAAACTGATGTGTAAGTTCAGAGTAGATCCTCTAGACAAGCGTAACTAAGGAGAAATTAATGGATGATCTCTGTGGCAATTGTGTAAGTTTCAGCCCACTCTACTTTTACAGTAAAAGTGGGAGACTTATCTGAATAAGAGAGCTAATGGCAGATGTTGTCATTCTGCAGTGCTGTTACTCTCTGGCAAAGAAAGATAAAAGACGTGGGGTTTTATGTTGGGTGGGGTTGTTTTGTTTTGTTTTTTTAAATGACTCCTATGTAATGAAGTGTGGGTAGTTAGAAGCCTATCTGCCAGCCCCTGCATCTTCATGAGTAACAGTGCACAAAGCAACAGCTTATAGACCAGAGTTGTACTGGTATATCTGAGGGCAGCATTTGGCATTTAGAACCTAATTAACAATACCGTTGATGTGCAAGAGGACACGTATGTGTGTGTATATATATATAAAAGATATTCATATATATATAATTATATATATGATAGATTTAATGTATGAAAATATAGGAAAAAATATAAAAATATGTAAAATATAGCACTGCCTCTTACTTTTGTTGTACTAATTGCCATAAAGAACAGTACAAAGTTGTTTCAGCCAGCCAGCAGCTGTGACTCTTGATTCTTGTATCAGATGGGTATGAGGACTGACAGTTGTCTTAAAAGTAGTCACTTGTTGATGTAGAAACAGAAGTCGGACTGCATTCAGAATATAAATGGCTATTGTCAAGAAGATATATTTCTATGAATATGAAATTCTGCTACCTAATTAAAAGGTGGTTTTTTTTTTTCTTCTAAAGTTGGTTGCTGTTAATTGGAGTTTTCCTATTGCTATACCTACACAGACAGTATAATCAGGAGCACTGTATGGTTGATGTTAATACCTGTTGTATCATTTACCAATTAAAGCAACGTGCACTTGAATCTTTTACCATTTCACTGAATGTTCCTAAAGGGGACTAGCTACTCTTGTGCACATCGTAGTATTATGAGGGGAGTCTGAGTTTTAAGCAGCATCTTGAGGTGATGGCTACTTTTGCCAAAATAAGAATAGAATTTTTTTGTTGTTGTTTTTATTCTGGGAAAGTGGATTGTTGGGGAGGCAAACTGATGAGGGTAAGAGTGCTGTCAAATTTGGGAGAAGCATGTTATATCACCTTAATTTCTGGATAGTCATTGTGGAAATTGTTTCATTCTTGATATCTTAAATGACTTTATAAAAGCAGATGGTGCTGTTTTGTGCAGAAAAGGTGGGTGTAGTTGCAGTGGCCTGCACAGCACCTTTCTCAATCTTCTGTTTCCTTTAGATCAATAAATATCCTAAATCTCAAACAAAATCTAACCTCTAGCTAGAGATATGAACTAGAAGAAACTGTATGCTGCAGTAGTAAAAGCTTTACTAAATCAAAGGTATATCTGTCTTCAGAAACAATATTTACACTTTTCTGTTTGCCAGCTCTACAGCTGTTACGCAGCTGGCCGTCTGGTTTTGATCAATCTTTTCACTGAGCAGTGGCCTATGTGATTGAAAGCCAATATTAAACAAGGAGCTCTTCCTTCTGGATTAACTCTGTTGTTTTCCTAGCTGAATGTAGAAGAGATTATTCTGTAAGTCCCATTTAACAGCTTCAGCTGTTTGTTCAAAGAAAGGTAAAGTTATTATGATGCTTGCTTCAGAATTGCACTGGTGATTGAATCAGTTTAAGAACTGGCTGAAGTGTTGGTTAAAATACAACACGCCCTGTGTCATACCAGCTGACCTGCTCTGAGAGACTCCCAGCTGTTGGTAGAGGCAGGTAAAGGGAATTCTTGGCTTTCCTGTCAGGTTGTTAAGAGGACTTAAAACATTTCTTTACAGGTTATAAACACAGACTTTCTCTCTTCTTTTTTTGGCTAGGCTTCTGAATAGCTTTTTGAAGTTGTAATCAAACCTAATTGTCCCAGCAAATCTAAATACTGGTTGTTTTTCTTTTTTCCTTTCTAGGCTCTGTTGAAATAACCGAAGCAAACCTTGTAAGAGATGTTTTGTATGTCTTCCAGGGAATAGATGGCAAAAACATCAAAATGTGCAATTCTGAAAATTGCTATAAAGTGGAGGGAAAGGTACTAATACTCTGACAATATGACATAGTCCTAAAATAGTGGGGAATTGATATTGGGCCACTTCATGTGCCAAGAGCACAGTAGGCTTACCTTAATGTTGTCGAGAACTGAACTAATTGTCTTTTCTCCACCATAATAATAGCGAGAAGTGAAATGTTTAATTGTTCCCCTTGTTACTTTACAATGACATTTAGGGCTGCTTAGTGGAGGGAAAAATGGAAAACTTAAATCTTGTTAAATCACTTAATCTGTTTATTAACAAGATTTAAGGATGTCATCTTCTGTACCTGTAGATGCTGCAAAGCTTGTAATTCCTCAACACCTGCACTGAGTTAATTACATTCCATATGTAAGTTAGATTATATATGGCAAAGGAAAGGTAGCATAATAGATTTTTCTAGAGGAATGTGGAGAAAACTTGGTGCTTGCAAAATTGGCACTATAGGTTTCATTAGTTTTCTGTGTGGCTTTCATATAAAATAGACTAATTTGAGGTGAAAAACTTTTAGTTTGAATTACTAATTCTGTTGACACAGGGAGTTTGATTATTCAGATGGTTTGTGGTCACTAATGCTTTTTCCTGAGAACTTTGTGTCTTCAGTTGTTTTTGTGAAGTCAGTTGTCTTCCATCCTTCTTCCTTGTTGGCACTTGTACTGAGCTACTGAACCCAGCGAAGGTGAAATGGTTTGACTGACTAGAGCTGCAGCTGGAACTTTTTCTGGTAAACAAGGAGGACCAAGATCATACCTCCTCTAGCTGTGTTGACTGCATGTTAGGCAAAATAGTAGTCAAAGCATGTAGTTTTAGCTCAGCTGCACAGAGAAAATGTCACTGTGTGTAGTCTGTTCTTTACAGAAAGAAACATGCTTTCCAAGCTGTTGTTATTGCCTGAATGTTTTCTAATGTCAGTGTTAATATTAGGTCTGTTGGTGACATTCAGCACTGTATAAGCTAGCAGCTTCTGATTTGATCTAAGAGATACAAATGTAATAACACTAAGCCAATTTTGCTTGATCCTCATTTGATTCAAGCAGATGTGTACTGTACTTACTGTTTGCCATGTACTCTGTAGTTGCAGAATTCTAATTAGTTCTTATGTCATCTCTTTTGGTTTTAGCTGCGGGCAGAGTTTCTAACTGTGTCCAGTTAATGCTTGTTTGGTCTAGAACTTATCCTACAGAAGTTGTTCAAGAAGTTAAAGCTATGCCTCTATAGCTAAACAAGAGAGCCAGGGACTGAAATCTGGTCTTGCAACCAAATGCTGCTGCCTGGTTCAAGCCCACACTGCTGTGGCTAACACATTCTGTAGGTGATTTTTATGTTGGAGAATGCCATTACTGCTAACTAAAAGGTTTAATGAACAACCTTGATTTCTAGTTTGTCGGCAATCCGTTTAGCTTGTTAGCACTCTTGCTTTGGTTTGGACTGTTCCAGCTGGCTCTTCAAGTTAAAATTGTCTGTAGGGGTGGGACAGACACAATTGCTGTAGGCAAAAGTCTATCTCTGCCTCTTGGCCTAATGCATCAGTCAGATTGTTTGGGGTTTTGTGTCCAGCTGTTCTTGGGTAGTGTGACGACATGTGGTAGAAGCAAATCTCAAGAAGGAAGAGGAGGAACAGTGTCTTATATGTTGGTAACTTAAAGGAAGAAATGTGTCAATTCAGGTGAAAATAGGAGTAGTAGCTAAATATGGTGTTGGGACTAAGGTGGGCTTGCAGGGTGATGTGAGATACCTGGTGTAAGAAAAGTAGAAGCAGACTAGAAGTGCTCAGGGGGGCACATGATTAAATAGTTTACAAAAGCTGTTACTTGTGCATCGGACTTAGGCTTGGAATTTGGATTCTGTAAGTTTTGGTTCCTGGTACCTAGTCTGACATTGGGTCATTTGTCTTGTGTTAAAGGTTTGTTTCACAAATAGTAGTAGCTAATTATTTTCTCTAGGTTTCTTCATTAGTTTCAGTCATCGACTCCTGTTGTAGAGCTTTAATATTTTCAGTCTTGCTGATTGTCAGGATAAGATGAAGTGTGATTCTACATCATAACATTTCAGATTTTCGTTCCTCTTTTCTGAAGACCTTTTTGTTACTGCCGTAATTGCCTGATGTAAAAAGAGTGTATGAATACTGTTACATTAAGATTTCCAAAAGGGAAGGTCACAAAGTTGCCAGTAGTTTGTTGCTGCTGCTGCCTTTTCAATGCTTATGTGTATAAATTTAATGCTAATTACATGATTGTCTCCTCTTTTGGCACTATTTCTGCTGTAGAATGTAAAATTATTGTTTCCTGAACTGGTTTGTTTTATGAGAAAGAGGGGCTTTCATGAAGAAACAAGTATTGGCATGGTAGGTTTGACTTCGTTGCAAATTATTGTTTCTGTTAACTTTGTAGGTGAGCTTGTCCAAATCTCTCAGAGATACTACAAGCAGACTTGCAGAGTTGGGATGGCTACATAATAAAATAAGAAAATACACAGACCAGAGGAGTTTGGATCGTGCGTTTGGACTTGTGGGACAGGTAGGTCAGCTAAAAAATTGATTTTCCTACAATATTTTGGTTGTTTCCCTTAGAAACTGATGAGTAAATGCAGTACTAGAATGTTGTGTAAACTTTGGAGTTTGGATCATCCATCCTTTGATTTACTCCTTTTATGGACTGCCACTTTGGTATGGGTCATAGTCTGAAGGCAAGGGAAAGGCATGTGCTCATGCTGGTCGTAAGAAGGAGTTGCCCCTGTCATTTGTAGCTGGAAAGTCTCATGCATAGATTCCTTTTCTTAATCTCCTTTTTTTTTTTTTTTTAAATTCCTTTTTTTTTTTTTAAAGTACTCGTGCATGTTTATAAACAAAAACTTTGCTTAAATGGGATGATGATATCCCTGAGCTAATTAATCACCAATACAGTTGTTAGTGACCTATGCAGGAGACACTCTTGTCAGCTAATGTTGATGTTTGTGTGTTAATACTGCACTAACTTACATAAAATGCAAATACCCCATTATCTTCTGCCCTTTCTTTTGAATATAGCATCAAAAGAGTATTAACTTTTGTTTTTATAGGTTTCATCATCATGATTTGTAGTCTACAGTAACTTCACAGCTGCTGTAATACCCAAAACCACATTTACTGCTAAGGCATTCCCGTTTCCTCTCACTTGCTCCCTCTGTAAAACTGGATATTATCCCTTCTGAGTCGACAGAAATGTTATCCTTGCCTCTAGCCATAACATCCTACCTAATCTGCCAAGAAATTGAAGTGCTTCTCCCTTCAATCTAATTTTTCTTAAGAGGTCAGTAGAGACACTGTAGTGCTTCCTACTTTTCTAATGTTTATTCTGTTCCCTTCTGTCTCTTACTCTAAGTAACCCTTTTAGTTACACATAAATAATTATTTTTCTAGTGATCCAATGCTGATTTCCGTGTTTTATATAGTAGTGCTACTGTATATGCATTTTCTTCAGACTCTCCCCCTTTATATCTGGGTGAAGTTTCTTATACTTTATCTAGTAGCTTCCTGCTTATGCTTACTTTTACTGTCTCTGGCTTTAACCTTCAAGTTTACAGCAAGGGGAGAACTTTAATTCTTCAGTGAATTTAAATGTGCAATATCTTAGCTACCATATGGAGGTTTCACATCCTGTGCAGAAGGCTGTGCAGTTAGCTAGCTGAATCTGCATAGCTCTAATGCTGTTAATTTTGATTGAGGCAAGCACTCACATATATTTCTAGGACATAAGTGTGCAAATAAAAACCTATGGTCTACTCCTGCTGTCAGTATCTGGGTAAAAAGAGTATATACCATTGCTCTTCATGGCTTTTATAGCTGACGATTTCAGGTGCTGCACATTGTGCATTAAGAATTTAGCAGAAGAATATATTGTGCATCCTAAAGCATCTTTTGCTTAATGTTTTCAAAGAATGCTTGCGTAAACCCCTGTTTAAACCACAAGTAGGATAAGATGTCTGTCACCTCTTTTATTATGATTCTGGTGACTGTTTTTACCATGCAAAATGTCAGGTATTGACAATTATTAGGAGATATAACAGTATACTACATTTCAACATTATATTCTTCTACCTTTGCTGCTTACTATCTAAGTTCTACTTTGTCCTCAGAAAGCAAAAAGAATAATCAGCAATGAAATACAACCTGCCTTATATCTTGACATTTTGCCCATTTAAATCTAGTTGAGGTAGTGGGCATTTTAATTTTTTTCTCTTGAACAAGCATTCTGTTTTCTTCCTGAATTCTCTTTTGCTGTAGACCAAAGCAGAATTCTAGGATAATGTCCAGTTTTCCATAACAGTTTGGGAAACAAAAAAAATCTCTAGTTTGTGATGCAGGAATTGGCACTGGATGTAAATCTTAACTTCTAAAGCTTCTCTGAAAAGTTGATGGGCAGTTAGATCCTAAATCCTTTTGGCTACTAAAGTCAGTGATTACTGTTCTCACTTTTTGAGTAGATGTATAGTGCCTTTGAATGTTTTCTTGGAGGCTGTACTCTGCCCTCTGCCTTGGCAAGTGCTACTTTAATAGGTTCAAAAATGTACTGAAGAAGCAAGTGAGAAGAAATGAAAAGTGGAGTTACACGTAAGGGGATTTCTTTTTGCCCTTCAGTATCCCTTGGAATAAAATTAATTTCAAATTTCTTTCTAATTTATAACAAGTTAAAGAAGGGAACTCTCTTTCCTTGTAAAGGATACAATGACAAGATTAATGATTTATTATTTTTTTTTTTCCCTAGGCTTCTTAGCCTTTTAGCAGGAAAGAAGATTTATTTTCTCCTTGTGCTTGTAGTAATGATTTCTCCCTTGTACATACTCTAGTGAATAAATATTTTACTTTTAACACTTGGGTTCTTTTTGTGAGGTTTTCCTTATTTTTTCCAAATTACATTGACTGTGATGATTTTAAAAGGGGTTGAGGGGAAAGTCCTGGGGGAACTTACTATTAAAAAAGAAGTCCATTAAAATAGATATCAAAATCATTAGCTGAGAATTGGTTAAGAAATCGGTTCTGAAGAATTTGTGTGTGTGCACGGAAGTACTTTACAAAAAAATTAAAAAAAACCAACCAAAAATGCTTATTAAAGTCCAAAATTTTCAACTCAGTCCAAAATTAGAGCCGTATTTTTAATTCTGTTTTAGAAAACATGTTGCAGGGTTTTTTTTTTTAGTCTGTATGTTAGGTTATCATTACAAAAACAAAGCAAAACCCCAGGACCCCAAACTGTGGAAAACTATCTATTACTAAACAAGTATTCTTTCAGGAATTGTTTTTAAAATCTGCCTTAATTTATTTATTTTTTAAACGACCAAAAGTACCTGTGCTTGGAATTCTTTTATGAAGAAGAATCTTTGCTTTAGTTCAGGCCAGTTAACGTCTGCACATTTTACAGATTTCTTAGGATGTACTTAGTGTTACTCATTTCTTCCATGTTAAGTGAAGAATCATATATGACTGTCAATTGATAAAAGGCCAGAAATTTATAGAGTACTTGATTCAGCAGCACTTACTGGGAGTATTCTTTTATGAGCGTTGTGTTTTCTTGTTCATGTCATGTAGTCTATACTGTAAATATAATGATAGTTGCCTAAATTCTGTGTTCTGTTATTAGAGGCCTTCCTGAAATTGCAAGTCTGTTGCTTTACTACATACTGTATTTTACATAATTACTAAAGAAAATTTCCTCTGGGTCATGTTATGATTTGCACATCCCTATGGTAATTATTAATGTCTTTATTGAGATGATGTATCTATTTGGAGAGTTGTGCTTGTCATAGAATTAAGACAACAAGAAACTTGACAACAAGTCACTTGACAGTGTGTATACATTCTTGGAAAAGGTTTGTGCGTCTCTTAGGGAAGCACTTACATGTTGGCTGGTTTTCTAACAGTTGGCTTTTGTGCTGGAACTTGGAGCTTGATTCCTTTTAGGAAATTTCTAACTACCTTCACAGTGTGGTGATAGGATAAAAGTTAATTCTAGATGAAACCAGAAGGATTTTTCCTGATTTTTTTTTTTTTCTCTCCTCTTTCTCTTACAGAGTTTTTGTGCAGCCTTACATCAGGAACTTAAAGAATACTACCGACTTCTGTCTGTTTTACATTCTCAGGTAAGTAGTTCTTATTTAACTTCCTTATTTTGCTTTACGTGACCTGAATATCTCCTAAAGGGTGTACCTACGTTAGAAAGGGAAGGATGTACAGCAGTTTCTATTGACAGTGGACACAGTTCTCTGTAGCTTGTACATTTCTTACTCTTTTGGATGTATGTACCAATGAATATTTTCCTCTTAAGTTCACTGTTATTTGATGTATTACATAATTATTTCTAACTCTCTGTCCCTTTTTTGCATCCTTTTTGTCAGTTTCATCTTGTGCGATACCTTTATCATTCAAATACCAAACAGCATAACACATCTTTGAAGGGAGGAAAAAAAAAATATCTTTCTGTATTCCAAGCAATGCATGGTTCAGCAGCTAGTAACAACAGTTCTAACTTTTTGTTCTGTCTGGGGCAGTTTGTGCATTTTCCTTGTCCCTTCCATTGTATTGAGAGAGTAGGATGTTTCAGTGTTTTATTATTTTTCTGTGATGTATAGACCAACTCAGTGCTGATAATCTTGTAGTTTGTCCACGAATATTTATAGGTGTGTGCACCTAGGTGCTAACTCTAAAATAAAAATTAGATACTCTTTTTTTTCTTCTGCATGCTTTTTTTTTATATGGGACTTTCAAGAAGTCCATTTTTGCCATTGAGAAAAAATTATCCTGAGAATTGACCTAAAGTTAAATTAAATGTCATTTAAAATTCCAGCTTCAAAAAAATCTGTAGCTTAAGTCATAGGCTTCTGTAAACATTCTCAAAGCATCTATTCCTTTTGACTCACTTGCAGTTCTTTAACTTTCTTGACTTTTGGAATGCCTGTCATACATAGTTTTTGCTTGTTTTTCCTGGCTACTATCCAGTTACTCTTTTTGTAATTATTTCCTGCTCTGTCCAAAATATGTTTGCTCTCTTGGATTGCTGGAGCTTTGATTTATTCTAACTTCTAAAACTTCTTGACTTTGAAAATGTTTGACTTCTTTGAACTGCAGCTTCCTCTACCTTTCCTGTTCCACTAAACCTTTCAAAAGAAGAGATGAGTCTGGTGGGAGGGGAAGCATGTAAGGGGAAAACGAAAGGAAAGCTCTGGCATCACTTGTTTTCAAACTGCGTTTGCCTTTGTGATGGGTTGACCCTGGCCAGCAGCCAAACAGCCACCCAGCCTTTTGCTTACCCCCGTCTCTTGAGGAATGGGGAGGATATAGAAGGAAGGCAAAAAGACGAGTCAATCAAGTTAGTGACAGTTTAATAGGGAAAGCAAAAACTGTACGTGCAAGCAAAGCAAAGTAAGGAATTCATTCACTACTTGCTATCAGCAGGCAGATGTCCAGCCGCTTCCTGGCAAGCAGAACTTCAGCACACTTAACACTTGCTTGGGCAGGCAAATTCCATCACCCACAAATGTCCTTCCTTCCCCCTCCTTTCCCTGAGCTTTTCTTCCTGAGAAGAGCTTTTTGTCCTCTGTATGTTTGGAAATGGTTTCTGGGATTAGTTGCTCTGTCAGCATCCCAGGGGATGAGGTGAGTCTCACTGGTGTGTAGTTCTACAGGTCCTTCTTCTGGAAGAGAGGAGTGACATTTGCTTTCTCCCAGTTGTCAGGATCCTCCTCTGATTGCTATGATGTTGCAAAGATAATCGAGAGTGGCCTTGCAGTGACATTGGCCAGCTCCCTCAACACTCATGGGTGCATCCCATCAGGTTTCATAGACCCTAGGTATACCCGGTTTGTTTAATGTTCCCGAACCTGATCCTTCTCCACTTGGAGTACGTCTCCCTTGTTCCAGACTTCCCCTCTGATCTCAGGTGACATCTGGTATTCCCAGTGGCAAATCTTACCAAGAAAACAAGGCATAGAAGGCATTAAGTACCTCAGCCTTTTCCATTTTTCCTGTCACCACTTTCCCAGCACCATTCAGTCATTGGACCCACATTTTTCCCAGTCTTCCTTTTACTGCTTTTTTTTGTTGCTTTTCATGTCCCTTGCCAGATTCGTCTCCAGTGTTAGAGAGCACACTGATGAAACGCATTCTGGTAGGGAACAGTCAGTACAGTGTCTGTAATGTAAAGTTTTGCTGCACTAGCAGACTGGAGTTTCTGGGGATGTCCCTCAGCCCCTGACTGACTGAAGGGGATCCCAGAGGCATGTTAGGTTTGGATTTTCAAGAAGCCCCGGCAAGATTCTTCCCCAAAAGCTGTGAAGGAAGGAAGGAGATCCAGCAGTGGAAGAGAGACTCTCTTGTGACTTGAGGGCTGGGAGGCACAAGGTCACACTGCAGGATGGAGAAGGATCAGTAGTGTGCACCAAAGATAGGTGCTGGCACTGGTTTTAGTTGATGATCTGGAGAAGGTAAGGTAGAGTGAAACCTCCCAGTCTATGTCAATGAAAGCTTGCTAGCATTGGTACTCTGGGTGCAGCATGAAACAGTGTGTGATCAAATCAGTGCTGGGGAGCCCCACTGTGGGAAGTACAAGGTTTTATATTTGGAAGAAGGTTAATCTAATGCATGCTTCCTCAGTGCTGGACTTGGCATCAGCACGCCCGGTTTGGGAAAAACCTTGGTGTCCTCGTACGTGGTTGTCTGCGCTGCTGGGCTTGGTGCGCGTTTGGGTGCCAGGGAGCTGGGCACTGAGAACAGCGGCAGTTGTCAGTGTGACACTGGAGCACTGTGCGCAGTCCTGATGGCAGCTTCTCGGACGTTGGGGAGGTAGAGATTAAGGAGGGAGAAAGTCAGCTAAGATCCTCAGAAGCAGGATTGCTTCTGTATTCTTAGGTTGTGTTCTTGTCCTGCTTTCCCCATCTGCGCTTGTATGAGATGTGCCTTTGCATCTCAGATGCAAATATTTGGCTTTCATTTTCCATGGTGTTGGAAGATTCGTGGTAGTCACATTGTGACAGATTTTTTCTTATAATAGCTTTTAATTTTTTTTTTCCAATGATAGCAATTCCTTAATCTCACTGTATAGCTAACTTGAGTTCTTACGGCTTCTGGAGGAAGACACTGAACAGAACTTGTCCTATGTTGAACTAAAATAAGCTGGCCACGCAGTAATAAGAATTTTACCTCCTTACACCCTTCCCTTCCTTTAGATGTTTCTCTTGACTCTTTTCTGAGCATCTCTTTGGCCAGTATTTGCTGTCTTTCAGGATCTCTGCTCTCTTTTCCTTTGCTCTTCTCTCTTTTTGTGACTAGCTGTCTCTCACCTTGCTCTTTTTAACTTTCTTGGCCTTTGTGCTCTGTCTGCCCTATTACACTTCCACTTGTCTCTGTCCTTTCCCCTGCTCTTGATTCTCTCTTTCTGTTTGTATGGCTCTCAGGTTTTGGCCCAATGATTTAATGAGAGAACATATCATACTGAGTATTTCAAGCGTATTAGTAAAAAGCTAACTTCAGACCAAAAACTATGAAACATCAGCTCTGCTTCAGTTTTGCCAATTTTGTTCCTTGATATGTCTTTCTGTTTCTAATTTGATCAGTTGCAATTGGAAGATGATCAGGGTGTGAATTTGGGACTTGAGAGCAGTTTAACACTTCGCCGTCTTCTGGTCTGGACATATGATCCTAAAATAAGATTAAAGACCCTTGCAGCACTTGTTGATCACTGTCAAGGTCTGTTTAACATTAATTTAGTATTTCTGAGGAAGTTATGTAACTTTGAGTGGTTGTGCATGCCAAAGGTGGATATCAATAATATCACTGTTATGTTTTTTTAGAAAATTTAAAGTAGCTAATCCAGAGGATTCTCTCTCTTTTAGTTTAAGAAAAAACCTGATGAATTATAGTGCTGTTTTGATACACTTAGGCTTTTTGCTTTTTTTTTTTTCCAAACTAGAACGTGCTTGAGAAATCCTTCAAATTTAAAGTATGCACTTTTCATGCTGTTTCCAGTTACTCAGTTTTAGTCATCTTTCAGAGAATGCTACCTTGTTAAAAAACCCATTAATACTCTATGAAATGGTTGGCTTAGTCTCTTCACAAAGTATGAGTATTATGCTAGTCCTCTGTATATGATGGCATAAAGGAGTCATTTGCAACTTGTCTGCAGATTCATGTGAAACCATGAAACTTTACAAATCTGCAAATAGTGTGTGGCTGTGTTGGCAGTCTGCAAGAAAATGCTGAGGAGCGGTGCTGGAGCTGACTAAAACTTTGTCCAGTAACTGACCTGTAGGCTATGCTTCTCCCTGAGGGTATTGGAGCTTTGCTGTCTTTGAAAATAAGTGGAGATTGTGGCCCTTCGGAAAGAGCATCTTCACCAAAAAAGCTTACAACATCTGTTTTACCTTGATTATTGGAATTGGTAACAATTTTGAAAAAAAAGTGGGCTTTACTTTTAAGACATTCAAGAAAATTTTGAATGCTACAGCCCGTGCTGCAAGGAACCTTTACGATGTGCAGCATAACAGCAAAACAAGTACTAGTTCGTTGGTTTGTTGGTTTTTTTTTTTTTTTTGACAGCCTCATACCTTTCAGTTGCAAGAAGACAGGAGATAGTACCTAAAGGAGCTATGGGGGGGACTATAAAGAAAGCAGGAAAGATATGTTTGTGTGTATGTATGATGTATGTACACAGAGCATCTGAGAGAGAGTCAAGTACAGGAGAGAAAGAAAACATACTAAGGCTCCTTTCATGCTATTGGGGTGGGGGCGGTGGGGAAGAAAAGAAGCATAAAGTCAACCTTTGTGTGTGGTCTGATGCCTTGAAATTTGCATTCCTCCAAGCCACCATAAAGTAGACAGAATATGATGTCAGAGAACTGCGCTTAATGCTTCAGTGAGATTAGTGATTTATGCCTTAAAACCTAGGAGCTACCTGTAAACATAAAAAAAAATGTACTTTTGCTACATTTTAGAATTCCTGCTCTGAGTGACATATGACTAGCTAAAATCAATGGCTGCTGAATTTAAGTGTGGTGTGTATATTCTTTTTTTCCCTCAAACATTCCTGTTCCTCTCCCCTATGATCTTACAGGGAGAAAAGGTGGTGAACTAGCCTCAGCAGTTCATGCCTATACTAAAACAGGAGATCCCTACATGAGGTCTCTGGTTCAGCACATTCTTGGACTAGTATCCCATCCCGTACTGAATTTCCTTTATCGCTGGATTTATGATGGGGAGCTGGAGGATACATACCATGAGGTAATGTATGTGATACAATAATTATTTTTTTCTCTGTTTGTTTGCTTTGTGGGAGTATTAATATGTGGGAAGCTTAGAGGAGAATTTGAAAAGTAGACTGTGATGGAAATGTATAGCATATGAGTAAGTAATATATACAATAACAACATGAAATGTGACACTCTCCATGGATTCAGTCAGTGTGATATCTGGAGGTTGGAATGATGCAGTATGTTGTTTTCCATGAATCATATCCTGGGTCTGTTTAGTAGAGGCAGAATGGTGGACTAACAATAGATGCTTGCCTCTGAAGAGAGACAGTCATCTATCTTTTTTTGCTTCGTGTAACAATAGTAATGTACGCAGAGTTCTTTATAACTGTTCAGAATGCAAGCCTTATATTTGGAATGAAGTTCAGAATATTCTGCTTTTGACTACCTACTGCTGTCCTCAGCTTCCTAACTAACTTTGGTTTGTCAAATTGGGTAGAAGAGGTTTATGGCTCCAGAGTTCCTCTAGAAACTCTGCAGGGTGTTTTGTTCTGACTTCTGTAACAGCAAGTTCTAGTAAGTGTCCTTTTTCTTCTGAGAAATGTTTTTACACCTTTTTAAGCTCTCCCAACTCTTTTTTTTCCTGTCTCCAATCAGTACAGTCTTGTTAAAATGATTTTCTTTTTTGGTTCCAAGAAGCCAAAAAATAATTTTTAAAAATGAATTGAGCACTTCTGAGACACATCTGAGTAACTTTACTTGAGCATGAAATATGCTGTCTGATTTCTGAAACTGTCCATCTGGGTCAAAATTAAAATGAGTACCAATATCACCCACAGCTGATCTTTAAGGTCATCATTAGGAGACTTGCATGAAATGTCTATGAATCTTCACAGCTAGAAGTATAAAATAGACTTTTTTTTCCCAGCTACTCCTCAGGCATGTGAGGTGTTGTCTTTTTTGTTTTTATATTATTTATCAGTTTTCAACTCTTTGTTTAGAAATTTACATGGCCACTGTAAGAGTGTTCTTAATATTGAAAATCACTGTTGGATGTGGAATACTGAAAGCTACAATTTTCATAGCATAGGTGCAGTTTTTGAACAAAGGCAGTTGGCCATTCTTGGTGGAAATGGTATATGGAGGCAGTGAAAGAAGTTCTTGTCCAAAAAAATGAGTATCTTGCTTGACAGGATGAGGAGAGAATCCATCCACAAGTCATTTTAACAAAACTAATTGTGTAATTTTAGTTTCTTACAAATGAAAGTATTTTCTGGTGTGGAGCTGAGAGATCTTAGCATTTGATTACTAGTTCAGTTGCAGGATTTCTTGGTTTGGGGTTTTTTTGTTGTTTGTTTGGGGTTTTTTTCTGCAATTCTACATCTGTTAAAATAGGAGGATATCCAAAGGGGCTTGATTAAAAATACAACCAGTAAAATAAAAGCATATTATATTTATATTCTGAACTTTTATCTCTTACCCTACCTGTGTAACTAATTGCCAGAAAATGCTATATGCTTCTGTATTTCGTAGTGTATGTTTTACAGATAGCACACTTTACCCTGGGGTAGTCAAGGTTTCATAATGTACAGAGGAGACTGAATTATGTGAGCTCTTCTTTAACTTTTTTCTTCGGCATTCATATAGGTCAACATACAATTTACATATCAATTGCCAGGACAACTCTGCATGTTAGCTATGAAAATTTTTTTTTCCTTTTTTACTTAAAAGAACAACTCAGAATATTTTTACAGTTGTCTGCATACAGAAATGAAACACTAGGGGAGAGAGTTTACATTGATCTTTTGTTTTTAATATTTATTTCAATCTACAGTTTTTTGTAGCTTCAGATCCTACAGTTAAAACTGATCGGTTGTGGCATGACAAATACACTTTGAGGAAATCAATGATCCCGTCTTTTATTACAATGGAGCAATCAAAAAAGGTATGAATTCAAAAGTTAATCTTCTAACGATTTGTTTGCCCTATGCTGCTGTTTAGATTTGCATTAAGAAAATAGAGACCAAATTTAACAATAAATAATAATGTTAAGAATTTTAGAACTGTTTGCTGAGGAAGACTGTAAGACTGTTTCTCCTTTCCATTCTCTAACTGATAAACTTTAAGGAAATCTCAAGGGGGGAAAAGAAGTTTGTGTTTAAACCCTTTTTATGTTAGCATTGAAGTTGGGGATTGCTGTGGTTGGGATTGTGAAGCTAAGAGCACAGAAAGGTGACAAAACATCCTGTTGTCCTGGTGGTTGTGGGTGGCTTTTTTGTCTGGTGTGGTTTTTCTTATATGCAAATCACTTTAAAAATAAAAACAAATCCTTTTTTGTTCAGGTCCTCCTAATAGGAAAATCCATAAACTTCCTGCATCAAGTTTGTCATGATCAAACTCCATCCACAAAGATGATTGCTGTGGCAAAATCTGCAGAGTCTTCGAAAGATGGTAGAGTATCAGTGTTAGCTGCTTCCCTTTGAACTGAGCTCTGTACAGTGTGTGGTTTACACTCTAAACTGACATTTTGGATAGTGGGGTGGAAAGGAGTACAAAAGTCCCATCTGCCCCAAAATAAAGGTATTCTAACGGATACTTGCATTTTACAAAAGATACATGAAGATGCATATGTGTAACTTTCTTTTCTTATTTTGATAGGTTTGCTGGATGGTTGTTAATGTACTAGACTTCTGAATGAAACCATTCAGAAACCAGTCTGTCTTCAGCTGACTTTTGTTGAGAGGGCTGGGGTGGGGGCACGGATATTCTTGAGTACTGCAGTAAGAATTTAGTACTTGTGACTCCTCATCAAATATACTTCCTCATACGATTCCATAATAATACCGAATTAATTCTGTGATTAAAAAATATGCAGTTAGTTGTAAATAAGAGAATGAGCAGTAAAAAATAGGCAGGACAGCAGCCTTTCTGTAAATGCACTCTACCGCTATAATACATCCAAAGAAAATTTGAGTATATGGAAGGTTAATAAAATTTTTTCAAGATTACTTAAAATTGGGATTGCTGTCTGTTTAACGTTAAACCAGAACTTAACTATCAAAATTCCTTCAGGTTGTTTCTATTTAGAAGAGATTTCAGTTTTAGCGAATGAGAACTTGTATACCATTTGCAGTTATTCTTTGGTGGCAAATAATAAACATCTAAAACAAGGAGACTTTATGTGTACATAGTAAGCAAAGAAGGTAAGGTAATGTGTAGGATGCTGCTGCATCTGGGAGAAAGGACAACTTGCTTTCTCCTGGTGAAGGTGATAGTTTACTACTATAACTTCCTTTTAGAACTCATTTAATATACCAGAGAGTCTAATTGTTAAGATATAGATCACTGGGATAACTTCTCTGGTGCTCTTTGGTACATAGTTTCTAGAAGTGTAACGGTGTCCTACTAGTATATCCAGCTTTTGCCAGGAGAATTACCTAAATGTTTCTTTTTCTGTCAAGTTCTTTACTTGGTTTTCTAAGAACATCCTTCTCTGCACTTTTTGACATCTTGTCCAATATCTCTTCTGTTATTCCTGTACTCAGATATGACTTTATTATATATAACTTTGAAGCTTGGTTTGTGGGATTGTCTTTTTGGTTTTTTTTTTCTTCCTCTAGATTAACCTTGGATTAGTTCTTATATTAACTCTTCACAGTGTGGACTTTCAGCATGAGTACCTGCATGAAAGATGTTCCAATAATAAAATCTCATTCATTTCTGCAAGAAAATTTCATCTAATAATGTGACTTTTGTACCATCCGCAGTGCTTGCCTAGTCAAAGATGCGCTTAAAGTGCAGAGAGGGGTCGGGGTTAAGTGAATAAGAGCTGTAAATGCATTTGAACCGTCTTGCCAGCTGCTCCTGAAAGAGACAAAAACATTCTTTAGCTACACTGCTTTCACCACTTTACACAGTGTTTATGGCCGTGCTTTTCCAATATATTTTTTTTAATTTGCACTTGTTTCTCTCTCCTCGATTGAATGGAAGATCTGCACAAATATAGGTTCCCTATTATTGTAGGAGACAAGAGCTTTAAAGCAAGTACATTATCTTAAGTGCTGAGAATACCCGTTTCAGACAGAAGAGTAGTTTTAGAGATGGATGTTATCCACTATATCTGCCATGTGCTGAAGGCACGCCGAGCCTATGGTGTGCAGCCTAAATACCTCATAGTATTGCACTGCCTTAATTCCGCGCAAAACTGTGTTTGTATTTAGGGCATTTTACCCATTCAATCCAGAAAGAACATTTTGTGTCAGTGATGTTGGAAATGCATCCTTTCATCCTTGTTTGTGCCATCTGACAATATCCTCAGTCCCTTCGGGTAATGACTTATAGTAAGACAATGGAAAGCTAGGGTGCCAGCCTGGATTCTGGATACTTTTTCTCATTTTAAATCTGAACATTTCATGGGTTTGGCTGTACTTTTTATTTCTTTAATTTGCTTTGGAATCTTAACTCTCATGTTTCCCCTGTTTCCTTTTGATGCTGAAGTAATCATGATGTAAAAAAACTGTCTGAACATGTATTAAAGTGGGAAGTCGGAGATGAAGGCACAGGCAAACTAGGCAATTGCCTGCTGCCTGTTGGCTTTACCTGTGCCTTGAGCCAGTCCTAGGCCCGGTCTGTGTGTCCAGTAGCTGAAGGTATTAGCTCATAACTCTTTTTGTGTTGGCTTGTTCCCTCTTTTGCTTTGCCCATTAGGTTTGCAGCATCTTGTGAAAAGACACTTGCAGGAATAGATCATTGGGGTGTTGTACCTTACTGTGTTCTGTCTGTGAAACTCCTTTTTTAGCTTCCCCCTGCCCGCCCCCCCACCCCCTGCCTTCTGGAAGTTCTTCCTTCTTCCTCTAAAGCCAGCCGTGAAGCCGCGTGGCAGGTCAGATGGCTGGTACCACTACGCATGCAAGCAGCCTCGCTTGAACCCATCTTTTGAAGACAACGGTTAGGAGGACAGGATCTGCTGACGGGGAAAGACTAGATGAAAGTCAGAACTGATGGGATGTTCTCACCGCCCTGTTGCCCTGTACCAGTGAGACAAATGCATTTGCACGAGTGGATGTTTTTCCCTTTTGCCCAGCGGTGGGAACGCTGCTGCGCGTTTCCTTACCTGAGCAATGCAGGAATGGCTTTGTCAGATCACACTACATCTCTGCCTTGACCAGAGTGAGCAGAGGCCTTGGTGAGCTGTGTCTCTCCTCGTTTGCTGTCAGTGACTGGAAAGGGCACTTTGAGAATTCCTTACTGCAGGCTGTATTAATTCTCACATCTCCTAAGCTTGATGCGTGTTACTTGACTAAGTAGTATTCTCCTAGTGTAGGGATTTTGAGCACAGCAATGTATTTTACAAGTGTGATCTTTTTGACATCTCTGCGTATGCTTGCACTTCTGGTGTATTATGGAGAGTTTCACTTACCGCATGAGAGTTTGGAAACCTCAGGGGATGTCATTGAACTAGACATCGTGAGGTTTCCCTCATGAAGGAGTGACTTCTTTATTAGAACCGCTGTTTATTTCTTCAGTTTAAAAGCATTTTATTAATTGAGGCTGAATCTCATCAGAACAACGTGAAACTTGGTTTTAATTTTTCCTGTCTGCAATACAGAATGAAACTAATCCTGGAGCAGGCAGTGTGCTGTCTTACACTAATTTGGTACCTGGATCTTCATTTTTTTTACCTTTAGAACAGTAGTTGTGTAATTAAAAATTGTTGGAAGCGTGAGTATATCCTTTAATGCTGAGGAAGGTCTGAATCTTATGATAGTTGGCAGTCCAGTATTTGGAGTTCTGTTCCATGTTGCCTGAAGAGGCCACACTTCTTGCTATCTCCTAACAGCCTTATTGCGGTCCCTTTCTTAATAAGCTTGTAGTTGTAGTAGGAAGCGTATTTCACTCTTTTCTAAAAGGCAGTGCCCTATTTTCTGCCCCCAAATTGCCATACATTTAAGGTGGAGAAGAAAACATGAGGTTGCTGGCTGTCCCTCAGGTAACACAAGCGTATTCCCTCCTCTCTTTCTGATTTATATGTGGGAACTCTTTTCTGTTGAATGTTCTGACTGGTTCTTAGATTTCCTCCCCCCCACCCTTAGAAGTGGCTTCTGATTTAGATCCTCCTCACCCCCACAACAAAGCTTTTCCCCACTCTGAGCTTTTAGATCTCCTTCAGTTACTGCAATTCACAGAGTCAAATATTTCAGCAAGCTAAAAAACCAAAACAAAACACTTTCTGTGTGAAAGTGATGAAATAATATGACCTCTTATTGGAAAGTACAAGCTGGGCACAGATAAAAGTAGTAATGTTGAAGTATGGGCTGCTTTGGACTTGCTTTCACTTTGGCTATGCCAAATGTATAAGATAGTGGATCAGAATAAATAGTAATTTCTCTGCTTCTGTGTTTCAATTCTGAAGCTTGTTTGCCTCAGTTTTGGAAAAATACTACTTTAATTTTAACTTACTTCTTTTTTTCTTTTTTTTAGCTGCTGATTTGTTCACAGATCTGGAAAATGCATTTCAAGAGAAAATTGATGCAGCTTATTTTGAGACCAGCAAGTACCTGCTGGATGTTCTCAACAAGAAGTACAATTTGCTGGAACACATGCAGGCCATGAGGCGCTACTTACTACTTGGTCAAGGAGACTTTATCAGGCATTTAATGGACTTGCTCAAGTAAGAGAGTAGGAAGGGTAATTATGTGGAATTTCTGATGTTTGCAAATGTGCATGATCAGCACAGAAACTTTTGCTTTTGGAAGAGGACCCTTTAAGTATCTTACTACTCAGAGGTTTAATTGAACAACTTTTAAGTTCTATTTTGGGTTTGGTTTCGTTGACCCTGAGACTTAAACTTTGTTCTTCCTTTTTGGCAGAAAGTATATACAGTACCATTTCACTATGTCTTGAAAAGTTGCACTAACATAGATATCAATACGCTGGCCCTGTGCCAGCCTCGAGGATGTTAGCATTTCTCTTGCTCCTGTCAGCAAGTTTAAGCAGGAAAGTTGGTTGCTCTTGATGCCACTAGTTAGCATTGCTGAGAATGTTAGACCTCTATATTTTGGAGGTGTTTGGTCCAAAGCATTGTGTCAAAACCCCTCAATGCGTTTTTAAAAAATTAATTGATGCCTCACCAGCCTCTGTTTTAAGTGCTCAGGTGTACCCACAAGTATCAGTTTCAGTTCTTAGTGTATTTGCAAGCTTGCTGCTTTTACATGCCAGTGCTACTGATGAAACTTAGTTTATCAAAAGTGTCCTTTACAAAGCTTTCCTTTGGTCCAGAAGGCAGGCTTTGTAATAGAGCTTCCATTAACTTTTGTAAATCAGAATCAGTGTTGTCTGGTGATGATTTGTACATGACCATGCTTTTTTAAGTGCAAATTAGTGTGAAGCAGAATAAGGTTGGTTTGTGGAGTCGGTATTACATTTGAGGCAGAAGTAGTGAGGGGCTTTCCAGTACTGATCATGGGGGAGAGGAGTAGTGCAAGGTGCTTGTTACTTGCGTGTTGCAACTCTTTGGAAAGTTTAAGTGGCATAGAGGGGGTGGGTTTGTGTGCTTCTGCCAGCACTTCTAAGCTTGTGAGATGGCTATCAGTAAGTGTCTCAAAACTGAAATGAAATTATTGGTTTGATGTGTTAATGATGTAATCTGCCTCATTTTAGATATGAATGCAACTCAAATTACAGAATAGCTATGCTAGCAATCCTGGTAATTTCAAATTACTGGCATTAAATGAGGATAAAGTTACTCCTCATGCTGATGTTCAGGTGTATAGCTGCATATGAATAGACATATTTGCTCATACTCTGCTCAGATATTTTGCTCATTGATTTTCTTTGTGGTTAAGACTGAAAGAGTAATATGGGAGGTTTTGAAAGTCTGTCAGAGAAGAGTTTCACTGTGTGCTGCGGTTACTACCAAATTGCTGCTGCAGAGTATCTCAGTAATATGCCATGACTGTTTGTTTCATAACCACCAGGCCAGAGCTTGCACGACCAGCTACAACCTTATATCAGCATAATCTAACTGGAATCCTTGAAACAGCGGTGAGGGCAACTAATGCCCAGTTTGATAATCCTGAGATTCTCAAACGACTGGATGTTCGACTTCTGGAGGTCTGTTGCATCATGGTGACTCTGACCTGAAACATACCTTGTGTTGTGTGTGTATACATGCAGACACCTACATGAAGCAAAATTTTCATATGTGTATATAGTAAATACATTTCCCCCCCTTTCTGTTGAAGTCTACTTTGAATTACGTAAACCTCATTTAATAAGTCTTCTCTTCTTTTCCCATTTCCTGCCTATTGTTTATTTGTGTTTCAAGCTGTGGGTTTACAGCCGTTTCATTGACAATACAAAGTTGAGTATTTGGGGTCTAACAGTAATTGATGCTGGTGGCCCTGATTTGAGGTTCTGCAAACAGCTCCTACTGCTGTTGCTCTTGCAAGAATCTGGGGCGTAGTCTCTTTGTCACCAGTAGTTACAAAGAGTGAAGCAATGAAAGTGCATTTTATGAAGGAGAACTCTGGTAAGAAACTTGAGTTAATGAGAGAGCTCCAGTCCCAGAGGTGGGAGTTAACTTGTGAACTGCAGCATCTGAAATAAATCTATACCTTAGGCTGAGTCCTGTCTGAGAAGTTTTTCCTTCCCTTCATTTCCTTTACTAGCTCCAATGGAAAACCATTGACATTACAAACATCAACACTTGGGTGAGATGAATCCCACCCTTGTGTTAATTTTTGCTTAATCTGCTACTTTCAACAAGGAACTCCTATATGTCATATTGATGTGGCTGCTTGTTTCTTCATAGGCTGTGGAGAATGGAAGAGTAAGCAAGAGCTGGTCTGTGCTCTGATGATACACTGAAAGTAGCTTATCTTTTTAATACAGGTATCTCCTGGAGACACTGGATGGGATGTCTTCAGCTTGGACTATCATGTTGATGGGCCAATAGCAACGGTAATGTCATATACTGCTGGCTGTGAACACATCTCAGATACTGAATTGAGTTGCTCATTTTTTTTTTAATTGAAATAACCTTTTTTTATTTTATTTTATTCTGAAGTGTAAGATCAGAGAGACTTCCTTTGTTTGGCGTCTAGGATGCACTGACTATGTAAACAGTTGAGCCAAAATCTCAGTTCTTATAAATTAACCGTGAGTGCTGAAAAACTACATATAAAACAGTCATTGCTGAAAATCAGTAATTCATTTGTTCCAGGAGAGATTTTAGCAAGTACTTAATAAATGGAGTGCTCTTCTTCCGTTACTACTCTGTAGCTGCTAAGTTGGGATAATTTGCAAGGAACTGAAGAACGTATTTGAGGAGAACCTATTTGTTCTGTTTAGATTAAATTTGATAGGTAGTGTTCATTAGAACTACTGAGAAAAAAGCTGCAGTATTGATCAGAATGCATTTAGCCTCTGTAAAGAACTTGTAAAGAGCTATTTTTTTTAAACAGGAAATGAAAATGTGAGTCTGACCAGCACAAGGAATTTTCATATGTAGTTTGAAAAGAGCAGAATGTTTAGGCTTTGTCACGTTCACCCCTTCTTACGCTTCCTGCAGTGCCCTGTGCCTAACGATGTTAGGTAACTCAGTTCAGCCCTTGAGGGAGGATCTTTCCAAAAGCTCTGGGGCTTCCAGGGTTTTTGTTTTGATAATACTTACCATGAAACTGCATGGGTTAGACAAGACGGGCTGCGAAGAGGTTCTTGGTCCTTCAGAACACGCGGTATGCCTATTTAAATTTGTACTGATATTTTGTTTGTTTTGCAGGTATTTACACGTGAGTGCATGAGTCACTATCTAAGAGTATTTAATTTCCTTTGGAGAGCAAAGCGAATGGAGTATATTCTTACAGATATATGGAAAGGGCACATGTGTAATGCAAAGCTGCTGAAAAGTATACCAGGTGAGAGAGACCCAAATGGATAACATACTTGTGAACTGGATTTAGATGACTGCATCTTATTTTAAACTGTGTTAAGAGGGGAAAAAAGTAGTCTGTTGGGACATGAATTTTGTATTTTGTTGCTGCTCTTGACTGTTTAATGGTAGATGATGATGAAGATAAAATAACATTATTGTAAATGGAAGTTTCCCATTTGTTGTTTTACTTAATCCTCGGTTGTGAGTTTTTGTAGCAGTGAGCAAATGAAACATCCCATGTCTCTGGAAAAAGACCGTTACTCTTCCATCCCCTTTTATTCATCTTCCTTGATGCCTTCCGATCTGTACCCTGTGTCTCCCTCTTTCTTGTGCTGGAAGTAGTAAGTCTCATGCCTGCACATTTCTGAATTTACTAGTTTTACCTTCACTCATTCCCTGTGCTTTTGTTTAGCTAAGAAGAGAAACAGATGTTTGAGAAGAAATAGGAAAGCTCTTAAGTGTCGTGGCTGTGGTGTGTGTTTAATGGACCGGGATGTTTTGATCCTACTTCTCAGCTGAGAATATAGTCATATTTGTGAGCATCTGTACTGGGTCACTCTTGACTTTTTTTTACCTATCTACATTTCTCTCAGTAAAAAGTAGCTATTGAGGGTTACACTTCTTTCTGGCATAGTAATATTTACAAAGATATATTTATGTTTTTATAATTAGGAACTGTTTGGTGGGTGGGAGTGGACACCTTGGCCTCAGAAGTTTGCCGGGAAACAAGCTCTTGTGAAGTCTGCTCTAGTGCACAAGGCCAGTCTCCGGAACTGTACAGGATGACTACGTTTCCTTTCTGCTTCTGTGAGATAGGATTTAGTTTACTGTTGTTTCCCTGCCCCACATAAGTGCTTGTTTGACTCAAAACCAGTAGTCTGTTGCGTTCTTGCTTTATGTTCCCTTTGAGACTAGGGTGCGGTTAACAGATTGTATTCTCGTTACCCGAGGGTCTTCAGGCTGGAGCTGTCTCCCGTTGCTAGGGCTTTATTTGTTGTTTCATTCTCGGGAGGAAGTTTGGCTTTTCTTCATTTTTTTTTTCAAACACCCCACCACCACCACCTTGGGAGGTCTTTCTAATGCTTTGCCTTGGAGCAGTCTTCACCAGGTAAAAGCTCAATTGCTTGTTGCCTTTTAGGTTTGGCTACATTTTAAGTAACACAGACATTTAAAATGCTGGCCGAGCTGTTACAGCTGTTGTTGGCAGAAGGAGCAGAGTGTTGTATTTCTCAGCTTGTGCCTCTGATAAAGGAGAGTATGTTTACAAAGACCTGTACTGCCTTCTGCCTGGAGGGACAGGAGCCTTGCTCACTGGCATGTCTAAGTTGGAAGCTGAAATACAGGGAGAGTCCACCCCAGCACTGATTTGTGAAGTACTAGTAGAACTTGCTTTTATTTTCTCTCTCTCTCCCTCCAAAACAGTACCTTCCCCTTCCAGTCACAGAGCACTAAATGGAAGATGGTAACTGATAGGGGGAAGCAGCTGTGAGTGTCTTTTTGTTTTTCAACCACAAAGACGTAGCGTTGACTTCCAAGGATAGCTTTATTCACAATTCCCAAAAAGTCTGAACAGCCAGGGATTTTATGCTTTAAAGGAGTACTTCTAGACAGTACTGTCAAGCTCGCTCTTTTCCTATCAGTAATTGGAAGAAGAAACACAAATGTATCCAACTCACCACTGCTGAGGAATTTCTGTTGTTTAGCCAGCCCTGGAGGGTGTGGTGGTTTTGGTTTTTTTTTTTTTATTGATCCTATTTAAAGTAGATGCAACATAATGTGTTAGGGGTAGTCTTCCTGCAAAGGCAGAAGAAATGGAGAACAGAGTAGCTTCTTGTAATATCTTTCAGATCATTGGATGGTCCTGTAACATCCCAAGATGTGAAAATGTAGAATTCCTTTTGTAGTAGTCTCATAGCTTGTCTGCAGTGGCAAATTACTTCGGCAGCTTTTTAGAAATTACTTCCTCTGTCTGGATATTTGCCTGATTCCAGAAGGCTGAGTATCTTAATGCCAGAGAATTTTTGCAGTTGATGGTGATCTTGATATTACCCTCTTGCAACAGGGGTACCTTCTCTTACAGGTGAGCAGCTGAGGCCATTAGTGACTTACCTGTGTGTCTCTCTTGTGGATCAGGGAGTTGAACCTGGACCACATGAGCCACAAATTCCCTACCCCTGTCATAACCAACCTCTCTTTTGGTCTCAGTGTAGCTAAGTAATGCAAAAATATGCTGTCTGAAGGCTAATGGTAAAAGATGTGAGGCCTCAGAAGAAACTGCAGATCTGTGGCCTCAGATTTTCAACCAAAAGAACACATGGGACATTAACTGTATTTTGCTCTCTTGGGACTGAGAGGGTGTTTTTCACTTGTGATATTCAGCAAGTTTCCAGCACTATCTGAGCACACAGTCAGTGTCATCTTTGGTTCACGTTTTCCAGGAGTTAATTGTGCAATGTTCTTTGCTCGTCTGTTGCCAGCCAGTATTGCTGCTACCATCCAAGATGAGCAGCTGTTCTATGAAGTATTCAATTTGGTAGAAAAAAGTTTACCAAGCTGGTTTGATGGCTGTGCCTGTCCTTGTGGTCTTTAACATGCCATCTCTTTGGATTTTTTACAGAGCTTTCTGGGGTGCTGCATCAGTGTCACGTTCTGGCATCAGAAATGGTCCATTTCATTCATCAAATGCAGTATTACATTACATTTGAGGTATACTCTATCCACCCAATTAGTTGCTTAAAAATGAAGTACTTTTAATATTCTGTATGTGTTGTGTGTCTTAAATTTCAAAGAGCTTGTCATCTAGCAAATCAAAACAGCCCAATCCTGAATCATTGCTCCAGGTCCTTGAATGTTCGTGGGATGAACTCTGGAACAAGGTCCAACAAGCACAGGATTTGGATCACATCATTGCAGCTCATGAAGTTTTTCTAGACACCATCATAGCTCGGTGCTTGCTGGATAGCGATTCCAGGGTAAGTCTTCTCCTTTGCATTAAATTGTGGCTTTGTGATCTTGGCTTATGCGTTAGGAGCCGCCTTCTCTTGTGTTGTAGGAGCAAGGGGAAAAGTAATTTTTCTTGCTCTGATATAAGACCTTATTATGATAGGCTCTGTATATACTCCCTAGACAGTGACAGATGCTGATTATAAAACTTGTTAACAGTGTGGGCCAGTTGGTTTTGGTCCAAAGAAGCTGTGTGATCATGCAACAACTGAATAGGGCTTTGCAAAACAGTCTCTCCAGCTGTGCGTGAAAAGATTTAGTTTACTCACATCCTGAAGAATGGTGGTAACTTAAAACTCTCTTGCTGTACAACTGTTTCATTGTTTTGTTGCTTAACTGTCTCACAGGTACTTCTCAACCAGCTTCGGGCTGTTTTTGATCAGATCATTGAGCTCCAGAATGCCCAGGATGCAATGTACAGAGCTGCTTTGGAGGAGCTGCAGCTGAGGTTGCAATTTGAAGAGAGGAAAAAACAGCGTGAGCTTGAGGTACAGTAGGGATGTTACTAGAACGTGAAAATTAATTGAGGCAGATGTATTTGTCTTTTGATACACAGAGGATTTTAGGTATCATGTAGAGGTACAGCAAAAATGAAAAATGTATTTGGGACAGATGTAAAAGTCAGCAGCAGCAGCAACTAGTGAATTCAAACAGAACTCCTGAAAGGTGTTTTTCATTTCTGTCTTGCCCCAAACCTCTAGGTGAGCAGATTCTCTAGTGGCCTTTGGAGGATGAGAAATTTAGGGCTCTCTTAGGAGAAGGAAATAGAAGAGGCTTTAATATTCTAAACCCTTTTGCAAAAAGTGTCATAGCTCCATGCCTGCCTCCTTACTGTCAGTCTGTGGGACATGCAGTGCTGAGGTGAAACTCGCCTGATTCGCTAACCCCAGATTTCTTTTGTGTGCTGTACAACCACCAAGGGGACTGATAGTTTCAATATTGAGACTTGCATGTTTAGCTTTCTATGGCAATGGTTGTTTTCTATAAACATGGTGGTTTAGCTGGGCAGAAGGTGGCCCAGTTAGCAACTTTCATCATGTGACACTTGACCTCTTAACTCATTTGGTCTCTGTGTAGGGCAAGTGGGGTGTAACTGCATCAGAAGATGAAGAAGAGAGCAAGAGGATGAAAGAATTTCAAGACTCAATACCCAAAATGTGCTCACAGCTGCGAATACTCACTCACTTTTACCAGGTGCCCCTTAGATTTTTTTTTTTTTTTTTTTTTTAATATGGATGCTGAGCTTTGATATGTAGAACTCAATTTCACCTATTGAGTAGATGTAACTTCTGTATTTGTGTGTGCAGTTTGTGGACATAAGTCTTCATTTTTTTGCTTCTCTACTTAGAAGCCTGTATTCACTGTTCCTCAGTAGACAGTAGGTTTTGTGATTGTCTATGTTCCCATGACAAAGGGTAATAGTCTCTTCATGTAAGTCTCCTCCTTCGTCCGGGAGTGGAAGTAATAGCTAACTTCTGCTGTAATCTGGGGGAAAAAAAGAGTTCCTTCTGCATTCCATTTTTTCTCACCGCCTTTGCAAGTTATTGCTATTAAAGACTGCAGAAAGGGCCCTTATTAAGGGCCTAACACTTGATGGGCAACGGGTAGACTGTTTGAGAGAACGTGCAAAGGCTGTCTTCTTTAATGGTAATTATTCTGGCTTTGTCTTAATTTGTTATATCTGATTCTAAAGGTCCCATACCCCAGAAAAATAAGCTGTTAGATTTCAGGGAGAGCATTCCAGAAAGCGATGAAAGGGAGGATGCAGCACTATGTGCCACGGCAGCCTTTCAGGGTTAGACCCCAGATCAACTGAAAACCAAAACCCTATCCCAACTCATCTCTTGACTTTGACATGTGAGATACGCTTGGTGTAGTGTACTTTTTAACTTCTCTTATTTATCACCTTTGGCATGCCTGAAGTTAGGATTTTTAATAATGTTGATAATGAGTTTGACTTTAAGTTGTAGGGCCTGCTTTCTTCCTTCTTGCTGTTGATATTCCTTGTATCTTTCTTATTTCAATATCCATAAATACACATTTAGACAAATACTAACACATAAGCATGCATTGTTTCCCTAGGTAAATGAATGAGTTTGAACTGGTTTTGCTGGGTTGTTACCCGTACGTTCGTTTTACCTTGTAAGAGTACAGTTGGTTCTTTATAGCACTTATAGTTGTGACTTAGCACCTGTACAGCATGCGCAGAGCACTTCCCCAGTCCTTCTCTCTGGTGGTTTGCGTCAGATGCGTTTCTGTATTGCCTATAGCCTTGCCAAGCTTATGGCTACCCTGGATGAAGTGCTGCGCTGTCAAAAGAGTTCAGTTCACATGGAAGTTTGAAGGAAAACAGAATAGTACATCCAGGTTATAAAATACTGGTGGCTTTTGTTGAAGGCTGTAGAGATCCAGAGCTTTGAGGTGAGGACTTCAAATCTGGGAGGAGTTTGCTCCTGGGTCCAAATATTGTAGCTCTCTCTCCCAGGGGAAAATAGAGCCAAATTATTTAAGTGTAAGTTGTGAACAGATTGTAGTGTTTGTGCTCTACAGGATTCCAACAAGTTGGCAATGTAGCTTTTGCCTTCTTGGACTGTCTTCCTGCTGAGCCCTACTGTGGATTTTCCATGCAGGACTTCCCTGGCCAGCCTTGGTCATCTTTGGAAGTAATGGGGTCCTCTAGTTATGGGCAATTCCACGTTAGTATTTAGTGGAGATTAGGAATGAGCTCTTTGGGAGGATGGGAAGACTCACTTGAAGTCCTCTCCTTTTCTGCATGCTGTGGAGCTCCTGCAGTCCCTTGGCTAGAGCCGAATGGGAAGATGGGCTGCCGAAGAGTGCCTCCCACACGCTTAGTGCAAGTGCCACAGAAAAACCGTTCCACATGTGTAGAGTCTAGCTCTTGGGTCCGTAGCACCGGCTGCGCTACTGGGCAGATGCCCTGCAGTGCCGGGGGGCTACTGGCTGCTGAATAACCTACATCAAATGCGTGTTTCTGAAGCAAGCGGTGGTCTAACGCTGGC
>JAVKLA010000057.1:2083601-2094154 GCA_034782735.1 Sagittarius serpentarius | reverse complement strand
GCGCACACTGCCGGGTCATGTCCAGCTTTTCGTCCACCAGTACCCTGCTCTCAATCCCCCCATCCCCCAGCCCGTATCGATACGGGGGATTGCCGCGACCCAGGTGCAGGACCTTGCACTTGGCCTTGTTGAACCTCATGAGGCTCACACGGGCCCCCTTCCCGAGCTTGTCCAGGTCCCTCTGCATGGTTTTGCGTTTATATCTTCATAATTTGCTCTTTGAGTGTCTTAGGAGAGCATTTTAAGTCAAATCTCACCTGAATAAAATATTTAAAAGTAAATTTTTATTCTTTCAAATAAACAGCTTTTTATTACTTTACTGTGGAATTGCCCCAAGTCAAATAAGTACAGAAATTATTCCCAATACGAATTTACTTTAGTAAACTGTGCAGCATTAAACATGACTTTGCAACACCAAAATTGAGAAGACTGTACCTTCACATAAAGTCGTACTGAGGATATTTTAGAATATCTATGAATAAATTGATGGAATGGTGTACTGGGTTCCTCGGTTGCAGGAATAGCATAACACCACAAGTGTGGACACTGACAGCAGCTAGGGCGTGTGTGAGGTATGTCAAGGGTCTCTTGTACATCTAAAGACCCCCCCCCCAAAAATATGTTACTTAATGAAAATTCAAGGGCATACAATAGCTATTAGCAGTGAAAATGCGTGCAATAGGGTGGCAAGATGGCACAAAACTCCCTGTAAATTATTCTGAAGTGGGTATTTGGGAGTGTAAGCATCGTGATAAGAAATGAGTCTGTGTACGAGGTCAAAAAGCAGGAGCTACGAAGGTCTGACATCTGACATAGCATGTCCCCAGTGCTATAGGGCCACATGGAACCACCCGCTCTGCAAGCAATGGGGTGGGGGAAGCAACACACCCAGCTGGAAGCGAAGCTGGGACACCGAGACACGGGTGACCTTGCTATTCAACATCACGCAGGGCAAATCACTTGCACGGCTTCTGCTCTGTGTAGTGTCAGAATTACTGCGACCGACCAATACTCTATCACAGATCAGAACATCCCAAGTTTATGGGATTATTGTACTGTATTATTCCTAGCTCAATGAGTGATGACTTCTTCAGCCTTCTGCAGTATTTTATGAGCATGTGCCCGTTCTGGCTGATCTCCCGCCACAGGAATGAAAAGAGAATCTCTCCAGAGAGAATCTCTGTGGTGACTGGGTGTCTGGAGCAGTGCACGGAGCCTTGTCTTTAAGTAATGCTGTGCTTTTTCAGGGGATGCTGGGAGGTGGTTTCCAACTCCAGGAGTATATTTCCATTAAGTCATCTAAGATGGTACTTCCAGTGGCTGTTCATTTGCCTGACTTAGACTTTTTGCACAGTTTGCGTGCCACTTTGCCACTACTGTTGTAGAAACCACAGAAATTACAGAAAAGTCCGAGTTGGAAGGGAGTTCTGTAGATCATCTGCTCCAACCTTCTGCTGAAAGCAGAGCCTTCGGATAAGTCTTCCAGGGCCCTGACAAGACAAGTCTTGAATATTTCTAGTGAGGGAGATTCTACCATGTGTCTGGCCATCCTATTTCAATGTTTAATTGTTCTCACAGCAAAGGCTTTTTTCTTGTATCCAGACTGTACTTCCCCTGAAGCAATTCATGTCCGTTGCCTCTCATCGTGGTACTGTGCATCCTTATGTGAAGAGCACCTCCATCTCCTCTATAACTCTGTTTTAGGTATTGGAAGACTGTGCTTAGATCTCTCCTGAGCTTTCTCTGCTCGAGGCTGGCAAAACTCAGTTCTTTCAACCTTTCTTCGTGCCATGTTCTCCAGCCCTCTAATCATCTTTGTCGTCGTCCACTGGACCCTGCCCCATTTTTCAATGTCGTTCTTGAACTAGGGGGACCAAAACTGGACACAATATTCCAGGTGCCAACAGCAGTGGAATAATCACATCCCTGGAACTGCTGACCGTGTGCTTGGTGACACAGCCCAGGAGGACGTGTGCTGCCCTGGCTGCCAGGACACGCTGCTGGCTCCTGTTCAGCTGGCTTTCCCCCAGGTCTTTTCAGCAGAGCTGCTTTCCAGCCAGTCAGACCCCCGCCTCTACTGCTGCTTGGGATTATTCTGTCAAGTGCAGGGCTTTAAATTTATTGTTCTTAATTCTCATGCAATTCTTGTTGGCCCAATCTTCCAGCCAGTTGAGGGCTACCTGTATGGCGGGTTCTTCCCAGTTTGGTGTCGTCTGCAATTTTGCCAAGGGTGCATTTAAACTTGTTCATCCACATTGTCTGAAAAACTTCGGATAGTGTTGAACCCAGTGTTGTCTCCCGAGAAACTCCACTTGTGGGTGGCTGCGAGTTTGACTTTGAATCATTAAACACCACTTTTGGTCACAGCAGTTCAGAGACTTTTCCATCCACCTTCTGGTCCATCTGTCCAGCCTGTAATCCTCCAGCTTGTCAACAAGCATGTTCTGGGAGATGCTGTCAAGCCCCTTGCTAAAATCAAGGTAGTGTGCTCCACAGCTCTCCCCTCAGCTACCAAGCAAGTTGTTTCATCGTAGAAGGCTATCACCCGCCATACGGCTTTTCTCAGTCACCTCCTTGTCCTTCATTTGCCTGGAAATACCTTCCATGAGGGCTCAACCCACAGTTTTCCCAGGGACAAAAATGAGCCTGACTGGTATGTAGTTTCCCAGGTCTTCCTTTTTGTCCTTCTGTAGATGACCATAATATTAGCCCTTTCCTACTTGTCTGGGACTCCCGGACCTGCATGATCTTTCAAAGATGATAGCGGTTTTGCAATGAGGTCGGGCAACTCTTTTAGCTCCCTCAGCTGCATCTCATCAGGTCCCATAGACTTGAAAATACTGGGTTTGTACAGATGGTCCCTAACCCAGCTCTCCTCCACTATTGGTAAGAATTGTATATCTACATTTCCTGTTCTTCTAAACCCCCTGATAAATTGCCCATTGTTAAAATGAACATTTCCTGTCATTGAATCTTTTTATATAAATGTAGTTTTTAATTTTTACTTTCATTTTATTCTGATTATGATTATATAGTTCACTTGTTAAAGAGAGAAGACTTTTATGCCATTTGACACATCTACAATGCAGCTGCAAATAAAAATACGTCTTTTTTTTTTCACACAGAAGTCATTAAAGTGGTTTTTGTAGACGAGTGAATCCAGGTTCTGCACCAAGAGCTTGTGATACTTGAATACGAACTGCCAAAAAAAAACCCCAGAGGAAACACTAAGTAACTGTGTGAAGGTAATAGGTTGAAAAGGCAGGTGGCCTTTATTTTTTGAAGCACTATTTCTCCCTTGAAGCTCAAATTCGATAGCAAAACCAAAGCAGAACACTCTGCCATGGGTGTGTGCGAACTCTGGATGTGTTCAGATGATGATGCGGGTTCAGTGCCGGCGGCAGCAAGGCAGATGCTGGCGCAGGCAGTGCCGGTAGCTGCGGGAGACGTGCCACGGGCTGGAAACGTGGGACCAGCTCCGGGGCTGACACCTCTTCCAAGGTGGCTAGGAAGAACTTTTGCAGGCTTCTCAACAAACGCACGCTGAGGCAAAACACAACGAACAGAGGAGGAGAGGAGGGAAAGGCACGGGCACTGATACGGCCGCAGGTGGCCTATGTAGTTTGCAAAGAGAAGGCAGCGTCGGCAGCGGACTTCAGCTTGCAGGCCTGGGCCCGGGGAAAATTTCCTTTGAATTCAGTGGAAGTTCTGCCAATGTGAAAACCAGGAGTGGTCCCGGGTGAGGTTGGCACAACCGCCTCACTGCACCCATGCAGAACAACGCATTACATTCAGGAAGGGTATGCAAGCTCCAACAGCTAAACCAACGACAAAGCTGATTTTGAAATGGTTTTAATGATAGACAATCTGCATACCAATTGACTCATTTGCGTACAAGATAGCTTGGAACAATACCAGAGAAATATGTAAAAAGTCTGCAACGCTGTATGACAATAGCTTCCAAGTATGCTGACCTTCGGTAAATCAAACAAACGGAAAGTACAGTACTCTTTTGATGAGGCATTAATGAAGGATTAAGAGCGGATACAGCTGCATCACACGAGCACTTTGTCAGACACACGGTTTTCACTCCGCGCCTTTTCCGTAATTGCAACAGGAGCACTGTGCGACGCAGGCAGCGAGCAGACGCCGGAACACGTTTCTCTTTTACACCAACCAGGCTGGAGGGAGCAGCGCGGCGTGACCTGACGCCCTCACCGGCCCCACCGCCGGCTGCCGTGGCACCCACTGGGTGCTCCAGGCCGGCCGCTCTCAGGACATCCGCGAGCGGGGACCGAGGGGGAAGCGGGGACGGCGAGGGGCCCTGACCGCCTCCGCAGAGGGGATGCCTGAAATCCACCCCAGCCAGCCACACCGCTGCAATGCGGGAGGGTAAAGAGAGGGCAGGAATACGAAGCCTGGGGCGGGGGGAAAAATACATTAAGAAGTGAGCAGGAAGGGCGCGAACACTCGTGCAACCGCTTTGTCACCAGGGCGCTGACGTTGCGTGTGACAGCTGCAGAGAGCAGGGCTCACGGAAGAGTTTGTGGGCTGGACCACCGCCTTTCTGTGCGCAAGACAATCTTCTAGCATGCAACCGCCCCCATCCGTTTCAAGAGATTCTAGCTGTTTGAAGTGGTGCTCAAATCCTCACTGGGTGAATAGTGACGACTTAGGTTTTTGCTCTTACCTTGTAGCCTTCCCTTGGTAACCACCTCCAGAGTAGGGAGGCATGCCATAGATGTATGAAAAATAGCATACATATATTTTTCCGGTTTTATGTCATTATACCGTATTTCTTCCAAAGCTTATTCGCAAGGAATGACTTGAATAAAACTGACGCCGCTAACATGCCAGGAGGCTTTCCATTTTCACGCCTTGACTTTGAGCGGTTCAGTTCAGACGCGGCAGGTCTGCTTCCTGACTCTTCCCACTGCCGCGGACCCAGGGTGACTCCCACGGAGCAACTGTTCCAGGCAAAAGGTTGCTCTTCCTTTTTTTATCTTTTTCTTTCCACCCCCGCCCCTTTCCGCAGAAGCATACGCTCTGGTTAGGTGCCAGTGTCGTGGTTCAACCCCGGGCAGCAGCTCAGCCCCACGCAGCCGCTCGCTCCCTTTCCCCCCCCAACCCAGTGGGAGGGGGGAGAGAATCGGAAAATAAACCAGGACACCCAGGTATGGCTCTAGAGTACACCATCCAGACTAAGAATCATTAATCCTACTTTTCAGCTCGGTTAGTATTTGGTGCTTCTGATTCCACGGCTTGATGTTGAGGTTTTTTTTTTTTAAAAGACTCTTAGGGGTCCAGCCGGGAGCTTAATTCTCACTGGCATTTCCATTCCCCTAGTACCAAGTGGAAGTACAAGTGCAAGTGAGTGCAGCAAAGAGGCAAGAACAAAAAGTTATACATCTTAAAGGTAATATATATTTTAAAGTTAGTTTTGATGTAGAAGAAAACATTAGTAGCAATGTCAGGAACCGTCTGAGCCACAGCCACGACAATATGCTTTGAACAGGTCTCAAATACCTAGGTTTGAGACAGCAGTGTTTTGCTAGACCTGTTTGGGAAATGATTTCTTGTAGGGTACAGACTTGCCCCGAGCCAGTTGCAGACCTAAGATAAAATCGGATCACAGACATGCCAGTACCCAGCGTGTTTAACGTGTTTGAGGATTTCTGAGCAGTTTAACCTTTCCACTGCTATTATTTAATAACTTCCTGGTGAGTTTTTCAACGGAAGCTGTTCACGTACAGCTTTTCTATGTCAGGGACTACTAATTAGTGCAACTTGAAAAGCGCTAGAATTTGCTGAAAATGGTCAGGGCAACTACATAAAGCTATATGGACAGATACACGTTGTAGACTTTCCTATGCTGAAGTCATACACAGCTTTTTCAAACTGTCCAGTTATTATATCTGCAGCCAGCACTTATGCAATATTTCAATTAACTGTCTTGATATTGAAAGACAACATATGAGTATAAAATTTTCAGAAGATGAAATGTGGGGCAGTCTGTCAAGCACTTTGGAGGACAGATTCACAATCCAGAATGATTTTGACAAACTGAAGAGATGATCTGATGTTAAAAAAAGAAGAAATTCGAAGCGAAGTGCGTAACACTACAGGTAAGAAGAAGAAATTGGTGCACAAATGTGGAGAACGTGTATTATCTCTCAAAGTAGCAGCACCATAGGGAGACACCATGGGTTTCCAGGAGATCAGAAGCCTAATCTGAATCAGTGACACGATCCTCTTCCTGAAGCACCTAATTCTGGGTCGTCTTAGAAGAAACATCAAATCTGACGAATCTGTCAAGCTTTACATTTCCTCTTTCTTTATTTTTTTTTAATCAGCTTTATCTCCAAGGAAACTTTGTCCAATACGGCCTTTTAGCACACTAAGAGGTCTTTGGTAAGAGGTGTGCAGGGTGCTATCAGGTTAACAGTGGATAATCCACCCCTGAGAGATTTTACAGTCCAGGAAAAATGATCACTAGAAACAGTGATTTTGGCTCAGTTATGGGAGTAGTTTAAAAATATCTTGTTGTGAAACCCACTGGAAAATTAGTAAATTAACTAGAGGCATATTGGTGGATAGACTGACAATAAAGACCCTGCAAATTGTGAACTTTTAGGAGTCAAAAAAGTGAAAGAAAAAAAATCTAACCTATTTGTACTTTCTAGGTAGGAAATTTAGGATTAGCCATATCAGTTAGGAAGAAGTTAGGTCCAGAACACCCCTGGTGTGCCTTAGTAAATAGCCAATACCTGATGTTTTAGAAGACCACGGAGAGATCTTAAAATACAGTCTTCCCCGTATGATGGTGAATAAATCATGACCCCCATTTTATATGCCTCAGTAGCTGGAATACAATATTAAGAAGAAAAGAGAAAGCCATTATCTGCAAAGTGGAGTACCTTTGTTCTTAACAGATACTTCCACCTAGGCTACCTTTTGTGACTGAGTATCACCTCTTTTCAAACAGCACGCTTTAAAGAGCCTGGGCTGGTTTTCCTCCTCACTCTGAACACCCTCTGAAACACAGAAATTGCCGTCCTGGCTCAGCCCCAGGCTTCATTTACCACAGCGCGCTGTGCGCCGAAGGAATCATGGAAATGCAGCAGATGATGGAGCCTCACCCGACGCGCTAAACCAGAATGGAATATACCCAAACTGTGCCTAAGAAATGTTTGTTTAGCTTTTCCTTGAAGAGCTCCGGCAGTAGAAATGCTACAGTGCACGGAGTTGCACCTTTCCAGTGTTTTGCCGTTGGGTTGGAAAGTTTGTTTACTAGCTTAAATCTCCGGAGCAGAATAATCTGCAGGGCCTCTCTTCTCTTGCCTCGCTTGGGGGATTTTCAAATTAACCAGGGATTTCCAGGTAAATCAAGCAGAAGAGCAGGCCTGAAGGTCAGTAAATTACAGTTGCTGAGTGTCTAAGCAAGAAGAGACAGTGAACTGCATAGCTGGAGGTGGACGCAAAAGAGAAGGGATGGAGGTGATTCATTGGAAAAGGTGGTGAAAGGAGATTGCTGTGACTGAAACTGGAGGCTTTGGCTTTCCGCGTTTCTCTCCAAGCCACCCCACGCTTGTTTCAGGTCAACTGAACGGAAGCTGACCAGAGCCGTACGGACGTGGATCTGGGCATGCTTATGCATTTTGGTAAGCGTGAGGGTGCTGCTGTTACGTTTAATTCACGCTCCTGGCAACCTCCGGTAAGAAAAAGGAAAAAGGCCTTGGAAAATTGTCCATCGTGACGGGGGGTAAGTTTGTTGAATCATAGAATCATAGAATCATGGAAGTGCTTAGATTGGCAAAGACCTATAAGATCATCTAGTCCAATCGTTTAAGAAGTTTGAACGTTTTTTCATAGAAAGCCAAGTTAAAGATAACTTGCATTACCTATTACTGATTTTATTAACTTTGAGTGTATACTTAGAAATATATAGAAAGAGACCTGCAATTTGGCAATATACACTGCATACAAAGTAATCGCTTGTTTTAAAACACAAATGATGCTGACTATTATAATGTGAACTGTTTTCCAGACAAAAAGAATTAAAGGGATGTAATTGGAGAAGTATGCAACGGTGGCTAATATGCTATTATTATTTGCAAAAAGATATTACAAGTTATAATCTTCTTTCATGGGTTTATGTTGTTAGTGTTTAATCAGGCGTGTGAGTGTATTCAGGTGTTAAACCATTCTATTAGCTAGGAAAATTGCACTATTATTTACTGAGCTGTTTGTGATACATTGTTGTTGGCTTTTTTTACTTTCTATTTCTTGTCTTTGTGCAGTTTGTGTAATTGTCCTTTCTACTTTGGTCTTGTACAAAGGCTTGTGAAGTGTTACTAGGGCAGATTAGCCACGTCAAAAATCAGGATTTTTTTTTTTTTTTTGATACATTATACGAATTGATCTTATTTCCTGTCTTGTTTTATTGGAAGGCACCACAGCTACAATCTGGTGCCTTTGAGCTTTTATCAGCTGTCCTCTGAGACACTGAGGAACCTCTGGCATCCCCAGTCGTCTCCAGTGCTCGACAGTGACAGCAGAGCGAGAGAAGGCCTTGGTGAAATAGCCTTTGCTCCAGACCCAGCTCATCGGCAAGTCTGTGGTGATGAGGATGGGCCAAGGTCAGCCCGCGGGCTGGGGTCCGGGTGTGGGTCACCGGCCGCGTGGCCGGGCAGGGGCAGGGCTGCCGCGCGGGAGGAGGGACGTGCTCGGGGGGTTTCTAATGCAGGGCATCAGTCTCATGCTTGGCGTTAGGTGGGAGGCATCCGCGGCTGCCTCGGCGTCATGCCGTGCGCGGGGGTAAGGGAGGACTTTGGGCGGCCCCTGGCTCCGAGCAGCCTCCCTGGCTCCTCGGAAGAAAGGCGGCAGGCTGGAGGGACCGCATCCTACCGCAGGACAGGCGCTGGTTTGCAGTGCTGTGTCTGGGACAAGCTTGCCTGTCCGCTCCCGAACCAGAATGGAGCAAGTGTGATGGAAAATGAAGGGAGATCTTGATAGATCCAGCATAGGGACATTGAGTCATATACAGTAAAATTAGTTTTCACTCAGAAAGGGGATTTCTTACCTCACTGAAGTCGGTGGAAAGACTCCTGTTGCTTTTGATCGAGCGAGGAATTCACCCAAAGTGACTGGATGTTGGTTAGGAGCCCATGTGAAGGAGAAACGTTAGGCCTGGCTGTTGAGGAGGGCTGAACCCTCGAAACTCTTGTGAAGGTACGCTGAGTGAGGGCGCAGCGAGTACATGGCTGGACAGACCCGTTTGCTTACACCTCAAGACTTGCTGCAGAACGCTTTTTCAGGGTTGGCCTAAAATCTCTGTTCAGCTAAAACTTTCCAACGGAGAACAAGGTTTTAGTATTTCCGCTGTCACAGTGATTTCCAATCTGGTGATTCTGGCCAGATTAAATGAAGTGGGTTGGCCTGGCTGGATCACACGAAGTCCGGGGAGAGGGCTCAGTAGGTGAAGGCAGGATGCCCCAATACCGAGCCTTAGGTCACGGCAGCTGCCTCTTCATGTCGCCCCCGTGGCTGCTGTGAGCAGGGCGGTGATAATAGGCAGGAGCTTTACCTCCAAAATTGCTGACAAGCTGAACAGGTCTAGTACACTTGCTCGCAGGCTGCAAGAATCACAGGTAAGAGGAAAACAGGAGAAAGCGTAAAGCGTGACATCTTCAAATGACGGGAAAAGCCGTCTCAAGGCCTGTGCTGCACCTAAAGGAACCATTGAGGCCTGTTCTCACTCATACAAGGGTTTCAGGGCCAGAAATGCTGTCGCTTGTCTCTTTGCTGTGGAGAAAAAGGCCTGTGTGAATATTTTTAGTAAATACAGTCGTTTTCTGACCATAATGGAAACAAACCTTCAGGTCTATGAATTTTGGCTCGCAATTTCTGTCTGAAAGGGCAACAAACATTTTGAGACACGTGAGAAAGTGTTGATGGAAGTTCAGTGTGTTGTTATGGGAAGTGCTTTAATGGAGTGAGATGAAAACAGTCTTGAAAATTAATTTGTATGAATTTCGAACTTGCCTTTGCTGACAGAGTTCCATCCTCGTCTGCTTTACTAAGAAAATCTACTGAAATGCAGATATTTCCAGAAGCTACTGCAGTGTTCTTCATAAACTTTAGGTTCCTTTGCTAAACCTCTGTTCTGTCAAATGTGATCCTAATTGTCTGATGTTTAATGTCATCCGTCAGACCAATTTTTCATTCCTCACATGCTGTTTCAAGAACACTGATCCCTAATTTAATTAATGAATCATTGTTTCATGAGTTATTAGCTGCATCTGTTCCTCTTCATTTTTTAAAATAATTGCAATATTTTTTTCACTTGTCGCCTTCAGAATAAATGCCGCAAAATGGTTGTGATGCTCAGAAATGCTGTTGCTTTTAAGCCATTCTTCCCTTCCCTTCCCTTCCCTTCCCTTCCCTTCCCTTCCCTTCCCTTCCCTTCCCTTCCCTTTCCTTCCCTTCCCTTCCCTTCCCTTCCCTTCCCTTCCCTTCCCTTCCCTTCCCTTCCCTTCCCTTCCCTTCCCTTC
>JAVKLA010000057.1:2012322-2083501 GCA_034782735.1 Sagittarius serpentarius | reverse complement strand
CTGCCCGTCCCGTCCCGTCCCGTCCCTTCCCGTCCCGTCCCTTCCCTTCCCGTCCCTTCCCTTCCCTTCGGCGTGGGGCTAAATGTGACCCCTTTAATGCCTTGGAAGCTCCCATGGGGTCAGAGCTTGTTGCAAGCTATTCTATCTGTAAGCTTTCTTCTATGTAATGACATCCGGGCCCAAATGAAATCCGTGAACATTTTGACATCTAGTGTTTTTATTCATATTACAGCTAATTAATTCATGCCTGTGAAGCACTTTGAAACTATACAAACACTTACTTAATATTGTTCTTTTTTATGATTTACCGTTCTTAACTCACATGAACTTTGAATTAGAGGATTTCTCTCTTCATAATCTGAAATCCACCTTACCAAAGACTGACAGACTGTTTCTACTTTTCAGAACACGCCTTCTCAGTTTTGACTTAACTTTGCTGCTCACTGAATGAAACAGTGTGAAAGCGCGGCCTCGCCAAAGTCAACAGGGACCACGAGCCCACCCAGAAAATGTCACCTCAGCCACGACTGACCTCCCGACGTGCACGCAAGAAAGATTTTAGGAAGCTGTATGAGGAGCCAGGGCTTAACTTCCCACCTGTGGGATCTGGTCAGGCTTCCTGCCTTTGCTTGATCAGCCTTTTGCTCCAGCACCGGGTGGTAAGAGCCAGACTCGGCCAGCTCAGGCTGCCGTCTGCAGCAAGGCAGCCGGAGTCAGTGACCGTGGGTTTGGATTTACCCCTAGTCTAACTGCGCTTAGAAACTAACACTACAGTACCAATTTGGGCGAATGGTAGTTTCATCCAGAGCTTCCCAAAACTTACTCTATTTCTATTCAGTGCTTGAGGAGGTGCCATAGATCACCGTACCTACACAAAATTATTTTGCAGGAATAAGGCTGAGCTCTTTATAAAAGTAAGACAAGGACTTAAGACCAGAATAATTTTCATCGAAAAGCTGTGGCTTTCTTTTAACATGGTTGCCTGAGTTGCGCTCCCAGGAGAAATCAAAGTGAAGGTGGTGGGATGAAGGGGGACACTGTGCTTAGGTCTTACCCCTGACTGGGCATGGGACGTGGCCACACTGGCACTTAAGGTCGTATGAGCCTTCCTGTGGAGGCTGGTTTAGACGAGGCTGGGATGAACAGGCACTTCTCAAAAACCATATTTAGAAGTCACCTTAATTGTGTCCTTTGTTAAAACAGGTGTTTTTACCTTAAGCGGAGATATATTATTATTTGTTATGTATATTATCATACTGCCTACTTAACACTTGCATGTTATCTGAAAGTTAATTATACCTCCCATCCTTTCACAGTCTCCACTGATGTTCAGTTTTAATGCACTAATGTGTTCTTCTTGCATGACCTGTATCCTGGATGCAAGAATAAAATTAAATTGAAATCTTAAGGTAAAAAGAAGGTTCATCTCAGTTAATTAATATTTACCTCCGGCAAAACACTGACTAATTACACGGGTGCTGTAGTGGGGGGAGAGACCCGCAAGGAGCTGGTTACCCATTATCTGCCCAGCCTAAGGAGCTCTGCCAGCCCCTGTGAGCTGGTGAGGGTCCTCGAGAGGCTCCCAGCCGCGGAAGCAGGGGCGCAGACGCTCTCTGCCGCCGTACCACGCCTGCGCTGCTGAAGAACCCCAGCAGAGCCGGCACCAGCAGCTTGAGGCGAGCAGCCCCAGGCTGGTGAACAGGCAGGTTTTTGGGCGGCACCCAGCAGTGCCACGGAAGGGTGAGCACCTCTCTGCTCGGGGCGGCCGCCGGGGTCGTTTGCTGGGGTATCGCAGGTCGTGCGACTCACGGCACCGCATCTCTTGGAGAGGCTGTGTGCCCTGGCTCCTGCCGAGTGTCCGCCAACGCACTTAAATCTTCGGCTGAGGAAGGGTAGGTATGTCAGACTGGCTCCTTTTGACAGGTTACTGACTCTTGGGGGAAGGTAACAGGAAACAGTCCCCTTAGGTGGTACCTGCCAGTACGCCCTGGCGTCCTTCGGTATTTGTTGAGCCGGACCCCTATTCCCTTAAGGTCAATGGGGTTCTCTTGTCACCGGGAAGGAGCGGTGGGATGGGGGTGCTGGTGCCACAGACCAGGTGATGGCTCTGCTGCCTTTTTGCTGAGATCCTCCAGCGTCCCAGCCCAGCAGCACGGCGGTCCCGCAGACCAGGGACCCGAGCCTGGGAAAAGTGGGGTTCAGCTCCCAGTGACGCTGCTTCCCTGCTGATGTTATTTTGGGCAAATTATTTCAGCTTCTTCTACGCCGAAAGCTTGCTAGCTATACAATCAGATGCTTGCAGGTCTTTCCGAGGTCTGCTGATGAACACCTCGATGGTAGCCCCAGGAACAGGGCGTTTCTTATGCAGGTGGTCTTGCGAGTGCCACTGAGAAGCTGGCTGTCACCAGAAGACCTGGGTCCCCAGCTGTGAGATTCCCATGGCTGGAACGGGGCCGGGGGGAAATGGCCGCAGTCTTAACGTACTTCCCGCTGGCACTGCTGGGATGGGGCTTCCTTCCCCCGTGTACATCCCCTCACTAGAACTAGGCCGTGTAATCCTCACACAGCCAAAACAGAATTCACACTATTTTCTGTTGAAAAGCTCATTTTATATGTATTTCAAGAAGGTTTTCTGACTTGGTGGCCTAACAAACTCACAGGATTGAGCAGGTGTCATTTCTTTAAATCACTTTAAGCAGATCTTCTCATTAATCATTGCTGACCTAAACAGTTTGATCCCACTGAAGTACGTAAAGCATGCATTCAGTGACTGACTGAGTTAAGGAGTCACCAGTTAGTCCAGAGGTTAAATGCAAAGTTGTATTACACATAGCGTATTGCAAAAATAACCCAAGGCTTTTAGTTTTGATTTCCACTTTATTGATTTGCACTAGCTAAATTTAATTCCAAATCTTACAGATGGCTGAGATGATAGTCATTCAATTTTGTCATTGTAGTGAAGAAACCATTAGGAAAATGGAGAAGTAAAGGTCACCGTAATCTTTTCTGGAACGAAGAATGAAGAACCAATTTTATTCAGAGGTCAGATTTGTACCAAAAACTCTGAAGCACTGACACTCTGCCATTATTTAAGCATTTACAAAGTTTCATTGGTATACAACAGTTGTGAGACAGAACATTGCTCAAGAGAAAAGTGGGAAGCAGCTTCCTTCCTTCCACACGTGGGTTGTGAATTTCCCATGTCACGCAAGCAGGGTAAATCTCCGCAGGCATTTTCGTACGCCTTCATCCTGTGGAGGTGTTTGTATTGCCCCTGTGATCTCTGACTGAGATGTGGAGAAGGACCTTGGATCTGCCTCAGACACATACCCATAAGCTCACAAACAAACGCTTTTTTCTTCTGAGCAGTCACTTTTTTCCTCCAGGGATACTTAGAGGAAATACTTTCTGCTTTATGAGATAAACTGAATTTATTGACTTTCATTTTGAGTTTCTTCTTTTTGGATACAAATGATATTCAATGTGTTTTAACAAAGCCTTTTCACATTTAAAAGAAGGCAGTATAAGTATGAAAGTTATATATTTGTTTCTTGGAAAAAAGACTGGCTTTTACAACCACAAGGTATTGTCGAGTGCCTGAAAACACCTTGTAAGCCCTGAGCATGTGAATGTTGGGAGAAGCTCAGATGCCTAAAAACAGGGGTGAGGAGCCGCTGCAGATGGCCTCAGGGTTCCTGACTTGGCCCCCCAGCTGTCCCCGTAAGGGCGAGCCTAAGTCTCCAGTGGGTCCTGGGTCAGATCTGTCAGCCTCTCGGGTGTCTCGGCTGCGCAGGGTGCCCGACGGCATGAGGCGCCCGCACCGCTTTCCCTGGAGCTTCCGTGCTAAGAGGTGAGGGACGGCTGAGAGCGGGCGGCCTGGCGTCAGAGCTGCCAAAACCCGGAGGCTGGGCTGTGCGGAAAGCTGCGGTTCAGCATCCCCTTAGTGCGAGGCGTAACTACAGCCCTTTGCCTGCGTTAGTGTGCTCCAGCTCTCAAGAGCAGCCGCGCTGGGAGCAGAGTTTGGGCGACCGTATTAGAGGACAGTAGTCACTTCAGCCACAGCTGGCAGCTCCCTTTCCATCTCATTACCAGCTCAAACATCAGCAATAACGGAGCTTCGCAGCCACATCCAGGCTGCGGTGAACCGTTTGCGCCCAAAGCCGTGCCACCCCGAAGACGGGTGTTGCGGCACCAGCTGTTACGGCACGGGGTTCGTTCTCCTCCGGCCGTGAGGATGTAGCCTTTCTGAATTAACAAAGCATGCTTACGGAACATGCGGTATTTGAAGCCTCCTCCTTGTTGTGGTACTGCACAAAAGGCCACTTGCTACCGAATGATTTTACTCGCTCCTCTCCTAAAAGTCCTCAGCAATAGCTCGCGGTATCATTGGCTACCGGGGCTAGAAATGGAGTTGAGTAAATGGAGCATTTTCTGCGCAAATTCCTGTCTCGCTCTGTCAGCCTTACAGGAATTACACTGATTTCCCACTTGCTGTTACTTTAAATTCTTTCACTATGAACATAATGCCCTTTGCCTCATTTAACTGTCCTTTTTACTTTCAATCAAAATGCTGATATCCTTCCTTGCACTCCTTACCTTGTGTCGCGAGTGCCAGCAACCTTGAACCCGTGGCACACTGAACACTCACAAAACGCAGGGATAAGTTTATGCACTACTATTATAAGAAAATATAATATATATATCTCACAAATATATATGAAAGTCGTGGAGTTTTCTGCAGAATTTTTTCCTTTGGAAGAAAGCAGTAATCCAGAGAAAAGCAGTGGATTTTTGAGCCACGAGCCTTAAGTTTTAGTCCTATTTATTGAAGCATGATTTAAAAAACCAACGTGGACATAACTAAAGGAAGGAATAACCATGAGCACCTTGAAGAAGCCCTCCCAAATTCTGTTCCACATTTGTCAGTGGAAAAGTGTGCTCTAATTGCACTGTACGAAACAAAAAAAAAGAAAGAAAAGAAAAAAAAAGAAAGAAAAGAAAAAAAAAGAAAGAAAAGAAAAAAAAAGAAAGAAAAGAAAAAAAAAATCCTTTTACGTTTGGTACTACAGCAAGGTGACAAGCCTTATTACATTTCTATTTAGGTATTACAGTCCCCCGACCCCGTTGCAGGCTAACGTGAGGCTGAGAACCCTGGAGAAGGGAAAGCCCCCTTCATACAGCAACCACAGGCAAAGGAGGCACCTGGGTTTGGAAGACGGGCACGGAGCTGGGGATAGCAAGCTCTGCCTCCTCCAAGCTCTCCGTGCCAGCTGCTCACAGATTGCCTTTTTAACCCCGGCCTGTTCAGGGTTCACATCACGGTCGGCCATTGCGGCGTCCTGCTATCCTTCTTGCACTCTCAGATTTACTGTATTGCAACCCTTGGCAGCAGAAAGCCTCTGTTTGATCTCCGACACGTGCCCAAGCTCGGGGTTAACTCTGCGTGTGCTAAAAGGAGGGGGCTGAGGGGGACTGGGGCTCCCCCGGGCTTTTTTGCAGGCTCTTGTGTAGCTCCAGGTGAGCCCCACGGAGGCTTCCTTTCTTCATCAGCCAAAGCAGAGCTAACAATGCACCTGTATTTCCCGATGTTATAAAGATTATTCTTTTCTAAAAAGAAATACGCGTGAAGGACTAACTACAGAGTGTCACACATGAAAAAAATACCTGTAACTGTACCTCTTCCCCCTTTTTTCACACTGAGCTATCACTGAACCCTGTCACTTTAGTTCTTATATGGCTTATGATCATGGCTGGGCAGCAGAAGTAATGATTATTTACTTAATAAAAAAATGCCACATGTTGAGGATTTCACTTTCTGCCTACTGCCCCTTCTGCCAAGGCCCCCTTCCAACCTTGTGTCCCACAGGACTGTCCCTCTGATTTCTGTAGTCACTCGGCACCAAGGTAAATGCTCCTGTTCGTTTCATTTGATGTGTCTTGTTAAAGGGAACGAGGTGTGCAAAGGCAAATATTCTACAAAAGTTTGATGAGAAATTCTGCAGTGGTTTGTGTGAGGGCCTCGGTCGAGTGCCTGGAAGTGTGTGAAAAAGTGTGCTCTCCTAAAATTTCCTTAAAAGTGGACCATACCTATGGTACGGTCGATACACTAATTTCTTCAGTTACGTCTACTGTATAAAAGCAAAAATACTTTTTTCATTATGTCAATGCATTTTAATTAATAATTTATTGCATTAAATTTTCTGGTTTAGACTTTAAGCCCTTTTACGCCATTGATGTGCCAGTGATTTTCAAATGTTACTTCGGCTGAAATAAACAGTAAAATAGAAAATGGCTTCAGAGCCCTGGATTAGCTGTCACTGATGGCGTAAGTCTGTCAATAGCAGCCGGTAAATGCGGGAGACTGACTTTTTCCTCTTATTTTTATTTATAGATTCCATTTCAGAATAGCAATAAGACACTGCGGGCCATGCATTTTGAAGGGATTGTTGCACTTCTCTCATGACTGAAGTCACTCGCCCTTCAGCCTTGTGTCTTATAACGTCTCCCGAGGTGCTCGGTACTAGTCCAGAAATGCACGGCGTGCTGTGTCTTATAGCTTAAATATATTTAGCTTGATCATATGGAAAAATAATGATAAAGTAAGAGAATGTGCAAGGAACCCCCCCCATCTATTCCATTCTTTCTCCATTCTTTTTTAATCAACGGATAAGTAAAATAATTTGCAGGTTGCCGACTGTTTGTTAAAACGTACATGAAACATGAAGAATAGTTTCCCTGTTACGGTTATGGTATCTTGCAGCATATATGAAACACCAGCCTTTTAATACAGTTTGGATTGTTGCATAATATAGAAATACAGCTAAATTCTTAAAAGGGTTAAACAGTTCCATTCGGCCTTAAATTACCACTGTCATTCAATTCATTAGATGAGTTTATGGAGTTACAATATGTCTGTAATTTATAGCCTGCTTACTGACAAAGCTTAATGCTAACATATGCCTAATTTGCCAAGGTTATCTCAAGCCCCATTCATCTCCCCCACTAACAATATGCTGCTGATTCCATGCTTCATGGATGAGGTACATGCGGTTTCATATTTAGTGCTATCAATCACAAGTAATTGCCTCCAGCTCCCCGCCTCAGTGTTCAAAGTGATTTCTCTTCAGCCTCTGCGGCTTGATGAAAAGGGGATGCGTAGCCAGAGGAGGGCATCCTCCTCCAGCCTTCGCAACCGCAGCCCCGGGGGAGCTGGAAAGCGGAGAGGAGAGGCGTACCTGCAGCTGACATTCCCAAACTTTTCCTCTTCTGGGCCACCCGCTTTTTGCAGTCAGGAAAGAACGCTCCTGGGCATACGCTTGCGCAGCGGTGGCAACCCTCCACGGGAAGTGAGCCGGCTTCTGGACTGGGGCCCACAGGACTCCCCGGTGATATGCCGGCCTGACCTGGGACACCTCCAGCCGGGATGGCAGCCTGGGGACGCGCCGCTCTGCTCCTGGGCCCCTGCTGCGGTTGCACCGAGGTGTGGGACGTGGCAGGAGCAGGGGCTGCCAGAGGAGATCGCAGTTCACGTGTATTTTCGCTCGCTACCGACTCTGCGTGGTCGGCTTGTTACGCCACCGACAAACGGTACCTTAGGTAGCATAGCATCGTTACGTTGTAAGAGCCCCGGTCCTACCGACTCTTAAACCCGTGCCCAGCATCGTTCCTGGGAAGGGTCCTGTTGGTTTGCCTTGCAGAAGCGTTTGCAGTCTCAGGCTCTAAGGAGAGCGACTAACTCACGGCTCCCTGGTCTCTTCCTCTTTGTCTGCTCGCTGGTATTTTCTGCAACTTCACGTTGAGCTATAATGGCCCCTTGTATGAGCACGTACCTACCCCTCTCCGAATCTAATTAGGCTTTTTTCATAGGGCTGTAGTCACACTAGGAGCTGAACACCGAGTGGAACATTCAGCCAAAGTGTCTGATCCTGAACTGCTTACGCACGTTCTTACCACAAGTCACGGGGACTGCTCATATTCACGTATGAGTACTAGCATTTGTATTTATAGTACACGGATCAAAATCTTTGATTTTATGAATGTGAACAAACGCACACACACAGTGGTTGTCTGTCAAATGAGCTGCTGAGCCTTTAGATACAGTCCTGAGATCTCTTAGATCACATCAGAAAACACAGAGCATGAGTTAGCAAATATACTTTGCCAAAATACATCTCCCACTTTACTTCGGCATTCGACGATCAAGAATATCTAGGAAAAAGTTTGCTCTTGGATACTCTGCTATCGACCAGCTGTAATCTCCGATTTGTTGAGGATGTTGTTGTGCTTGATATTCTAAAACTTCCCCAGGCTAATGGAGACTGTTTGGCAAACCCAGTGAAATGCTCTGTTCATGTGAATTTACTGCGATCTACAGTACTGAAAGAAATGACTGCAGCTAAAACAATCCTGAACGGATGAGCAGATGTATAGGATTTAAAAACAGAGTGATATTCATTAGTTCCACTGCGTAGGAACACCATAATTTTAATGTTTACTTGAAAACGAAAAGCATTTTGGAGCAAGAAATAAGTTTAATTAAAGAAACTGCTGATGCTGATATTGGTTTTTTCTACAACATGAAAACCACTGTCCTGTATGGAAGTGACAGCTGATGAACGACAGCCAGCGTTAGCTCCTCTTAGGGGCTCAGGGCGGGGGGGGGTGTGTTTGGGTTCTGTGTTGTGCCAGAACTCGGGAGCATGCCCTGAAAGGATAGCAGTCATGGGCTTCACAGGAGTTTATTTAAGGAGGAACTAACTCCTCTAACAATCAGAAAAACTATTGCACTTGCAGAAGAACATCCTAAGCTGCGGCTGTGTGGTCGACTGCGGTTATGCTTGTTATGAACTGACATTTGGGTGCTTCTTGCGTGCACTTAAGCTTTCGTTTCTAAAGAGTCTGATAGGATACAGCCAAAGAATCTGCTAAAAATTTGTATTCATTTTACTTCCTGCCCTCAGATAAAAAGCCAACCATTTTATTTTTATAGTATAGTTCTAACTTTTTAGGTTTTCTCTTTAGTCAAATCAAGTGAGCAACAGAAATATCTGTAACAGTCTTTTCCGTATAATTTGTATTAATGTGACTTACAGTTCAAAGGACTGCACCGTAAGGGTGCAAAAGAAATTACATTTAAAGAATACAATATTAGCTATCAATTAATAGAGGGTTTGGGGTTTTTTTTCTATTTGGAATATCTGAAATAAACATGAAAATGAATCACAGAATTTATAGAAAACATTTCCGAAGTAGAAGAATTTTTAAGGATTTTTTTGAAATGCAAGTGTTGTGAGGCTTCAGAAAGATACACGTTTATCTAAACATGACTTAAGCAGTCCTAGCCAGTAAAAGAAGAGCAGTAACTGCCACAAGTGTTCAGAAAACTTATCTCTTTTTTTACAAAGACTGTTTCTTAACCAGTGGCCGGAAGGAAACGCCTTTGTGAATCTTTGCCTATGTTCCGAAGGGCTCTAAGGCTAAGTGGCTGCACTTCGCATTGTGTCTGCTGACTTCCCATTCAGCGCCTCTCCGACGGGCCGGGGGTGGAGGGGTGCTGTGCTGTGGTTTGTGGGAATAGGCTCCTTCAGCGCTGGGTTATTACATGGCTAATTAACCAAGGTCACCGAGCTCTTTTATAAGTCTGCCAATAGAGACATCACCGGTGCTTTAACAGATCTGATTATTATATTGCATGCCCTGATAATATGACAATGATAAAAAAAAACCTATGGGGGAGCATTTACCTGGAGCGTTGTATAAACATGCGAACACGGGAGACAAAAATAAAACTAAAATAATAGGCACCACAATATTCTGGATTTTGACATGTTTAATCTTAAAACCATTTCTTTTCTATGTCATTCCACAATGGTTACGTGTAGCAAATATGCATAATGACTACAGGAATTTATAAGCTGTAACAGTAACATGTCACAGTAATTACCCGATTTACCTGCGACACAGGATCTTCGGCGAGATTACCTCTCCGTGTACAAATTAACAAGGAATGCATGGTGGTGCATAATTAGGGAGCGAGACAAGGAGCTGCAGCTCAGGATTATGCACCAGGCTAAAACAAGCCCCAGCGTCCCCGAAGCTGCCGTGAACGCAGAACAGAGCTGATTACCGCTGACTCTGCACAGAGCCATCTTGCGAGATGTTGTCGCCTTCATTTAGGTAGCTAAGGGGCTCTCTTAAAACTAACGACACCAGTGCCGTGCTCTGGCCCAAAAGTTGGGTGGTCAGAGGCCTCCTCAGGCCGTCCTTTGGCAGGCACGCCGCCCCCCCGCTCCTGCTCCAGCCCTGTGTACGAAGCCAGGCGGGCGTGAGGCTGTCCCTGCACAAGTGACAGGTACAACGCGTCCCAGGGGAGCTTTGGCAACGGCTCACCAGCCCCCACAGCCCCCAGCTTGTACCTGCCTCCGGGAAACCCCGCGGCAGCTGTGCTTTGCTCCCTTCTCGTCAGCCACGACCAGCTCACGGCGGCACTGCGGCTACCTGACGGTATGCCTAACGCCAGCACGGTACTCCCGTTCGTCGCGGCAGCCTCTCCTCAGCCCTGAGATGAGCTGCAGCCCCCATGGCTGAGACCGTTGGGTCGCTGGTGGTCATTGATCCTGCGTCCGAGCTGATCCGTATGGAGCGTGTTCGTCCGTAGCTACAGGGATGTGTGCCTGTGCCTCCAAAGTCCCGTCTGGATGTCGCCCTGGGTGGTTTGGCCCCCACCGTGCCACTGAGTGAACCGCAGTGATTTCAGGATGATCTTCAGGAAGGCAAGGGATGTGCAATCCAATCTGGAGTGATGGTGGAGGGGGCAGCCTGAGCAAGCCTTACCTGGGGAGCGCTAACCTGCGCTTGCTGTAGTGTTGGATCTCTGTGGGGTCCTGCTTTTTCTAGGAGAGGGCCAGCAGGGCCCAGTATGCACCCCAAAGGCCCCTTAAAAACTTCTGTAGTGTTTCACAGGGGGTGGAGGCTGTACTTTTGGTCCTTGGCCCCAGCTGCAATTTTCTGGGCTGTGATGCGAGAGGCTGGTGCACGGTGCCTCAGTGGCCCCTGCTGCGTGCGTCGTACTTCCAGGGAGCTCCAGGGCAGGCGGGCAGCTGTGGTTCTCTACTGACCTTTCCTGTATTTCCTCCAGAGGCCTCCAGTGCACTCTGAGAACCATCTCTAGATTGGCCTCCTCAGCATCTCTCTACATGCCATTCCCATCCGCAGCCTCACGTCCTGTCTTGGTACCAACAGGTGAGCTGTTTCCTTGCTGTCCAAGACAAGATCCCAAAGGGTAGTGTGTCGTCTGCTGAAAAGGCGGCCCCTTGCACCGTGTTGTCCCTCCACTGACTTGCACCTTCTTCCCGCCGTATCTGGTACTGCTAGGAAAACTCCTACCTTCATTACTCCTTTACTCGATGTTCAAACAAGCCTCTGCTTGCTCTCCCCACTTTAGAAGAAAGCTCCTCCAAAAAATTTGCGGTTCGTCTTGTTTTATCAGATGTCTTCTTGAGGCTCTTCTGTTACGCTGACAAAGATCCTGAAAATGGTTAGTCTGCTGGCGTACAGAAACCACCAGCTCTTAGATGATGCAGAAACCACCACCCTCTCCTGGTCCACTTCTCATGCCTACTGCATTCTCCTAGACTCACAGGATGGAGCTCAGCTCCGGATCAGGGTACTTGTACTTAGATATGTATGTGTAGGTGCCACACATGGACTAGGAGCCCAGGCCTCCCTTACGGCCAGCTGTGTCTAGTTGATACTGCCAGTGGAAATGGCAGGGTGATCCAGCTTCCTCGGGCATGGGCGCTGAGGGCTTGATTCATCTGCCAGAACTCCTGGCAGGGAGTCGGTGCACAAGTAGAAAGCCTACAGTAATACATGTAACAAATAATTATAGCCATAAAGGGAGCCTAAAAGCAGACTGGACAAAAAAAAAACCCAAACCAACCAAAACAGGAATTCTTCCTATAGCTATCTGGCCAGAAGTCTTTGCTCCTTAGGAAGTGTGTGCTGCCTGGAGAAACTAAGGAATGGTTATCAGTGCTTTTAAAACTAACATCACCACTGAAGCTGGTGCTGGTCATGGTGGACCACACCTGCAGTAGTCACAACCAGCAACAGTCATCACTGTAGTCTTTCTTACAAGGACCTAACGCAGCACTAGGCAAGACACAAAGAATGACCAGGACTTCTCATAGTCTTTTACAGCCCGTCAGGAAAATCGCATCATTGTGAATCACACCTATATAACTTGGTTTCGGTTCCTTCCTGAGACCATTTCTGGTCTTGTCTCCCAGACAGAAGTATGCTTTGTAAGCATATGTTGTCAGAAAGAAAAGAGAAAAACCAAGAACGAGAACCAACCCCCCAACCTAAAACCCCAAACCCAAAGAACTACGCCCTGTCAGAGTAAAGTGTTAGTAGCAATCAGAGGTCTGACTCCATGAAGATCAGGCAAGGAGAAAGCTTTTTACTTTCTGCCCCCTGTCCTTAAGCATTCAGTAACCTTAGCGGATGAATCTGGAACTATATTTTGCTCTTTGGTCCTTTAATGTCCTGTTACAGTCCCTGGAACATGGGTCAAAATACTGTTCTTTTAATATACTCTGTTTTAAGCTAGAGTCACAGCCAGTAGGATATAGAGATGTGCTAGTCACTTGGGTTAAATTACGGAGAGACACTCACCAGTGTGCAGCCCTTGTTGTGTCACACGCAGATTTGCTTCCTTGCTGCCAAGAAAGAAATTCAAGCACGTTGTTCATGTCCTGGGTGAGTGAAAGGATGGAACAACTACCTCTCACATTTTTAAAAAGGAGAAGAGTGATGGGTTCTCCATTTTTTATGAAACAAAATGAGATGTGTCTTATTTGGTCTGATTTGATTTCAGATTTAATTGTATTGTTACTCACAGGGGCCTAAGTATTTCCACATGTGTGAGGGCAAACAGGCTGTTCTTTTGAGGTGAGGGTTACAGAGAAATTCCCTGTAGACTTGTATCCTGTGACATCCATGCAATCCTGCCAAAAGTTTGACCCTCAGGAGGTGACTGTCATAAAGGGAAGTTTATAAATAGTTTAAATTGGGAGCAACTTAAGGTACTGTCTTGTTCACCACCACTATAAAATGTGTTAGGCTTATCGGGATAATTTTTTTCTATGACGTGCCATATTTTTGATTGTGGAGCCTTGGATGTAAAGACTGAATCGGCACAACTTTTTTCATCTCAGTGCTGAAAGGTCAAACAGCAGCAATGAATACACGCCATTCTTATTCACAAGTATAATTGGAAAGGGAATCTCGCTGTTGCTGCCACCGCAGTTGTAAGGGCAGCGTATTTGTAAACATTCAATTACCTACTTTGTAAAACCTGAACTAATGTTTTATAGGTAAAATCCAACCATGATGTTTCTGGAGAGAAGAATGTTAAAACTTTCATTGCTTTTCTTTTTCTTCCAGCAGTGCCTAATATCTAAATGGCACAGATTTAAATTGCTTCCACAAAGCTGTTGAATTGAGCAGGCCATGCCAACCATTTTGCCGATAGTCTCTTTTCCTTTCACATCTATATTTTTTCCAGTCATGTGAAACTGCTCTGTTTGGTATTAACTTTCTGTAATTCTTTGGGTAAAAAGAGCAACAACCTTCTTATCGTCTTTTTTCCTGCGCACGAGCGTTTGCGCCTGGCTAATAACAATGCAGTATGAAAACTTAATCAGTTAATGTCTGTTCCCACTGTTTTTCAAGAGTCCTTTTGGTTTTAGACACCCACACGTGGTCTCCTTTTGTAAAAAGAGGTGCTTTTCCTTTAAGCCCCCATACATTGCCTGCTAAATCCTCAGTGAGTTGAGGGGTTTACACCAGCAGGGTCGGTACACATAGTCCTCCGAAAGCTGCCATTAGAGCACTTCGTAAATGTGGGTAACAGGGCAGTAAAGGCATTGTGGGTTGTAAAATACCTCCGCATCTTGGATTTTAAAGTTCTGCTAAAGCACTCTGTAACTGCAGCTTTGACTTCCTTATCCGTAACAAAATGGTGAATATTATGTTACCTTAACAAACTGCTGAAAGACCCGTTTGGAAAGTTCGTTAAGCCTCTCGGTCTGTAATGTCTGAGCTTCACTTCTTTCAGCAAAAAATGGCTTGAAAGGCCTCCGAGTCTTCATTGCCCATCTTATCTGCTGATCCTAAAACGCAAGCACATTATCTATCTATCTATATAGTATGTCATTGTTACGATGTACTTGAAACCGCAGCTGTGCTCGGAGGACCGCCGCATGCATACCCAAGGTGGGCTTCCCGTTGTGCAGCCCCAGGTAATGCTTCTGTTTCTTTTAAAATGCACTCGCGCTGCCTTGTGCAAAGAGGCAGCCAGCCTTCTGCTTGTTGGCTGGTCAAGGGCTCGCTACATTCGTTTGGCTTTTCAAAAAATAGAGCTCATCCCTCCCAAAATTGCCATCAGGTCAGCAGAAGATTTTCCTTAACGGCAGCATCCCTGTAGCCAACACCGAGGTTTACTGGGCTTCTTGAAGGAGGATGAAATAGCTGCTGAGACGAACTTTCCTGAGACATCTGTGGGTTTGTTGAAACCCTCAGAAAAGACGGCTGGAGCTTCTCTTCTTGCAGCCAGAAGAAAAGAAGAGCGAGAGGTGTCTGTTTGTGTACAGCTTGAGGAACAGAAAGGACATTTGGGACTTTGTTTGCTTTGATCCAGCAGGCAAAGGCCAGTGGGGCTGTGGTTTAACCCTGAGACAGGAGGATTTGGGACTCTTGTCTTGATTGGAAAAAAAGGGAATTTAGGACTAGGTAGGCCTAATAACATGCCAAAGGCCTTTATTTTTAACCCAGACTGTCTTGAAAAGGAAGGTGGTGTGGTTAGGAAAGGGAACTGGCTGATGAAATATTTCAGCTTCTGGAGCAGATTCCACTTAGTGAGGTAGAGATGTCTGTACTACCTCTTATGATGCTTAATCCTTTCCATTATACGCCCTTGTTTTCTTCTGTCCATAATTCTGTCAAGCTTCTGTGACCTGAGATGAAATTTTCTTTGCCTGTACTCTGCCAGTCCCTGAATTTCCTGGGCGAGTATTTATAAAGAGAGGCAAGACTTTTCTGTGAACAAAGTTAGAAAAAGTTTCTGTGAACTCTTCCATCTCTTCAATATAAGTCTTCACCATTTTCATGGTTTTGAGCAGGTATTTGAAATTTGTCATGAGACATGGCGTGGGAATAAGGGGGGATTATTGCTGCCCCATGAGAATGCCCCATGAACAAGACAGGAAGAACTTCACTGTTTTTTTCTGTCACGTGTCCAGACTCTCAAAAGTGGTGATTCATTTTAGGTGTCTCAGATGTTGCTTCTCTGATTTGAGACACCTGAAGGGGGTTGGGAAACAGAAAATTGTTTAACAGGGCTACTTACCTTTTTTTGAATCTTTATTTAATATAAAAGGAAACTCTTCCAAAATATTTCTGCATCCTCTTCTCTGCTATGATTTTAATATTTAATTTTCAATGTAGGTATTCACCTACCAATTTAGCTTTTCCCTTTAGAAGACATTTTTATTTTAATTTTATCCCTCCCTTCCCATTTTCACATTATAGTATTTTATACTGTGAAAAAAGAACCTATTTTCACTTAAAGCTATTCCATCTCCAATTACATACGAACATTTACCTCTGTACATGTGTGCTTACTTAAAGCTAAGTGTCTTAAAGTACTTGATGAGATTACTTTCTTAAGAATACTAAGCAGGCCCGTCTCAATACTTGAGGATAAGAAATTTTAATTTTTTTTGTTCATGTATTTGACCTGGAAGTGGAATTTTTTGTAAAGTGAGAGATATATTGCTGGGCACACAAGGGGAAGCAGCTTTCCAAACTCCAGCCTGAACTCTGACAGCAAGAAGTAAAAGGATAATGAATCCTTTACAAGGTGGTCTGAATCAGCATACGGTTTTTTTTTCTGAATGAGAAAACTTACTTTAAAACTAGCATTCAGTTAACACATTTTACCATTGACTACGTCATCTCCTTATTCTTAAACACCTCTTCTGACTAGCAAAAACAACATTTAGGCTTGGAGAAGAAGGATTGCAATTACGTGAAACTTTCAATCCTATATGAACACACCCTCTCTTCAGAGGCTTGTTAAATCTCCCCCAGTTGCAGAAGTGATGCTCATCAAGCCAGGAAATAGCTGTAACAGTATGACCAAACTCCAACTAACACTCATGGTTTGAACTCTGACTATTGGATATGAAGCACTTTAATAAAGATCTCCCAAATATTTGAGAGTAAACATAAACAATAGTAGTCAATGTTTATTACTTGAAATTCTCAAATAAACCGGAAACAGAGCAAATATTCAGTGACTAGAAAAACAGATATTTCATTGCGTAACCAGTAACTGTGAATTACTCATCTCCATGACATACAGAAGAACATCTGAAACCTGTTTTCATACTCTTTTGGTGATCTTGGGTAAAAGGGCTTTGCATGCTTTACGAATTTTTAGAGAGGGGGCATTGTAATAACTGAGGTAGCTGGTTTTGAGACTTTTATTACACCACCTTCTTGAGAAATCTTCAAAAATGGCACATAGAACATTTTAATTGTGTCACCATTTTGCACATCATCTCCCTTCTCAGTACTTCACAGGTGGCAGTGGTCTCTCTCTGTCTTGTGACCTAAAAGAAATGTTTGTACTCTGGATGCTTCAGAGCCGCCATTCTCCAGCATTGCCTGTAGCTCTATTTGCTCAGTTCTGCATGCAAGGGGAAGACAGGCTCTGATTTTTCACCCTGTTATGTCTACATTTGCTAGTTGTTTGTATTTGTTGTACTTCTATTCCGGGCTTTCATCCAATACCTTTTATTAACATTTTTTCTTGGCTCTCTTTCCCGTTCCACATCCTATTTTTAAATTATTTTTATTTTTAACTTATTCCCACACTTGTCCTTTTTTTTTTTAGCATCTACTGCAGTCTTTTCTGCTCTTTCCTTCGTGATGTTTCTCAGCAAGGGCACCGTATCTCAACAACAATGTTCCATTTAAGCTCTCTAAAGAAATTTTGTTGTATCATCATCCACTGACCTAGGATCTCCCTATCCTAATGTTTTGAAATGGAATGTGTCATGGTATTTGGCTTAACAGTGATCCACAGCAGCCAAAGATTTAGTTTTCATTCTACAGAAATAACCTACCATTGGAAAATTTATTAAAAAAAAATGCTAGGCTTCGTATTTAACAGAGCTATTTTCTGCCCTCTAATAGGTACTGGGGAAATGTTGCAGCCAAGCCTGGCACACCGATAATACATTTTTGCATTTGTATTACTGGTCTGAAAGGTCTAGTTTAGTTTCCCTTCAGCTTAAGGGAGACGGAGAGAAAGATCAGCACTGCTAACCATCTCCGGTTAACCTCCATCCTCTATCAGGCTCTCGTTCCATTCCCTCGTGGGCTAGGAGCGCAATTACCAGAAGAAACCGTGGGGATTTGAAACCCTGTAAACTGGAAGACATGGGTGCGTAGCGCTGGAAAGATGTGAGGTCTCTGCGTGCTGGGGGCTGTCTCATCCCGACGTCTGTCTAACCCACCCTTCTTCACAAAGGCGGCCTTCTCGAGAGGTGGCAACCACGGAGGCTGCTGTCCTCCACAGAAGCACCGTCTTTGTGGCTTGGCTGGCTCAGGCGCCTTTTGAGGCTCTGGAGACCTTTTCAAGGGTGGGAAGGCCGTTGGCTGAGGTGCCCCTTCTGTCCCAAATCCCCGCTCCGGCTGGCACGGGGCTCTCTGACTTGCAGAAGCTGCAGTCAGATGCCTGGCCAAACCTGGACCTGGCTGCCTGGGCCTACGTGATACCAGCATTACAGAGACTTCTGGCGTTGATTCGCTCTTACTGTGAGATTAGGCCCGCCAGCCACCTGGGCCTCCGACTCCTACCCCATGAATGGGTGCACCCATGCTTGCTTCAGTCTGGCGGGAGCCATACTGTGCTCACCTCCAGCTAGAAAAGCACCTGGGAGTGCTGGGTGGCAGGGGGCTTTTCGTTCATTCTCTCTCGCAGAAGGTGTGCTTCCAGGGGTTGAGTGTGGTAAACAGAGGAAGGCACAGTTTGCTGCTGAATTTGCGTTGATCTAGGTTCAAACGTCACGAGTGGCATGGGGCAGAGCAGAAACGGAAGCAGCAGTGCCATCGGCACCACCAGACCTGCCAGCTTGGCTGGTGTTACGTGTCCCACATTCAGAGCCTACAGGAGCATGTAAAGTACCTGGAGCTTTGACAAAGACCCTTCTGCTTTCTTTTAAAAACAATTTACAGTGTATTAACCTCACTTCAAGTGTTAGCAAAAAAATATAGTCAGTTGCTGAATCTTCTGGACTTAAGAAGAAACTGCCAGGTTTCTAAGGAGGATAGAGACATCTCAGGTGAGGTAAATAGTCTGTTTGTATCTGCCTTCCATCCAGAAGATACTACAAAAATACCTGCCTCTTCAAATAATAAAGGTAAAGCAGGTCAAGAGGTGTCAAGAGAAGATTCTGGAGCACGTTAAGTAGAAAGAGTTGCACAACATGCATTCAGCAACCATAAGCAACTAAAACAGGAGGTAACTAAGCTGGGAAACAAACCATGGTTTCCTGTCGTTAAAATGTATCCGAGAATGGTAAAGGCACGTGTTTTTAAGAAAAGCTTTTAACTGGGCCTCGGGAACTGTAAACCATTCTTCCTTCAGTACCGGATAGCGTACTGCCAGGGCAATGGCTAAGGACCAGCCACAGTACGCCAGCGATCTAATACCTGACAACCCGTAGGGAAACCTGGCATGGTTTCCCTGAAATAAATATTGTGCTATTGAGATTTGAGTCCTTTGAGGTAATCAGAAAGATTACCAACAAACCCACTTAACAAGTATCTGGATTTTTTAAAATGCTCCTACAGAGTTTTGTACAAGAAACCAAAAGCCACAGTACTTTCACAGACACCTCACCCAACAAATAAAGAAGGGATAGACATGAGTGGGACGGAATAAATTCTGGCTAAAGAGGGTCAGTACTGTCAGCACAGCAGTAATTTTCTGCACTACTGTTTTATTCAGGAGGTGTCTGGGGATGAACAGGACCACCACTTGAACACGGTGTGAAAATGAATTGTACAGCAGGTGGATCCTGACTCCAAATTCATGATTTCTGGTGCAGTAATTCCTCAGCTGCTTTGCAGTCCTCTGTCTCACGCCAGTAAAATGTTGTCATCCTTCTCGAGGTGAAACACTATTCCTCTGCAAAATCTGAAGTGCTTCAGAGGGCTGGCTCTGCTTTTGCTATGAGAACTTTCACACTGCAGCAAATAAAACCACTATGTGCCCCTTACAGTCTCTTTGCTTACCCACTGTTTACACACTTGAGACTTGCATTTTCCATAAAGGTGAGGTCTGCAGTTTTTGAATCTGAAGCCATTTTAACTTCACGTAGTGTGGCTGCAAAGTTCGGAGTCAGGAGTTAGCATTCCTGTTGTTGGTTGTCTGCTTATGTCTGCAAGATGTAAACTGGGCAGAAAACAATAGCTCTGAATTTTTTTAGAGTTCTTTGTAAAATATATCAGTTTATGAACATTTTTTAAATTACAGATGAGCTGCTTTTTTTTTGCTTTTTTTTTCCCATTTCACTTTTTGTTCTATATTTCTATTTTGTGTCTTTCTTGTAGGAGCCTGTCTCCCAGACTCGTCAAAAGTCCAAGATGTACCAGGACAAAACATCATCGCAGGTATATGATGCATAGGCTCTGTTTTTCCATCTTCCTCTTTATTTTATGCTTCCGTGTGCCCTACTTGTGGTAGGGGAGGTGCTGAAACGAAGTGGGCCACCATGGCAATGTTGTCCTGCTTAGCAGCAGTTTGTCCAGTGCAGAAGGAGGAGCATTGCTGCCCATCAAAAGCCCGACCGTGCTTGAGAGGGAGGTATGAGCAAATTCACTGACTTTTAATCTGGGCGAGACAGAGCTGATGCTGAAGAAGGAACGTGCAGGAACATACATTACCTGGGGGAACAGAGATTTCATTTCTTGGTGACGATTTGCCTATCTTTCCACAAAGCACTGGCAGTACAGGAGTGTGTTTATTACCCTATGTCCATCTTGAGTGAGGTGTGGCAAAACAGGCATTGCCTTCCTCGTTTCTAGAGTGGTGTATTTCCCCTTCCTGGGTGTATCCTTGGGGCTGGCAAGCTGTCAGGGAAGGCACTAGCAGGTACGTCACCTGCGACGTGCCATCCTGGGACAGAGCCCCGGGACCGCGTCTGCACTAGCACAGCTCACCAGTGCTCCTGGTGGAGTGCAGCAGTTGAATGGTTTGAAACCTGCCTCCTTCATTTCTTCTTCCTCCCCAGGACCGAAGAGGTTAACAGGCACTTGAGCAGGAAGTCCCCAGGTTTAATTGTCTAGCAGTCGCGAGTGAGACATTTTCAGAGGAGGACTCTTGACTCTGGAGCTGTCTTCCAAGGAAGCCCAGAACGGATTCATTGACCTGTGGGGCACAGCCAGGCTTTCACCTGAAGGAGAAATGGGCGAGCTGGTTTTGTTTTGAAATTACGCACAGAGGAAAGGGAAAACTATTGTGCGGCGGTGATTTGGTGAACTTTGTGCTCCCATTCTGCGTTAGGCACATACTATACTTGAGATGGAAATGAAATGATTGGTAACACAGGCTGCATATTAGCTCCCCATCTCCAGCTTCTAGTTTGTTTTGACCCCACGGTTTTCAAAGGTGGGATTAATTTACTGTTCCCTGAATTCATTCACCCATCCTACTACCAGCCCCAAAGACTTACCCTCTCAAAAATGGAAAAAAACCAGCTGAACGTCTTACCCCCCCAGTGGCCATTCTATCAGTTCGCGATTTGGACAATGGTATTAAAAATCACTCTTCAAAGTAAATGCTGGTAGACAAATATATTGTCATAACCTGGGTGGACATGTTGTCCCAGTTTGTCAGAACCTTCTGAAATCCATTGGTATTTCACGGACTCCAAATGGCAAAGAGTGTTGGAAAATCTAATCCTCCTCTTCTTCCTCAGATTTTTCATTACCTCAGCTAACCCAGAGAAGAGTCATTCAGTATAATTTACTCTGTGGTGGATAGACTACACAAATCTGTTAGCATGCTCTTCTGCAGTGGATCTTCATTGAATTAGACATGCAGGCAGAAGAATCCGAATGTCAAGCTATGCCAGAATTTATAATCCATCGTTTCATCTTTGTTTGCACTTTATAGCCCAAGCTTGTAAGTAGGCGTATCTCCAGTGACTTCATTTTTTTCCGACTTCACTAAAGACTTGTCAAAGAGAAATCCGGCTCTTTCACTCTGGCAGAAGCTTACAAACAACGGTAGACAGCAACCCCGCGGTAACACTGATGGTCAAGAATTGGAATCTAATGGAGAATAACCCATGCAGGTGCCAAAATTCAAGCGGAAAACTGAACTTCAACTTTTATTTTCTACAAAGGGAAAAATCTCTGTGGAATACAGAGGTGAGTTTTTTTTAATCTATTTATGTTTTTATCTGAAATTTTATTTAAATGATTACAGTTGGCTTTGGTAAAGAGTACAGACATTTTAAGAACTCCTGGGCTACAGCTGAGCTGAATGACCCAGAAGTGTTTCCAGGCTCCTAGGTTGGGATGTAAACTCTACTTGCATTTTTACTCCCTGTTGGAGTGAGATGTATGCCCATCATAACATTGCTCCTTCTCTAGCAAGGGAATTTTTGTGTATGGGCTAAACAGGAGCTATACCGTGTTCTGCAAGTTGCCCTCTGCGGACAAGAGGTATCCAGTCACAACGCAGACTTTATCAATGTAAATGGTGCAGAGATGCAAGTTGTGGCTGCTTTATTCACAAGAAACTCATGGGAAAATAATGTTATTTTCAAGCTGTCTAACCCCCATAACTTGAAGCAGCTTGGGAGGTGGGCTTAAGAGAGAGTTAGGAAGGGAGAGAACACTTTGAATGACTTAATTCATGATTTTGGATTAGCAGATATTGTCGAGTATCATGCCAGCAGTGTTGCTTCCCATTTATAAAACTGTTCCTATTTTACATGTCACAGTACAAAGATGTATGTGGAAGGGCTTTGAGAGCTTATGCAGGAAAAGGCGTGGTGTGTGCAAATCAGAATGCCCCCAAATTGCTAGTGTCTGTACATTTGCTCTCACACTGAAAGTCCAACTTGCCAAGAGCCCCAAAAGCCTCTGCTAAATGAAGGGATGGGCCTACAGAGGTTTGGTTCTGGATGTCAGCAGCTCCTGGCTTTGTAATCTCCACTGATGCCTGTTCTTGGAGCAATTTGCATTCCTGAGTGATTAAGGGATGCTTTGTCCTTCAGGTTTTGTCGGTCATTTCATTATTAGAAGGTTGCAATATTTTTGCCAGACTCTCTCTCTCTCTTTCCTTCTCTCTCTCTCTCTCTCAAAAAAAGAAGAAAAAAAAGAAAAAAATCTGATCTTTTTATCTAGGACCTTATAAGTGTCATCAGTGAGCTCAGAAGCTTTAATGGAGTTGTTTATTGTAGTTCAAATAATCTCTAGCGGCAGCTTCCTGGAGCTGTAACAATGGAAGGGTATTTTATAGCTTTGAGCATAATAGTGTCCTATGGAAAAAAACCAAATCTGTATTATCTCAGACTCTCCATCTCAGACTTAAAGAGCACACTAGAGAGACATTCTCATATATCTTTAACTCAATACTTAATAAGAACGGACACAGACCAAAGAACAATCTTTACTTAAATTACTGAGCCTACAGGACTTCTTACCTCTCTGTGTTTGAATGTGTGTGGACGGTCTGAAAACAAGCCACCGCTCCCGAGAAGAGTAATTATTTTAATCTTTGTCCTGGAAACTTAACTGCATTCACTCTTTGGTTGCAGAGGAGCCAGTCAGGAAACACGGGCAGCTCAAGTTTGCTTTTTAAGACAAAGTCCCCATGTCCTGCGCGCTGGTCTTTGGCAGGAGCCCATCAGACACCTGTGCTCCCAAACCTGGCCTGCGAGAAGTGCCCACTACAGATGTCAGAGCTCTTTTGTTGACTTCCTATTAGTTGCCTCTTAATGGATGCGAGCCCAACGCAGCTTTGCCTAAGCACTTATCAATAGACAGCAAACATTCTTCTTTCAGTGGGCAAAGGGTCAAACCGTTTCGCCTGGCTATAAAGCTGTGCCAGATAATTGCTGGTGATTAGCAATTTTAATTACCAGGTGCTAGGGGTCGTTGCTTGCGGAGCTTTTTTTGCTGTTGTTGTAATTGGGCAGGCTGTTAATAGGTATGGCTTATTGTACGCATGGTGTATATTTTACAGATACATCGTGCATCCTTTTAAAGCAAGTAAAATAAAGTCAGTAACGTTAACCCGCTCCTGTTTGCATCTGATTAGCCGCAGAGTGCTCCAACAGGTTTTTCGATAAAACTTGTCTGATAAAGGAATCTTTAATACAACTCCCTAAAGCAGCTTTTAATCCTCTTGTAAACACTTGTATGTACTATTGTTATTGAAGAGAGGCAATGATTTTAAAATCTTTTCCTGCTACACTGGTCATGTTGGAACTAAGCTTGTCAAACGTGTTCTACCTCATTGGTTTTGCATGCAGACTTTTAGGGGGTTTTCACAGAATCACAAAACCAACAGCACAATTAGCAGTGAACTAATCTCTTCCCATATTCAGCAGCGAAACGGGTTCAAAATAAAACTGACACCAAAGAATCTTCTCTGATCTTCTTCACAGCAGTGAGAAAGTAAGCAGCTATAATACTTCTTTTTTTTTTTTACTAAAATTTCCATTTATTTCCTTTCCTTATATTATTTTACATCACAAGCCCTGCAGACATACTGAAGGTCTCTGAAAACTGAATGTACTGTTTACTAATCTACTTGGGTTAGTAGATTAGGCTTGTTCTTTGAGGGAACACAAAGGATGAATACCTCTGCAGTACGGAGTTCTAGCTCTGTTTTTATTTGTTCTGCGGTAATACCTCGTGTCCCAGCTCAGATCACAGCTTCATTTTTTCCGGCAACAGCCAGGCTGTCAGTCGTGGGCTGCTTCTTGGCCGACAGAATAGGGCTGTGCAAACCACTCCCGGGTATCTTCTCTCCTGGGGAGCAAGGAGACAGAGGCCAGCCGCGGGGCCGAGGGCTGCGTCACTTGTCCTGTCCCCTCAGCCTGGCGATACCCTCCCCTGAGTGCTCCCCAGAAGTGAGGGTATGCATCCAGCCCTGGGGATGGGATGCTGGAGTGTCGGAAGCTGCTGGATTCACGCCTGGCTTATGTGAGGAGGGGAAGTGTAAGGTCTTGCCTGGGTCTGTTTTCAACCGCGTGGCCCTGCCCTGTAAATACGGGGGTGGCAAGGGGACAGATTTTAGTCTTTTTTCAGTAGAAAAGGCAAATAAGCCCCCTCACTCCCTTTTGATGCGATAAAGTCTCACTCGAGTCTCAGGACCCACTGCTTTCACTCCAGAAGGAACTTGCTCGGGGGCAAGCGCGGGGCAGCGTGGGCTGGGGCAGCCGGTCTGTCCCAGCCCTGCACCAGCCTGTCCTCAAGGGCAGCGGCAAAAGTGACAGCTCCCTTCATCAGCTCTTCATCCCTAGGCATGGATGTTCACGGGCCCTTGTCGTTATGGCAAATCCCGGCCTAGGAACCTGGGAATTCTCTGTGGAGCACAGAAACGCACAAGAGCGAAGAAACGTAACGCACGAAAAAGAGGGGTTTGAGCCAGCTGTGGAAGCGTCAGCAGTGGGCAGGTCCCGTCTGGCCGTGGCAATGCCATCAACTTTGATCGCACCGTCGGAGCCATCAAGCGCTGCTGAAAATGTTACTGGGCCCTGGCCCTAGGTGCACGGGGCCATAACTCAGCTTCTATGGATGTACGCATTCAGGATGTGCATTTTCACTGTAAGAAGTGAAAACATTTGGTAGATTTTTTCCTTAGGAACTGCCAGACAAAATCCCGTGGCAGTAGCTGCCACTGAAATTGGGGGCAAAGCTTTGCTTGGCTCGAGGAGCTGTGAGACTGTAGCATCAAGTCCCTTTTCTGTCAAAAAAATGGAGATGTCGTAATGCTTGAGATTACTGTGATGGTGGTTATGAAGCTCTTCAATCTGACGCATTCTGCAGCTACAGATTAGCCATACTAGTTCACCTTCTGCCGCTAGTTAAATTAATCACAGCTTTGAAATCACTGAAACCTGGAGGAAAATAGTGTCGTTAAATAGATAGTACACATAGAAAGATGCCAGCGGAGGGGAGGGTGCAGTGCTCGGGGTGCTCCCATCCCCTGCGCTTCCATGGCACGGCTACAGGCCCTGACACCCTATGGAAAACACGGAGCCTTCTCCTTTCCGCTGACCCCAAAACCTGGGGACAGGCTGCAAAACCCCGGTGCCAGGCCTGACACCACTCCAGAGAAAGCTGCGAATAACTAATATTCCTGAGAAATGGGGCAGCCCAGGGCAGGATTTGATTTCCTGAAATCAGTCTTTGAGCAGTGGGAGATGCAGGGCCCTGGTAGCAGCTGGTTTTGGCAGGGATTAAAAAGTTCGGTTATAGGACTAACACACAGTCATGACGGGTTGATGGGTTTTCTCAAACAGCCTTTGTTTCCAGGTCTGAAAGCTGATCTTCATTGCAGAAACAAATTTCTTAGCTCAGGTATGGCTATGTTAGTTATGTGTCCTTCTGCAGTTTCACCTGGAAACAGATTGTTTTGCTTCCTACTCCACGTTCTTGTTTGCCTACAACGACAGGCTGATGCAAGAGGTTTGTAATATTGAATACCACTGATGCCACTGTATTTTATTTCAACATGGACTTATATCCCCTCCTGTTTCAGGCTCCCGGTAACTACAGTTCAAAAAGATGGAGAAACCACCCCCAGACTGGCTGTTCCTGTCGCCACAAGAGGTTCACAAAATAAGTATTTTCCCACCTCTGCTGTCACAAAACTCCAGTGTGCCCCAAAGAGCAGAGAGAAATATGCAGTCATCTAAACCCCACTCGTCCCAAACACCTTTTGCAATTATCACAGCCTGCCCGCAAAGTCCCAGGTTTGGGGCTCAAGTAAATGCAAATGCCGGTAGACGGTATCTTTACCAGACATAAACCAGTCGATAGGATTCTGCATGTAAGTATAACGGTGGGTTTGCTTTCTCTCCCCATCTGTGTGGCAACATGGAGCTGCACAGACCTGAGATGAGAGTTCAGCTGCATTCGTAACGCGATTCCTAAAGAGAGTGGATTATGGATAGAGCTTAAGCCTTAACTTTGAATTGCCTTGCTTTTGTGGATTGAAGTTAGACCAATACAACATTATTTGAACATAGTCTCTGGTACTTTGTTGGTATTAGTTACCTGCTGTGACACTCAGCACATGGCAGTTTCATTTTTGTACTCTGTAAAATACAGGTATTGTACACCTGAATTTTAATCTTGCTGTGATAATATGCCTCTATTTATTCAACAAAACAAGTTGTCTATTTTGTCTTCACTCAGACATCGCTATGAAGGAAAGACTGACAATCAGAAAGGTAAATATTTTGGACTTCACATCTCGTGGCATGACAAAAAAGATAAAAGTACAATAATTTTGAAATGAGACCTCGCAGACAATGCCACTCCGTTTGAACCAGTGAGATGAACTTCTTACAAAAAGCATTTATTATACAGCAGTGTTAAAATGTTGTAGACCAATCATTTAAAAATGTATAAAGTGAAAAATGGTCTATTTAGTGATGCACTACTCTCTGAAGTATAAATATGCAGGAACTGAAATGTAAAATAAGGCTGAATTTTGAACTTCCACAAAATGGATGCTCTCTTAACCAATGAACTACGATGCTTCACTTTCTACAAGGATTTTGTATTCACCATAATACACTAAACTCAGATAATATACAGGTTCTGAAGGGAGAGTTGTATTCATAGACCACTAATTTTAGTGTGTTCCATGAAAATTAAAGTTAAAAAAAATAAAAGCCAAGTAGTTTTCTCATGAAAGATTTCAGTCTCATTTTGCAGCGGCTTAATTTTAAAATCTTATTTCCATATGTTCACAGCAAATGTGTTGCAGTCCTGATGGAGCTGTACCCCACAGGGTGCCCTTGGCAATGCCGATTTCAAAATACCCCTATATCCAGAGCACACGAGTTGTACTGCAAGAAGCCAGAATTCAGCCTCGACCAGTATTATCTGACAAGAGGTATTGGAGTGCTTTTAGAAAAGACCTGTGGAGCCATGAAAAGATGTGTCTTGGACCATCTTTTCTACCCAGAGCTTTTACTACAAGGGTGGAGGGTGGCTGGAGGCTACGCGGCAGCACAGCTGGAGGCTGCACAGCACATCTGGCCATCCCCACACATGTGCGTAGAAGGGAACTGCTACAAGCCCCAGGGTACTCAGATTTCTGCCTGGAGTTACCAGATGCTGGGTCCAAAGGCCAAGAAGGAGCAAGCTGGGCAGGCGTTCGATTTGGCCCTCCCGCCACCTCAAGGGCCATCACTGAGTCTGCGTAGCCTCAAGAAACACCTTTTTTTCCTTTCTGGCACTGCCCTATGCACAGGCTGGCTCAGTTACTAACCTTTCACTAGTACTGCACCGAGTCTGTGGGGCAAACTAGTTAAGCGCCTCTTTCAGTGGATATTCTTGCGGTGTTTTACTGACTTTTTCAAGAACAAGTGTTACTTAAATTACATTAATTCAGGAACAGGTGTTCCTGAAAAAAACTTGAGTGGGCAGACCAGGAAAAATAGTCCGAATAAAGACATTCATAACAAAGCAATGAATCAATTGCTGATGGTCTTTGAATACCTGATGAAAGTGATGTTCAGGTCCCGTGAGGACAAAGAAGGCTCAAGACCTCTTCAGAGAAGGAGAGAAGCCCAAGGCGTGCTTAGGAAACTAGAGGAGATGGAGTGCTGAGACATACTTTGACTCAGTAAATGTCTGCTAAAGTTCAGTTATGGTCCTCAAGCTCTTCACGTCCCCACAGCTGCTTGATCCTAATGCCTGCAGAGCAGAGGGAGAAGGCTGGACCATGAGCTCTCCTCCATGTCCTTCAGAGTGAACGCTGGCAGCCCCGTGGCAAGGCCAGGTTTTTGTGCGAGGCTTGAGGAAGGGGTAGAGGGGTGCCCACCTCCGTTGTGCCGTGAGAACTGGAGGAATGGTAACCCGTGGCAGGATAGTGTATGCCAAGAGTACATGGAGAGGCATTTTATTTTTCGTTGCTCTGTGCATCTCTCACGCCATCCCAAACAGAAAGGTAATTCCAGTGAAACATGCATACTACATGTTTCCACCACCGTATATCCCCCTGTATGCAAATTATTAACCAGAGTGCTCATGAGGTAAAAGCTGAGTATGTACCAGCAACTAAGGACCTTGTACAGAGGATTGAGCCCTAATTCCTGGCCTTGAGGGACTACCCCAGTGGGATGGCAGGACGGTACTTCTGTGAATGGTTAGCAGGCTCGGGGTCCTGAAAGTGTGCTGGAGGAGAAAGTGCTGTCGCCTGTGCGTGCCAAAGAAAGATAAAAGCATCAGAACACAGAGATGTAGTGAGGTGTTCAGGAGAAGACCATGATGTGGTGAGTTCAATTGAATAAACTCGGTTAGAGAAATGGGAGATGCCTTCTCTCTCGTTCCTTACGGTGAAAGGAACGACATAGCGCAGCTGATCAGGGCACCGGCCGCTGGAGGCAAGCGACTGGAGAATGGTGCCTGGGTTCACAGCAGGAGGAAACCAACAGAAATGAGCTGATATATTAATAGGACTTTCAGGGATTGGAAGGGGAAGGAGAGTTTGTGGTATGCAAGCATAAAAGTAATGTGATGAAAGAGGTTAATTTCGTAGATGTCTGTGAGGAAGAATAAAGGAAGCAAGTCTAAAATGAAATAACGACAAAATGAAAATGTGATTAATGTCCTGCAAATAACATCTGTTTTTCTAGCCAGGGCTTTTTCCTGAAATGATATAAGGAGCGCAGAAATTTGTCTACAAAGATAGTATATCAGTGGCTTTTTAAAGCCTCTTACGTGTGTGCGAGCCGTAAGGAATACGGGACAAACATGTGGCGTGGAAAGCGTTGCCTTAAGATGTATCCACCACATAACGTCAAGGAGATAGTGACAATCATCTAAATTGAGACCTACCTGCTGCCCTACTTATTGCCCTATCCTGGTCCTTACATTTTTGAAAACTGTTGATCAGTGCCCTCAGTCTTCTTTTCTGGCCATTGCAGCTCCTCCAACTACGCCTTTGCTATGCCCCTGATCGGCGGTCATCTCCCCTCTAGACCCTCCCAACTTCAGTGAAAATCAGTCCCTGCAACTAGACTCAATGCTTTCCCTGAGGCTTTACCAGCCTCAAGTAAAGCAGAAGGATTATTACTTCATGTGTCTTACAGATGACCCTCCTGTTTACACATTCCAGCACGCTGGGATTTTTTTTTTTGCTGCCGCATGATGTCTTTGGCTGACATTCAGCTTGTGATAACTCCAGATCCTGCAAAGCTGTTAAGTAGTTAGTCATTTCCCGCTCTGTATTCATGCAGCTGAAATGCAGAAATGAATGTGGAACTTTGCATCCAATTTTTTTCAGATGATTCCAGTTTCTCAGAGTTCATTCAGACTCTGACTCCGGTCCTCCAAATCACTTCCAGCTCCTCCCAGCTTAGAGTCAGATGTAAATTTACAAAGTGCGCTCTCTATTCCATCATCCAAGTTGATAATGCAAATACTGAATAGTGCCAGACACTGGACAGGCTCCTGGGAAACCCCTCTCAATGCATCCTTTTGATTTGATGGTGGACCATTGATAACTAATTTCTTAGCACAGCTTTCTGGCCAGTTTTGCATCCACCCTATGGCTGCTCTTTTGTTACTGTCCTGCAACTGGGGGCTGTTCCTGTAAGCACCTGCTCTTTTGTCCCAAAAAATATTCCCCCCCTCCCTGTACTTGCATGCTGGTAACCCCAGGGAACAGCAGGCAGAGAGGCAGCGAGAACACAGCGTCTGAGGAGCTCCTCTGGGCCCTCAGACAGCCAATTAGTACAGGATAAAAAGTTGGGGTGCCCGTGGGGAATTTGTCTTTTCATTCTGTCAGTTCACTTCTATTCAGCGCTCCAACGAAATGCCCTCAGTGTTTATGCAGGTTTTTTTCATACAGTGCTCGTGTCCCTTAGAGGAAAGAAAGTATTTGTCTGAGAGCGAGCTGATGTTAAACACAAGTTTGTGGTTGGGGGTTTTTTTTTACGTCCTAGTACATGACGGCTCTTTCCTTAATATCAATATTCTACTACCATCTTTACTATCACAAAAGGATATAAAGAAAGTCTGTGTGAACCCTGATAACTCAAATGCACTTTGGTCTGCAAGCCTCAAGTGCATGTTTGTAACTGATTACTCAGGTAAAGAATTGATACTTTGGAAATTAGAAGAAAGCTTTTTGCTTGGCAAAATAATTAGCCATGTATAATATCAGATGTTTTTACTATTCAGCTCTTTTTTTAACGAAGTTGCCAGTCATTTTTCTGGATGTTTCAAAGCCCTGGATTGAGTTCTACACTTCATTAAATGAATATACCCCGTAAGTTAAGTAAAAGACAGTGCTTCCTAGAGAGGACTGATACTATTTTTTAAATAAGCATCAAAAGCATGGGTATGATTCAGGGATAATGGGCATTACCAAAGGTCAGACTGTTGCTATAACCATCCAGAGCAAGTGGAGATGGTGAATCACAAATTCTTTTACATATTCAAAGATACACTTCTCAGAAGGTTGGACCAAGGCATTTTAATTCCTCACCTTTTACAAGAGGAGCAGACATGAGGCGATGAGAGATGTTCTGAGACATAGTTCAGGAGTCCTTCACAATCTGCAGAGTAGCCTGTAAGAACACAGCCTGCTCTGGGCCCCACCTTGAGAAAATGAGTGTTTGTGAAATGGTTTGATATTTAGAAGTACCTCAGTTCTTGCCATTACAACATTTTAGATGTCAAAAGCACGGACGGATAAATGTGAAGAGCCTTTAAAAAAGGAGTCTTTCAGATAGTGAAGTTGCAATCCCATAGTGAATGAATAATCCACTCCAGAAATGTGGAAAATACTTAGTGAACAGCTGGAGTGACTGCAGTCAATTCATCACTCTTTTAACAGGGGATAGAGGTCAGCAAATGCTAACTATGTTTAAGTGGGGATATGAAAATTAGTATAATCAAGAATTCTTAAAAATATAAACCATCTGGTTAAAGCAAGAGAATTAGAGGATAATTTTCCAATATCAGAAGCTAAGCTAAGGGATAATTAGGAGAGCAAAAATATGAATTTTGAACCGTTGGGAACGTTTCAGCTATCAGCAGAGCACACAATGAGGCTAACACCAGCCCTGGCTCCAGTCTGAGCAGAGTGGAGGACTGACGTACTCATTTTCACCCCGGTTCTTCCCTGGAGCCAGCGAAGCCACTGGTGTATTCCCGCTGCTGGAGCAGTGGCATCCTGCAAACATCCTTCTGGCTCCAAAAAGGAACAGTGCAACACTGCGGCTTTACAGAGCAAACCTTCAGCTGGGCTGTGACCACCGGTCAGATACCCCTGCCTGGTTGAAACTGGTTCCTCTTTGCCATTTTCACTGTAATTTGTTACGGGCTTTCCTGTTTTCCCTCTGCAGTAATTTGGCCCTAAATGAGTAATGTAGAGGTTTGCACAAAATCAGCAGAGTTGTAAATACAGAGTTTTACACAAAATCAGCAGAGCTGTAAATCACCACAACAAAAATAATAAAACGATTTCTAGCATCCTTAATTTCCAGTCAATGAACAAATGAGGTTATTGGCTGAATAAGGGGTAGAGGATTGTCAGGCTTTTTAATTCAACCATTCTTCTGGTCTGACTCAGCTGTCAGAGCTGACTTGAGGGGAATGGCTGAGACAACACACAATCTGAGTTGTTAGAGGGCAAGGAAATCTATAGAACGAAAGCAATGATTATGACTTCCCAGGAACATTGATATGCTAAATCTGTAAGCGAGAAAGATATCTCGGATAAGAGTTTTAAATAAATTCAAGATTTTTGTAAAAAATTAGCTCTTGAGGCCCCCGAGGAAAGCTTGCATTTGAAATGTGGGCTGCTTGGATACACCTCACCTACATGAATTGTCTTGTGTGATTTTTTGGTTGCTAAGGATGCTATCACAAACAGATGGAATTTCAATTGGAGCCTGGAGCAGGCAGCCTGCTCTTTCTGGTGGGGTGCGGAGTAGCCTGTTATCTATTTATTATTACTGTTGTAGCAAGGTATCAGTTCCTGGAACCGGCAAAGTAATCTTTCTTGGGATGAAATGTCTTCTTTTTCAGATGGGGGATTTCAGAATACCACCACGCGAATTGAATTATTTACCAGACTTACGTAAAAAAAATCAGTGTAGTGTGTTTCCCAGGTCTAGTTTTTTTTAGGTTGGGCCACATTTGGGCCACAGCAGCTCTAAAAGGTGTATTCAGACACAGCAGGTCATTACTATCAGTGGAACTGAGGCAACACAAAGCTCGGAAATCGTGTGGCCAGCAGGACTAGGGCAGTGATCGTCCCCCCGTACTCGGCACTGGTGAGGCTGCACCTCGAATACCGTGTTCAGTTCTGGGCTCTTCACTACAAGAAAGACATTGAGGTGCCGTAGTGTGTCCAAAGAAGAGCAACAAAGCTGGTGAGGGGTCTGGAGCACAAGTCTTATGGGGAGAGGCTGAGGGAAATGGGGTGGTTTCGCCTGGAGAGAAGGAGGCTGAGGGGAGACCTGATCGCTCCCTACAACTACCTGAAAGGAGGGTGTAGTGAGGTGGGGGTCGGTCTCTTCTCCCAAGGAACAAGCGATAGGAAGAGAGGAAATGGCCTCAAGTTGCGCCAGGGGAGGTTTAGATCGGATATTAGGAAAGATTTCTTCACCAAAGGGCTGTCAAGCGTTGGAACAGGCTGCCCAGGGAAGTGGTGGAGTCACCCTCCCTGGAGGTGTTTAAAAGACGTGCAGGTGTGGAGCTTAGGGCCGTGGTTTAGCGGTGGACTTGGCAGTGTTAGGTTAGCGGTTGGACTTGGTGATCTTGAGGGTCTTTTCCAACCTAAATAATTCTATGAGTCTATAGTTCAGTAGAGGTCACAGGTGGGAGAAAAATCCCAGTAAACACCCTGAAATCGGTCACATGGAGTATCATGGTGTCACAGGTATACAGCCATCAAAACCCCATTAGTTTTAAGCTAACTGCAATGTAAACATAACCTTAGCGGGGATTTGCTGGGGAGGAATGGTCTCAGTCCTTTTTTTCAGAAGATGTAAGAACAGACCATACCTGAACTACTGTGGTTCAAAGAGACAGGGAGACGTCTGTGAGCTCCGGTCTCCCATGGGGGCTTTGAAAGTTTTCCCGCAACCCCACTGTCACTAAAGAAGAGCAGGCTTGTTCTGTTGGTGGATGTTAAGAAGTCCCATTAAAGCAGTTCCCACTATCTGTTTGGCTCCGGTTGCTCTAATGTCCTAAAGCCCAGCAGCTTCTTTTCTCTCTCTATAGATTTAGACCTAACAGAAGTACCAGAATAATTCCTCTCCTTGCCTAAGCGCTGGCAACAGGGCTTAAAAAATCTCTTTAAATAAAGCTATTTAGGAGAATATCTTGCAAGCTGTCTCCCCATTTAAACAGCCCCCTAATCCCACAGCGACAGCTCGCTCTGTTTCCAAAGGCTTCTCTGGAAGGGAGGGAGGAAGAGGGCACCCGGCCGGCCGACGGAGGTTGTGAGCTCCCGGCCGCTCGGGTGTCTTTTTGCGCTACCTCACCTACCGTCTGCCCTCAGATTAGGCTGCATCAGTGACTGACAGCAAGACACACGTCGGCTATCATTGCTCTTAAACACGAGATTCACAGTGTGAATTTTAAAAGCCTTAGGCTGTGGTTGGTCAGTGTGTCTTCTTCTGCTGCTGCCTCTTTTTCTCCATCCTCTTCCAGACGTGCTGTTGAAAGTCATACTTGAAGGAAGTTTGTTACTGGTGACAGCCCAATTTCTTAACCAACAGTGACTCACCACAGTGACTCCAGAGACATGGATTTACTTTTATTTTTTAAAAAATCCAGATAAGCTTGTCTTTGCCTGTATGTGAACTGATAACTCTTGTTATTCGTTCAAAACATATGTAGTTCAGCTTAAGCGGGGGGATGGGGAATCAGAAGGAAAAGGATGCATCCTGTTAGAAAATGGAAAATACTGTATTTATCATCTTAAAAAGAACAAAAAGATCTGCAAGTTATGTGGGTTTCTGTGACAGTAATTATCCTTCTATTCAAGAATGAGTAATTACATTATTCTGCATGCTAACTTCCCCCCCTGCCCGGTTATGTGGCATGTGCAGGCAGGCGCACGCACGCACACACACACGCCATGTGGTTGTACCCTGAAGAATAAAACCAGGGTGCTCTAGAAAAGGTAGTTCTGTTGTTTCCCTGAATAATGGTGATCATGGTACTTTTTTGTTTGTGCTGAACACCAGTGGGTGAGAGGAAAGAAAGCTGAATTTTTTTCTCTTTCTCATTAGGGAAGCAGGGTACTGCTCTGCCTTGGCACTAGCCAGTACAATGCGTTGGAAGTGTTCGCTCCCTTTTCTCTACACCGAGAAAATATTAAGTACTGCTTAACTTAGAAGACAATTTGTAAAACCTGTGTGTACAGGGAGAGTTGATCGACCGCTCAGCACTTCTGAAGAGCATTTTCCCTTTGGTGGAAAGGATGGTTCCTTCGCCTTTTACGTGTGCTGGCTCATGTAAGATGACCTGCACGTTGTACCTGCCCTTCTCCAGTGGTTCAAGGTCAAGTCTTCTACAAAAAAGGTGAAAGTCTATAGCCTAAATTCACTAGTCACATAGAATCACAGAATCATTTATGTTGGAAAACACCTTTAAGATCATCGAGTCCACCGTTAACCTAACACTGCCAAGTCCACCACTAAATCACATCCCTACTCACCACATCTGCACGTCTTTTAAATACCTGCAGGGAGGGTGACTCCACCACTTCCCTGGGCAGCCTGTTCCAACGCTTGACAGCCCTTTCGGTGAAGAAATCTTTCCTAATACCCGATCTAAACCTCCCCTGGTGGAACTTGAGGCCGTTTCCTCTCAACCTATCGCTTGTTACTTGGGAGAAGAGACGGACCCCCACCTGGCTACACCCTCCTGTCAGGTAGTTGCAGAGAGCGATCAGGTCTCCCCTCAGCCTCCTTTTCTCCAGGCTAAACCACCCCAGCTCCCTCAGCCGCTCCTCGTAAGACACATGCTCCAGACCCTTCACCAGCTTCATTGCTCTTCTTTGGCACCCTCGAGCACCTAAAGATGAAGTTTACCTTTAACTTGTCTTGCTCCTTTTCCATGCTGGCTGTGTAAAGCAGATGTATCTTTGCCGGACTTGGTAGCTGCTCACAGACTAAAGCTCCCCAGGAAAGCATTGCCTGCTTTTTCAGAACTCTTCTTGCTTTATGCAATGATGTGCTGCTGAGTAGCCTCGCGTTTAATCAGTAGTACTCACTTCTCTACCCTGCCTGTCATGCACCCACAGCAACCCTCATAAAAACTTAGGTAGAGTCATGGACGTGACCTCAGGGGCTGAGCCAGACCTTCCCAACGCAGCATCGCCTACACACTCTAATTGCTTAGGGAGTCTCATCCAACTTGTTCTTAAGCAACCTTGATGTTGGAGGTCCCATTGTCTCCTCTGACTATCTGTCCAGCTGCTTCTCCATTCCTCCTGCTACAATGTCTTTTGTCATTCCTAACCTGAAGTTTCCTGCTGCCATTTGATCCCAGTGTTGTCCAGCCTTCGCAGAACACATACCAACAAACACATGTGGAGAACACATTTCAATAAATATGAGTATTTATAATAGTCCTCTACATATTTGAAGACCATTGCTCTATCTTCTCTAGGATAAATCCTTCCTCATTAGGAGGTGTATTTAGACCTCAAACATTCCTTTGCCTTTTTCTGGACAATCTGCAAATAACCCACTTCTGCCTGTAACTGAGGGACCCAGAACTTGGTACCGCCCTAGGCAAGTCCTCACCAGTCCACCTAATCTACTCACCCACCTTGAACTTATATTTTGGCAGGTAAAGAGGCAGTATTCTTAAAATAATTCCCTAAATTCCTAAAACTCTTAATCTTCAGAGAAAAGTGGAGTCGAGGTCAGATCTCTAAACGCAGACTGACAGACTTCCCCTTTGGAGATCATCAAAACTGCCTACCTATCGCTCTGATAAGGCTTAGCCTGCTGCTCAGGTCTAGTCTTTTCTAGAACAGACTAGCCACGTCCATGGGTGGCAGGCCGCTGGGTCCCCTGCAGTGCCCCTTAGACCTAATTATTATTTTTCACGTGTTTCTTCAGTTCCAAACTTCAGAAGTGACGGGAGGGCTGTTTTACAGCAGAAACCCCAGCCCATGACAGTGTGTGGTGTGAGGGTTTGCAGGGGTGGGTGAAGGAGGCTGGGGCTCTGTTTTGGGTCCAGGTAGGGCAGGGGGTCCAGCCTTGCCGCAGGGTCACCCAGCCTGTCTGCTGGGACCAGTCTCCAGAGGGAACTGTCCCCTCACGCTGTACCTGGATGTTGGTTTACAGCAAAAAACAGAGTTTGGGAGCACGGTAACACAAGTACAGGAGCAGGGAGTTGGCTGGGGAGTGAGGTCAGTTGAGAGCGTGGTTGTGCATCGTTAGGAGAAGGAGGTTCTCTTCATAGCATTTTTAGAGACGTACTTAAAAGAAAGGACTGCAGGACCCATCTTGTGCCATGTCATGATAAAAAAGTCTTCATGTTTATGCATCTGCCTCAACAGCTCAGTGTCCACTTAAGAACTCATCACAGCCGCCTATACTCTTTTCTCTGGGAGTATGATTTAACTATGTCGGAGAAGACAGCGGAATAATGAGTTGAGATGATTAATGAAATGTCTTAAGCAAATGTTTGTTAATGCTCTGCATTTAAGCCCCAACTGCATTTAAACCTCAACTCTGCATTTAAACCCAACCCCAATTTATTTAAACATTTATTTATCCTACAAATAAATTTGTTACGACAGGTTTCCTCCCAAATAGCTATTAGAATTATTAGAGAATTAATTTTCTCTTACAGTTTGAAAAAAAAAAATGTTTTTTCATTTCTTATAGTGTTTTCTCTCTTGCCCAGGGAGGGACAGAGGTTCCTTACCAAATATGTTGCTTATTCCTAGCTTTGAACATATTTACCAAGCAGACATTAATTTTAACAGGTCATTTCCGAGTGTCTTGTAACAAGTCCCTCCATTCTCTGACTTTGGTGGCTGTTTCCCTGGATCATATTCATTCTGTGCTGAGAAACAAAGGAAAGCAAAGCAAACAAAAAAGAAAAAAAAACAATTCTATAAAGCAAAAGCCAGGCTTCAAACAGATATGCATTGAATTTTGGTGAAGTTCTTGGCATGTAAAGAAGGCAGGCCTGCTGTAGGTAATTCCATTACGAACAATACCACCAAAAGATGCATACTCAGATTAAAAAAGAAAATAATATTTTCTGTGTTTTCCCACCACAAAACAGTATGTTTCACTACACTGAAAAAGAGCAGCTGAGTGTCAGCGATCTGGGTCGGTTTTCATTAAGAGCCTCGATGATAGCATAGCAACTGCGTTCAATGCATTTGCAAAGAAGCAAAACTTGAGAGGGGCTGCCGGCGTGATGGACCAGGAACAGAATTCAAACGTTCTTGGCAAATTGGAGCTAAACTGAAAAAGCCAGACGTCATGCTGGGGTCTATAAATAGGAATACGGCACGCCTGACGTGCCCAGTTCTTCTTCTCTTCTGCGCGGCGTTAGCAAGGCCTCGTATGAAATCCTGTGCCCAGTTTGGGGTGCCACGTTTTGGGAAGAGTAATTGGAGGGGGAGCAGTGGAAATGACCAGAGCTCCAGCAAACACGGCACCTCAGATCTGCTTGTGCTCACGGAGTGAACGCTGAGGTGTGGCACGGCAGGTGCTGAGTGCGTGGAAGGCTGCTGCAAGGGAGGGACTAACCTCTTCGCCCTCCCTAAGACAGGCGGGCTTACACTGCACCAAACACAAACACAGGTCAGACACAGAAAAAGCCCTCTATGGGGGCAGAAGTGCTGGAATACATTGAGATACCTCATCATTACTGGAAGTATTAAAAACCATGTTAGATCGACTTCTGTTAAAAAGGAATTGGGACGCTTGAGCGTAGAGGACAGGGGTATAACCGGGATGCCACCCGTCCTGTGGTTTTATGACTGTACAAATAGTCCATAGAGATAAGGGAATCAACACCAGACTAGAAGGTAGGTCCAACCTTACCATTTTGTCAGGTATCTGCTATCAGAAACAAGCAAGGAAAGAGGTGCTTGCTTTTTTTTCCTTCCCCCCCGCCCCCCTCCGTAAAAGGCGTTGGTGACTGAGTATTTGAAAGCTCTACCCTAACTTGCAAAGGCAGAATTTTCTTTCCTGCTGCTTTCATAGATGCTGTGTGATGGTGCAAATGTATTTCTGAGTTTCCATGTAAAAGCATACAGGATAAAAATAAAATTACATTATATCTGGATCCATGAAAGCTGTGGGTGGGTGGGAGGGCTGCTGCCAAAGCCCTGATTTTAAGCTTCATGGGAGAATTGGGGAGAAATTGCGGCTCCTCAGTGAGATTGATTCCACGACTGCTCAGCTTGATAAGCTCAGCAGAAGATCAGCAGGAAAAAAAATCCTAAAACCTGTGGGGTTTTTTTGTTTGAATAAAAGCCCACGTTAGGAAACTGTAGCACTGCTTGTTACTAGCTTTGCTGTTTGACACAAACATTACCCATCAGCTGATAGTGCTAGTGATTATTTAGTATTTCAGCCTCTAATTAACAAATACAATGAAAAATTCGTGCAAAAAATGCCGTTGTACTTTGCACTGGATATTTTTTAAAAATTGTTCTGTTTTCTAGTGGGGCACATAAATAGGATTCAGCAATAGAAAGGTTTTTCTGTGTGCTTGGGGTAGAAAAAAGGGTTGTGTACATTTACTTCATAGTTTGAGAATTCAAGGGAACAGAGGAGCTTTTGGCATGTACATCTTGGCTTTAAAGGGAACTGGGAAAGCTACACCAGGCTTCGTTGTGTTTTTCCTGTAGATCTCCATTCCCCTTGCCATCTCTCCTCCCTCTGTTCAGATGGGCTTTGAAACTCCTTACGGACCTGATACAGCATTGCTCTAGGAGTTTCCTCATAACCAAATCCTGTCACATGAGGATACTGCTAAGAGGAGAAAAAGCCCTAACAAGTTCTAGCAATGCCAAATTACATTCAGTTCTTGTATTTTCACTTGGCATGGTAACGCTTCCAAAGAGCAATTGTTTCACAATCGAACTTCTGCAGCCTGTTCATTTCCTTTCTCTTACTTAGCTGTTCAGAGACCATCAGACACCAGGCAAGCCAATAAATGTCCATCTGAGCAATTATATAGCATAAACATCAAGTGAGACAAAGTACTTTTTTCTTGCAAGTACAAACTAAAGGGACAAAACTGATAGTATCGCTAGAAATAATTCATTTGCATGGCAACTCTTTTCTCTTTAATGAGCTCCAGGTATTAACTGAATTTAAAATCCTGATTTTAAGAAAGCTTTTCTCCTAAAATATCCCTCTGTCACGACATATATGGGACACAATTCTCTTAAAGAAAACTCAGTACTTGGAGCCATGATTCATGTGGCCTTTTCAGCGAAGTACTCCAGAATACGCTCGTTGTTCCTAGGCTGCTTGGCCTTAAACTTATGCTAAAAGTTGTGTTTATAAATCAGGACCTTGTGCCTGCATCATCTGGAGTAGAAGCAAGTCTGGTTTTAGGCTAGTCCCTGGAAGAAACACTGCTGTGCACAGGGATTTTGATGGCTCTTCCATTAGGGATCACCAGTAACGTAATTTAAGATGCTCTCAATAAAGAGAATGAGTGGTTTATGGCTCTTCCCTCCGATCAGCGTTTAAAGAAAAGAAATTCCTTTACGCAGTACAGCAGATGTGCGAGGAGATGACTGATGCTTAACATCCATGCTGATAGCCATGTTACCCACAGGGAAGTCCTGAGCAAGAAGGATTTCTGAATCAGAGAGCTCCAAGGGAGGAGGAAACCTGATTTGCTAAGAAATTGGTTTTGGTGGGATACTTGTGAAAGAGGTCAAAACCAGCTGGGTCCGGTTAGTGTGTCTTGCAGTGAATTGCGGAGGTCTGCAGGCTCCATCCTTTGTTTCAGGGTCTGCGTGCAACTTGGAAGTGAACAAAGGACATTAAGCAAATAGTATTTGGAGTCTCAGATTAATTGCTGTCCTTAACAGGGCACTGACGTTCAATCATTCTCATCCCAGGAGGCTCCAGGTGTTCGGCAAAGGGGTCTATGCTGATGAGCCACAAAGGCTAAAACGCATAGCTGCTTTCTTTAGATATCTGCAGTATAAATGTCTGCGTGTACTAGTCTCCCTAGGCTCCCTTTATATTTATTGGAAGAGAATTTGACCCTGTTTTTGGCATCTGCTTTAAGACGGTGTGAATCGCACCTTCAAAATGCTCCTTTCTCCTTTTTGACTGGAAAAGCAGCCAGTGGCGACTAGCTCAGGAGCAGACATTTAAGTAACAGATCTGTCAGGCTAGGAGAGATGAATCTCAGACAAAAGCACAAAGATACACAGTATGCCTGGACGCACATCCCTTTTGTCGCGGTCCTCTGCCAAACGCCGCCCGGCTGGGCAGTGCCACGGGGCACTCCTGCGCCGTGAGTCGGCCTTTCGCTGGGGGGACTGGAGAAGAGGGAGGGAGGGAGGAGAGGGGCTGGCTGCTGCCCGGCTCTCGTCCCAGTATGGAGCGGGGACGTGGCTGCAGAACCCACCAGGCCCAAGAACTGACGCTTATTTTGGGGTCCCACAGCGCAGAAATAGCCAACGTGCCTGTTGTGAAAGGGCTGTAGTTCAATTCCCAAGCCGCCACGTGAGGACTAGATCAGGACCCCTCAGCTGGTGGCCTCTCTCCCTCCTCGCGTGACACTTGTCATAGAAGTCAAAGGCCTCAGGGCGGAAAAATCAGAGCACCAGGTTTCTTCCTGTTTTAATTTTCAGGTGCGGGAAATTATTGCTCAGCAAGGGAGGCAGAGTTAAAGCCAAACCTCTGCTTAAAGGCCCAAGCGTCTTCTCTGGTTGCAGACCTCTCACCGCGTTAACGCTAGCAGTCTGGCAATGCACGAGGCGTTGCTCCAGCTGAGCACGTTCGGTGGGGGCAGCGGTAGTGAGGCAGGTCACCCTTCCTCATTGTTCTCTGACTTTGCTTTCGGGTTCTTTCAAAGAGAGGTTAATAAAGACTATCTGTCTTTGAGCGAGGCTTGCTTTCTGTGATCATTTTCTGATAATGTCGTTTATTTTCAGCCTGGCAGTAGGGCTGTGGAATAAGGTCCCCCTGGACCTCCACGACTTTGTATTTTACCTGGCAGTAAACATCTCAGCTCCTTCCCTTGTCACTTGATCTGGGATAAAAGAAACCTACCCATTTCCCAAGGGGGGGGGAAAAAAAAAAAGGAAAAAAAAATCCCCGAGGGAAGGAATGATCATAGGAAAGATGGGATGTATAGTGTACTGGGTGGCCATTTTCCAGCAAAGCAAATCAAGCCCGAAACTCAAAACTCTGTTTATTAAGCAAACAAAACGTTTCACCACGTGCAGTGCGCCTGATTCTGCAGCATACGGCAGAAGCAACCTTGAAACAACCCCCTTGTGCCAGGCAAAGGGTGAGATAGCGTTACAGTTCTTCAAGCTCTAAAAGGAGACCTTTGCGCCAGCTTTGGTGCAGTATTTGGTTTGCTTGTAAAAAATCCAGTCTTCTGTAATTTATTGCAGCTGTAATGAAATATGTTTAATTTGATGGAAAGTCCTTGATAAGATACCAGCGGTGGCAGCATGTGGATGTTTCCTAACTGGCATTTGAGAAAGCCAACATGATTTAATCAGGGCTCATTTTAAGTCGACTTGTAATTGCCTGCACAGGAAAGGTAAAAAGTGAGTTCCTCTGTAACTATGAGATTCTGTTCTCCGCATCCAGCTGGAATATAATATTGCTGCATTGGCTTGTAGGCCTGTGGGGTTTAAATAGTGCCTGCAATCTGGTGCCATGCTGATTTACTAATCCTTGATCTTAGTTGAACATGATCACAGTCCCTGCTTCTGTTCATAAGGGATAGGCTTACTGTTAATTGACAGGCTTTGGCGTCCTACCAAAAGAGCTGCAATGTAGAGAAGGAACTAAGACTGAGCAGAGGATGTGTCAGACAAGCCAATTTGGGGGGAAAAAAATCTATTTCGTAGACCTTTATGCCAAAAACTATTTTCTGTTTTATTGTTTCATTAAAACTACAGTATGTGGTTTGCATTTTAACATGAAACTGATAAAAACAGAGCAATCTGAAATGTGTTTGCAGAGTGATTAAGTAACTAAGACGTGGTGTTTGGAATCTTCCCAGCTGCTCTGCTTTCCGTTTATTTAATTATTGTGTGAACTTCCATGTTTGTGTCTGCTCACAGAATCTTGTGTGCAGTTGTACATGCTATGCATACCCAACCTCACATTTGTGATATTGCTCACGGGTTTCAAAAGAAATTGTATCCAGGGGTTGGGGAGCCGTATGCCATTTTATCCAGTGTGTTTGAAGTTTGATGGAAAAATATTAGTTGTAGTTTCCAGTAACTCCCCAGAAGTTTCAGGCTGTCTTCTTTTTATTCAGAACTATGTTTGCCCCAAGTTTTGATCCCTTTCTCTAGCTTGCTAAACCTGCCAGAACTTGAGAGAAAAATTATTGTCAGGGTAAGCTGAAATCCTTTTAGATACATCAGTCTGTATTTCTGCACTGCTGGCCTGGCAGTCCTCAGGCACGCTAAATTGAAGGGAAATATTTAGTTGCCTGTGGCACTCTAGAAGAATACAACCTTTCACCAAACTGTTTTGTCATCCTCAGTATGGCTGAACTTGCCACTGTAGGTGGGCTTGTTTGATGATAACTTTAAATCTTGTGTTTTGGATGTGTCACTCATGCTAGCTTTGAGCCCACCTACCTACAGGCAAAAGTAAGTGCTTTGAATTCCCTCAAAACCAGTTTTCACACAGCGAGCCAGACTTTGGGGAATTTCCTGCCTAATTTCAAAAATTCATCCAACCAAGGGAAAAGACAGGTTGTATATAAACTTGCTCTCTCATTCTTAGGGCCTTGGTCTTGTACGGGACCTGAATTTCCTGTCAGTCAGAAAAGTCCTTCTTCAGCTTCCCTGTGGTGGTGTCCACGACACTGGCTCGGTTATTCCACGGAATATCGTCTTCTGCGGCACCTGGTTGCCTGGGTTATGCTGGAAGATGGCACAGCTCTTTCCAGTCTGTAAGCCCTTGGTTTAGTCCATGAAGACGAGAGCACCGGAGGGAGGGACTGAGGGGAGGGGGTGCTGTACGCCAGGTCCTGCTCTGCACCAGGTCCTCACCGTATCCTGCCTTCAGACGCAGCTGGGGTGCACAGCTAAATGCAGGAGCTGGGCGACGTTTCTTGGTTCAGCACCACAGAAATGAGCCGGAGCATTTTTCTTACCCTCTAATTATGCTCGAGCAGGTTAAAACCAACAAATACATAGGCATTGCTGGTCTTGACAGATCAATTTACGCGGCACTTCATGAAGTTATATTTAGACAGCAGCGCAACTTCAAGACAAAAAAGCGTAAGGTTTTCGTGTCAGACAATTGCCAGTGGTCTTCCTTACTGGCTCCTGGGCATCTTGTGGTTGTGACCATCCAGATATCAAGAGGCCTTTGGCTTCTAACCAGAGAGGCACGTGCTATGGAAACACCAGATGGGCTGTTTCTGGAGCTGCAAGAGAAGCTGAAGCCTCCCGCCTTGTCTTAATGGACTGTCCATTTAACTCTGAACTGATAATCACAGTTGTGTGGTTTTGAATAATCTAAGAATAACCTTGTTGTGATCACTCAGAAGAGATCATTTGAATTAATAGAGGTATGAAATCGAAGTGGTTTAGCGAAATCACGTTAAAACTGTGTGTACATTCTCATTCAAAATTAAAATGGACTTAGTTCTTAGTTTCATTTATTTCCTGCTGTGATGGTTGAAAAGTGTTTCAAATCAGGACAACTTTATTTCTCAATAGGAAAGCCCACAGGGGAGGTGAATATGTTTTACCTAAGGTGCATTAAAAAGTTAATTTGAATTAACTTCTTTAAGAAAATCTCTTGCTCTTATCTTGAATGAGAGAAGAACATATTTGCTTGATGCCTAAAGTTGAAAAATGGTTTGTCATAAGAGGAACATAAAAATGTGAGGTGAAAAATAAGGTCTATTCTCAAAAAGTTATTTTTTTAAAATCCCTATAAAATTTGGGGGAGTTTCTAATTAAACAAATTGCCTGGAAAATTCAGCTATCCCCTGAAGAGTCGTCGTGTTCAATTTGGAGACATTGCTCAGCCATTACAGTGTGAAACAGATTTGCTTTGATTGCAAATCTCAGAGCAGTCTCCTCCAGGAAGTTGCTTCCTGCCTTTCATTAATAAGACTTGACTGTGAGGGCACCTGCAAACGCCTGACAACTGCCTTATTATAAATATTTTATTAAAAGTACCTACTTTACAAACAGCTTTTTGTATCGGCAGAGGCTTTTGACTAATGTTGGTAAATGTTAGCTACAATTAAGTAGCTCACTAATAATTCAAAGCTGGGGAAAGTTATCAGAAGGATGCTTAAAAAAAAATCTTGAGTTAGAAATGAGGACATGTATGTTTAAAGACAGCCCCGGGGAAAAAAAAAAAGTATTGTGGTGAGAATGTAATGTATTTATAGAGCTCAAAAGGGTGTACTCTGTGAAGGTATTGATAGGCAGTCTGTCCTTTTTTCAAGTCTTATCTTCAGGGTAGCAGAGCTCAAATGTGCCAAACACTTCTCGTGTTCAACTCTGATTGCATCTGTGCAATTTTCTCTGAGATTTATGTCTGGTGCCAATGAAAGCAGTGGGCATTCGATCTCATTGTCTCGCTATATTTAACATATTTGTTAGATTAACCGATTGCTTAAATGTTTTTATTCTTATCACATCTGCAGTGCCAAAACTTCACTGATCAACAAAAGGATGCTGGCTGGACGGATAACGAAGTGACTGCTGCTCCAGGCAAGGAATGCAGGCTCGGAAGTGTGACTGCCCCAGCCAGGAGAGAACAGAGCTCTTGTGCCTTCTGAAGTTGCACTCCTGGTATTGAGGGAGGGACATGTATTGTTTTAAGATTTTCCTAAGGGTTCTTGGGTGTGCACCCCCTCACACACATGCTTTGCTTCTTCATTTAGGAGGGACTGTAGAAAAGACAAACATCTGGAGCAGGGAAGGCAACAGAAGCAGTAATGGAGAAAAAATATTCATAACTTGACTTTTGCTGGTGCTCTCTCAGTTAAAATGTTCTTGCAGAATATTTCTGTACTATGCTACTTGCACGTGCTCTGCTACCCCAGCATGCATCCAAGTTAACTGAACGTAGCTGTCAGTCGTGGATATAGGAAATCAATCGGTTTTGCTGTCTTTGTCTTGCAGTTCTTAATTCTAGAGGCATTTGGTAAGCAGCTGTAGCAGTTTGCTTGAAGTCAGGCTTTCTGATGTGACTTGTGGGGTCTGGTATTCTCACGGCACACATCTGGGTCAGAAGAAATGATGCCTGCTGTTCGCTGGGTGCTCCTCTCTGTGGTGCGAGCTGGTGCTCCAGGACACTGTGCTGCTGGCCCTTCAGAAGAGGTGAGTAATTTGCTTCTTGACTATGCTTGGTCATACAAAGCCTTTCAGCTTTGCGTAGCATGACTACATGCTCATCAGTGGCCTCTGGGCCGTTGGCTGATTGAAGTGATCTTTATTTATGTATTTGCTGTATTGCTCTTGCCGGGGTACTGTAAGACTGGACGAAATACTGTATTTACTCATCAAGTTCTGCTCTGAGAAGTGAGTTGTAAACGGTGGATGTGGGAGACAGAAACCAGCAATGTACCTTCCTACACGCTTCTATTTGTCTAGCTTCAGTTTATCAAGTGGCCTTTATCCCTGCCATTAAACACTGGTTCATCTCTTGTAACTGCTGTGGCACAGAGGGGCTTGAGAGGGGGTTTGAAAGAGAAGCAAATATAAGCTTTATGAATCAGCTCACTCTGAGACCTTCTAGAGCAAAAAGCAGTTACGGTGGTAGGAGGTCAAACCAAGGCTGACAGCCCAGCCAGCAAGGGGACGAGATCAATGGGCGAGAGGAGCAAGGGGGAGTAAACAGAGAAAGACACAGGGTTAATTAGGAAGGATAAGACAAAACCATTGAGCTTGACAGAGTGAAACAAAGGAAACTGGTAAACTGGTTATGGGGCAGAACATCAGGCATTAGTCATTAGGAAAGGACATTAGTCATTTTACCTGTAAAACCGCAGGGTAAGCCAATTATTCTAGCTTCACGTTTAGTCGCTCGAGCAAAAACTTTTTGCCTGGGTTGTCCCCGAGTTTGCACTACCCTTTTCATGTTCAGGGTGACCAGGGCTTTCCATTCCCTCTAGACTTTACAATATGCTTTTCTATTCATGTGAACAAGAGAAGTTTCTGGAGATGTAACAGGAGCAGTGGCACAGAAGCAGAGCCTATCATCTCTTCCAGCATCGGGCTCTGTGTGGATAATACTGAGCTTCATGGCAGCATCCGTCGGTGCCCCGGCTGCACTTCTTTCAAAATGCATAAAGAGAGTAGAGCCTGAATATTGGAAAGCCTTGGTAATTTTGAATTTGCTTCTCATCCAACTTGAATGTCATTGTTTAGACTGTGTGGGCCTCCTTTGTGTTCCTGCACAAGATGTACTTTATTACCCAGAAAACAACTGATAAACTTTGAAACCGTATACATTTCACAACACCTACAAAATCCACACAAAATGGACATCTCATAATGCCCAAATATGCTCATTTAAAAGTTGGTGGGGGAATTGTCCAGGGTGTACAATATCACACCAAGGTTTTGTTCAGACCAAATTTTTTTAATGAGGCTTTTGCTGTTGTTGTTGTTGTTGTCGTTTTTGTTTTAAATCTTTGAAAATAGGATTTGATGCTGATCTGCTGAAAGGCCTTATCCAGCAGTACTGCTGGCACTAAGTCACAGGGTAAACACAGCCTGGCGGTGCAAGTCACAATGGACCACAGCTTGAAAATTATTGGCCTAGCAGTCTGGGAGCGGGAGCTCTCAGAGCTCTGCCTTTCAATCTCTTTTCTATTTCCTTTCTGAATTTCATCATGAATGGTATTAAAACCAGCATTTCTGCTTCTTGCTTTCGCCTGTGTAGAGGGAAAAGTGCAAGCACAGAAATACATTACTTCTTTTTCCCCCCATAAAGTCTTTATTCAGGTGCTCGTCAACCTAATTTTTCCTTCCTTCTCCTCTTTGCTCACGGGCTTTCAGCTCTCCTTCGCCATATCCCCCTGCTCCTGTTAGCGTTGCTCCTTTCTGCCCCACGTTGTTTCTCTGCTCACCGTGGCCCGCTGATGTGCCGTCGTGCTGAGCAGAGGGGCTGGAGCGAGCAAGAGCCCTGCCAGCAGTGGAAGCGGCAATGCTGTGCCTCAAGTCAATGCCACATTTACGTCCACCGATTACCAAGAGGTGCTGGATCCAGCTGAGCCACTTCAGCTCGGTGTGACAGCATAGAAGCAGGGCAAGGAGGGAGCCCCAAGCCCCGGCACACCTTGATTCAGGGGAGCATCCCACGGCGGACAGGGGCTTGCTTTCCTTCTGGCCAGAGGGGACTCGATTCCCCTGTGTCTGTCCAGCGCGACACTTTTGAGACGATGTGTTTGTAATGCATCACTTGTCCACCCGGTAGCACACAGAGGACGGGGCTAAGGATTTGATTCCCTGTATTAGTTCCTTGGATGCCCTCCAAAACGCAGCAGCCTAGGCTCTTGGTGGAGACCAGCAGCCTGCAGCAAGCATCCCCTGTCCTGCTGAAGGCTGGAGCATTTCACCTTCCTTTGGGGTGCTGTGCCAGTTGCTGTGTCTCAGCTGGGAGACACTGGCTTGTAAAGCTGCTGTAACCTTGTTTGCATTTGGCTGCGGCTCTCCAGCCTCGGATGAGATGGTGCTTCGCATTGTCCATTGTCACCAGGAAGAGCTGTCGGCTCTTGATGATCCTGCTCGGGGAGGGATTTCCAGGGCAAAAGCTCTCTGCAGTCTGCCTTGTGCTCCCAGGAGAAGCCGTCTGCCATTCCCCTGACTCAGCCCAGGGTTAACAGCGATCTTCTATTCTCTGCTGGTACTGCCCCTAACAGAGCCTTTAAGAGCCCCTTTTTGATAACACAGGTAAATCTAAAAAGACTCCGTAAGAATCAATCTAGGTTTTTCATATCAATGAGGAGTCTGCACATCGCAAGAGAGAGAATGAGAGAAGTAGAAGAAAAGAACAGAATGAAAGCAAGAAAACCTCACCAAATCTGACACCAGGGACTGACTCCACTCACCACAAAACTTAAGGACAGGTGTAATTGCCTTCACTTTACATATGAGAAAGTGAAGTTCGCTTGCTCTCTCACACACTCTCTCACACTCTTTCTTCTCTTTTCCTAACATTCTCCATGACTTTTGTCTTTAATCAGTCATCTTTGCTGTAAATTTCTATATATTGTAATTGGACAATCTTCCAGATGCTGGGGAATGCCTTTTTCAGAGGAGTTCCTGGACATATGGCTCCTATTTGATGAGACTGAGATTTGTAAAATTAACAACGGACTACTGAAGGGATGATTATTTGTTTGTAGTAGAAATCCCGGTTTACCCACAACTATTTTTAAAGAACCCTATAACAAAATACATATGCTTGTCCATTCATGTTCCTGTATTTTATTCTCTGTATGAATTTATGAATATTGTGATCTGCATGTGTGTCTCTTTGGGAATCTGGGCATTAGCGTGTGTGCTTACTACCCTTGACCGGAAAGATCTCAAGTGTGTAGGCACCGTTTGAACTCATTCCTGCAAATCGGTTTCATTTTTGCACTCTCTCTGAGTGTACAGGTGGCCCTTAGTCACATGCAAAAGCCCTACACATAACAGTGTCGAGCCAAAACCAAGTGCCATTCTAATTTGGGCTTCAGGTATTTCCACTTTTATGTACAGCAGTTACTTTGTAAGCTCTTATCTCAGTAACTTTATTCGTACCTCCTTGGCATCTTGCTTGCTACAGGTTTTGGGCTGCAAAAAACTCTTCTGCGGGCTCTTCCTTCAGATTCAGCATTATCTCACGGATTTTTGTGGACTTCGATAATTTTTTCGGATGCAATATTTTCCTTATGATGCTATGGTATTCCCATGTTGAATTTCTCTGGTGTGTTCCTTTATACATGTCCTGGAAGAGATTCTTTCCCTTTCAGTATTACCGCTTTTTGTTTCTATTTCTTTGGCTTAATTTTTACTTTTTTTTCTTTCCTTCACTGCAAGTGGAAAATGGTGTCTATCTTATCTTCAGCTTGTGCTAATTTTTTTCTTCACATGCTGTGACTTGTTCTGCTAGAGCACTGATTTGTCATGGTAAATTATACATAGCTCAGTGTCATGTGGATTTCTGTGCTTTAAGTTGCAGAATTCCTTCACTATTTTCCGTACAGTCTAGCACCTTTCAGCAAACACTTTTCTTTCTTTTGCAGCTCAAAAAAGAGTAAATACCGTTGTGCTTTTTCCTTAGCTGCTTTGTTGCAGACCCTGCAGAAGTTTTTTGCAGCAATATCTACGCAAACTACTGTTTATCCGGAGTGTGTGTCGAGAAAGACCACATATCAGTTTTCAGTGAGAAGTGGGAATTCGAGAAGCACTGTTATGTTCTCCTTTTGACTCTTGCCCCTGGCTATATTTCTCTATCGCTCTCTGAGGGTTTTGTGCTGTGATTACTGTTATTGGGCGTGATTTATTTCGGCGTTGGGCTGGTGAGCTGCGGGCTGCTCGGACGGTTCAATGCCACTAAAGCCTCGTCTGGTGGAACGGAGGTGTCTGCAGGACTGCTCTTTGCTGCGTTACAAGAGCTCTGCCCGTACCGTGCTGTGCAACTGAGCCCACGTTGTGTTGAGCAAGCGGGGGAAGCGTCTTCTCGTTCCCAGTGAGATGAAATTGCACGAGGGGAAATTTGCTGTTGGGAAAGGACGGATGAGGTGGGAAATCATCTCGGTCTGTTTTTTCCCTCAGAGTGTGGAAAATGCACTTCTTTTGGTAGGTAAGGCCACCTTTTTGCCAGGCCAAGGGAGGAACTGAGCCGGTGTTTGCTGGTGTAGGTACAGGGTAAGGGAGGCTGTTGTGGTTTAACCCCAGGCAGCAACGGAGCCCCACGCAGCCGCTCACTCCCTTCCCCCCACCCAGTGGGAGGGGGGAGAGAATCGGGGAAAAAAAAGGTAAAACTCGTGGGTTGAGCTAAGAACAGTTTAATAGAACAGAAAGGAAGAAACTAGCAATGACACTAATAGCAACAATAACGTGACAATAATAATAACAAAAGGATTGGAATACACAGAACAAGTGATGCACAAGGCAATTGCTCACCACGTGCCGACTGGTGCCCGAGCCACACTCCTTCCCCAGTTTCTATACTGGGCATGATGTCCCATGGTATGGAATACCCCTTTGGCCAGTTTGGGGCAGCTGTCCCAGCTGTGTCCCCTCCCAACTTCCCTGTGCCCCTCCAGCCTTCTTGCTGGCTGGGCCGGAGAAGCTGAAAAGCCCTTGAGTTAGTCTAAACACGACTGAGCAACACCTGAAAATGTCCGGGTGTTCTCAACACTCTTCTCACCCTAACCCCAAACCGCAGCGCTGTGCCAGCTGCTGGGAAGACAATTAGGACTATTCCAGCCTGTGATATTCCTGCTGAGCTCCCTTCACACCCTCCTCCACCCGTCCCCTGACTCCAAAAGCTGAAGCCAACTCTCTCACAGCTGAAACTACCAGTTCAAGGACTATTTTATACATGGAATAATTGAATAGGTGAGCTGAAGAAAATAATTTTTTGTGGACTTCCTAACTGCTTGTAACCAAGCAGTTCTGGCAGCGACAGAGGGAGGAGCAGATAAATGCCAAGTAAATGGTATGTACATCTCTCCAGTTTGGCGCAGCAGGACAAAAGATGAAGTAGGAGCTGCGTATCGAAAAGCTGTAGCACCATGATGAAAGGTGTCCTGTTTTGCTTGTAAGTGAGGGTATAAGCTTTGGTCCTAACTCTCAGAAGGGGGTGCTATTACCTCATCTGATTTCTTTGTGTTTTCTATGTGTATCTATATGTTTTCCATGCATATGTACGTATGCGGAAACCCACTGAGGTTTTCAAAGCAAGCTAAAACATTTGTTTCCCTTTGCCCTCTGCTGTAGTTCAAGTTTTTTTGAACAATGATAACGAAGTTGCTGCTTTTTTAATTTTAATGACTCACTAGTGCAATATGCAAAAAAATGCATTAGATTTTCAGCAATATTGGATTCTTTTGAAAAGTATGAAAACCCTTGAAAAAGGAAAATTCAAGGAACAAAAAAAGGCACAGAAAAGTGGGATATTTATTTCGTATTGTACAGTGCTTAGAAAAATCTACTGTCTTGCACAAGAAGTGAAAAAAATGTGTTCATACTAAGTGTGTATGAGAAATACTGGGTTGAAATCAATGTATTTTACTAAGCAAAAAAATGTGATATTTTAGATTATGAAATACAAAAATCAAACAAGTCTGGATGTTGTTGTAGTAGTTCCACTATTTTTTAACTCCTGAAATTCATCATCTGGCTATTAAAACAGACTTGTTAATTTCTTAGGTCGCTTGGCCATTTTTAACTTGCACCTCTAAATTGAAAAACAATAGTTGCGTATATCCATCTTGGACACATTGCCAATGCATGTGGCCGACTTTCTTTCTTTTCCTCACACCTGCCTGACCCTGCTAATGCTTAGGGACATGTCACACTTCTTCCCTACAGAAGCCCTGCTTTGGAAAATGATACCTGGGACTGGAGCCTCTCCCTCTTCACTGGGCAAGAGGGAGCTCAGGGACTCCGTACCCCAGTCAGAGTGGGCACAGCCAACAGTGAAAGCTGTGCAAGCAAAGGATCCTGCTTAGTCGGGAAAATTCCCCCAGCCTCCTTGGCAGGTACAGGAGCCGGAAGGCTGTGCTCCCTGGCAGGTACTCATGAATGTCCGTGAGGGAACCTGACCCAACTCCCTTATGGGCTGCAGCGGTACCTGCGAAGAACAGCCTTGCCCTCGTGCTGCTGGTCCGCAGGGCTGTGAACTGTCTCTTGTACCACCGGGTCGCGATCCTGATTTAGGGGCCAAATCATGGCCTTGGTGTTAACTGGCAATAAAATGCCGTATCCTGCGGTACTGCGATTAGCAGCAGGATTTCTGTTTACGTGGGATTAAGGCCATAGTCATGTTCTGGGTCTTACGGGTGAATACAGGTCCTCTCAATCTTTCCATAGTGTGGAGCACTGCTTCCCACAGATGCCTACGATCCAGACTTCCTGCAAAAACCAGCCATTGGCTTCAGTGGGTGCTTTGAAAAGAATAATTTTCAAGAAGGTCCCTATGTAAAATAGGGACCTTCTTTTGCAGGTATTTGGCTGGTGTCTCTGAAATATTGTGAAAACAAAGTCTTCAGTGTCCTGAGGACTGCTCCTTCTAGGTTTCTAATGCCCCATCTCCATTGTGGTAATTTCATGGACATGATTACATAGAAAGGGGTATGAAGACAGTGTTAAAGTGACATCAAGACAATAACCTTGCCTTTTATTCCTCGCTTATCCAGGGGTCACAGTTGGAGTTTGGATGCAGAAGGAATTGAATGCGGATCTTCAGAAGAACAGTAGCAGCTCCTTGTAAGTATTTCCCAAATCCTGGTCTTGTAGGTCTGTGAATTGTTTCTTCTCACCAGGGACAGAAGATCACAATCTTAGATACCTCCCTTAGTGTGAGATGAAATGCCTCTGGATATGCATATTTCTTTTCAAGATGATAAAGGAACCCTAATTTTAGGTCTAGACAGATGACTTTTAGATGCTCAAATGGATGAATCCTACAGCAGCTGAGACCCCTGTGCAGACAGTCTGGCAAGTTTCAAGTTATTTTTAAAAGTGTCTTAGTTTGGTCCCAGAGAACTGGCTAGCATCATGCTGACTAATCCGTCTTTTTTCTTTATGCTTCCTAAGTGACTTTGTAACCTCTGTATGTTGGAACTAGGCTAAAACAATACCTCTACACACACTTTATATATGCATTTAAGCAAACACACAAGTGTAAGCACTGTACTTACAGTTAAACCCATGAATAAATTTTTGCAGTGCCAGGACTTGAGGGGGTTAGTTTATATGCTCAGGCAGTAGACGGGTTTCTTCATGTCTGGGATGTCCTTGGGATTCTGGAAGTTCCTAAAAATAAACAGGAACAACATGAAAGGGCCTCCTCCAAGGACACAATGTCTAGAGAACATGAAAGGGCCTTCTCCAAGGACACAATGTCTAGAGATAGTCAAAGGTGGGTTTCACTTCATAAGCTCCTTGAATTCCTCCCTGTGGAAGAAATGGCGGTTTAAGAGGATGAGTAAGAGAAAGCTGTTGTTGTGCATTCAGAAGAGTTGCAGGAAGACTGACAGGGAATAAAGACAAACTGTTCCTTTTGATAGCTTTATTTTCTTTTACTTTGTATATATATTTTTTGAAAAAGTGTCTCTATTTTTTAGGGTCTAACTTAAAAGACCATCCATGGATATCTGTAACACTCTCATCTAGAATTGTCCACTGTTAAGATTTTTGTGATTTGTTCTAGGCAACGCTAACCTTGCTTGCACTTTGTATTTGTTAGCAACTTCTAAATACAGAAGTTAAAACCCTTGGGAATAGTTTTAGAAATTTGCTAGTCTGTTGTCTGAAAGAATCACTCCGCCTTGCATTACCCAAAACAGCCATCCATGGGAGGGGGTTAAGACTGTGTGTGCTGGAGGCTGCGAGCCTCTCTAGGTGCTGGAGAGTCACTGCTGGCTGGAGGGTCACCGTCCCTGGAGCACGGCGTGTGTGCTCGCCGGCCTTGTGCTCTGTGCCCTGCTGCGAAGACTGGCTTTCTGTCCTCATGCCCAGGGCCTAAACACTTGCTCCTGCCACGCAGGAGCTGGCTGAAGCCAAGCCCTGCTCCTATCCTGCACAGGGCCCAGGGGAGAAGGGCTCTAAGGGGTGCTGGGCCAGGCCGTGCCTCCTGAAGTACAGGCTCCTGAGGGCTGCTTGCTGGGGAGCAGTGCAGTCCTCCCAGTCTACGCGTGGCTGTGCCAAAAAGACGTGCTCCAGTCGTCTGTGTGTGCGTGAATGGCAGCCCTCTCCCGTTTGGTCATCAAGGTACTCATAAGCAGGTGAAGACGAGACTTTACACTGATGAGACACAGTTAGTTAGTAAAAAGGACGTGATAAAATCAACGCGAAGCGGAACGTGCAATCGTCTTCTCTCTTTTGCTAATGCCAGCAGGGTACACGGTAGTTGCTCAACTTGCACACCTGAGTGTGGAGAGCTCTCCTTCTCATCGCTGACAGCGTTGAAGGATGCAGGAACGAAACCTGACTGACAGGTGGGGTGGCAGGAAAAGTAGGTGAGTCCATGTTGGAGAGGACCGATACAAGCCCTCACAGGTACCCGAGGGCAAGACAAGGATGCCTTCTTACGGCTTTTGTCACTTCTTATAGCCATGCCGTAGCCTTGGGCATAGTCACCTTGGTGTTCTGGTACAGGCCGCACAACTCCATGCGTAAAGCTGGCACAGCATCTCTTTTCCTCTCCACCACCTATTTGTACTCCTCGTCTTGGCTTCAGCCGCAACTCACTTTGTTGTGTGCGTCTATCACGGATCCGATGGGATAATCAGGCCCTTCATGTCTGATGCTTCTTTACCACAAGGCTGAGTTCTCCAGTGTAGCTTAGTAAGACTGTGTTATAGAACAGTCCGTGAAACTTAATGTCAAGTGATTTCAGGTACCTTCCAGCATTTTGCCAGCACATAAACGGTTAGCTGCCGTTGGAAATCCTAAGCTACAGACAATGGGAGATGGTAACCTCTTGTGCACAGGATTTAAAACTATAGGATCATTGACCTTGAATCGTGCACGTAGCCTGGGAAACCTAGAGGTAAGCAGCTTGCAAAACCATGAAAGCCAGACACCAGTCTGAAAAAGAGAAGCCGCCTTCTAGTTTTCCTGCTGATACTCAGTGTTGTTTCAATCAAAGTACAGGTAGCACTTGAAGAATGACAGATCTTGTGAGCTTTATATACCAGTATAATGAGATTATGCTTCATGACCCTACTGCATTTGACTTTTACATTAGCGAATATGATTCAGGAATTCATTTGAACAATCCACAAAAATATAAATGAAAAGATTTTTTTTTTTTTTAAATTGCTGGTTTCTCATTAATTGCACATTGTAGCTGACTCACAGGAAAGGAAGAATCATAATGAAGAAAATCAGAAATAAAAAGGGACCCACGATCTTAATGTGTATCAGGTACTGAAAAAATTACAAAAAATATAATGAAAAGCATAGAAAACTATATTTCTCTTACTAGCTTTATTCTTATAATATTATCACATTTAAAAAATACAATTTTAGAAAAAAAAAGAACTATAGCTTTTTGCAGTGATAGGCGACAGGTCAGAAAAGCATTTCAGAATAATTTTACACCTTTTAACCTTAAAAAATACTTTGCTGACAATTGAGAAAGGGCCTTAAAAGAAGCGCTGATAGGCATTCTCACAGCAGGGTTGCCATGTCCCATCACATAGCAGAGGGTTTCTGCATAATGTATCCTGTAATAAGAAGTGTACTGCAAATCACAAGGCTTGAGTAGCAGTTTTAAGAAAGTAATCCTTGGCATGAACTGCTATTAGTGATGACACTGGAAGTTTGTTACATAAAACTCTTTGGAAGACACAAAGAAGGTAAACTGTTTAAAATTTTGATTTGAGCCTTGAAAGAACTACTTTGTCATAGAAATTTGTCTGCATTTAAATATATATTTAGCGTTCTCTGTTTTTTTCATTTTTGCTTATGCTTGGACAGCCTCGTTAAACAAAAACTGCAGAGTTTAGTTAAATGAATGTCACTTTTCTCTCGTTCTGTGCTGCAAATGGTAATTGTTCAAACAGTGTCTTAACAATTACTGGTGTTAATTATGAATGCTAATACAATCCATGATCACTGAGAGTCCCCGTGTCGCAAATCCTTTACAAATGGGGTAAAAACTAAAAAAAAAAAAAAAAAAATTCAGTATAACAAAGAGTAAATCAGTCCATCAAAGCACAGCAAGATATATTCATGTTTTAAAAGCTAGGCGAATCAAAATGGGATATGAATCTAGAAGAAACCTTGTTGAAATTAATTTTATTTTTGTCTGGAAATGTAAATAAAAGAAAACGTGAAAGGGCCATTTCCAGGCAAGTTCTTTTCAGTGTTAATGATGCAAATCAGTGAAGTTTCTCAGTCCCTGGGGAATCTTTTTGTCTTTCTCATTTCCATAAGAATGATTTTTAGGTGATTAAAATAAAAATCTAATGGAAATAAAAATTCTTTATACTTTTCTCACAATACAGTTTCGTAGATATCTGAAAAACACAGACAGAGCGGGAATTGACTTTAGAACTATAATAAACCTTCCTGGGAAAGGATTGGTCACAAAATGGTTTTGTATTTCTAATGGAGACGTTTTTGGTTGTCTTTAACAGTATTTGAGAGAAGTTGCAGTCATCTGAAAGCTTGATGTTTCAATGTGTATCTCGAGCATTTTCTCAGCGGCTAGTAATGGGGGATGAAACGTTTCATTGTGTTGTTTTCCAAGTGAGCAGTATGAGAAATAGGCATCCACATAACAATTAAAAATTTGGTTTGCAATGCTTTTGGCAAAGAGCTTTTTACAGAGCTAGATTCTTCTTGAATATCAAGGACTGGACTGATAGTGAAATACTGGAGAAGCACTGATAATTTTAAATGACTTTTAATCCCATCCTTCTTCCAGGAAGAAACTACTGGAGTGACTCGCTAAAGGGCTGCTGTTAAACTGTGGCTTTGCTATAGGCTCTGTTTAAGGCAGGATAACACCACAGGGTGGTTCAGGATTGGCTGTACTTTCCTTCTTTTTCCAGGGAACAAGGAATGGCAAAAATGGCAAGTAACGTAGTCCATGTCAGCCCCACGTCCAGCACAGGTAACCCCCCACACACACACACCGCTGTGTAGGGCAAGGACTACCTGATGCCCTCCCCTGTGCTGACCCACCCTGCACAGAGAGAGAGCGGCAGTGGCACAGACTCCGCTTGTGCGCACACATGTGCACCCGCGGGTGCCCACGCACACCTTCTCCCCGTGCAACAGAAGAAAGTGAGAGCCCGCAGAGGAGACGGGAGAGCACCAGCCCTGCCACCCGCCTCCCCGCACGCAGCAAAAGCTCTGCAGCCTCACGCTCGCTAGTCGCAACGAACTGGCCAGGGCCAAGGGAAGAAGCGAGGCCGTCTCTTTGCCTTGCTCACAGCCACCGTCTCCAGTGAGAGCAGCGCAGAGACGGGGGAGAGAAGCTGCTCTGGTAGAGGCGGGGATCCCCTCCGCCGGCCCTCTGCGGATTCAGGGCGGCACGACAGGGAACCCAGCCTCCGTGCTAGCCCCAGCCCATGCACTCCTGTGGGTTTGACCCCAGTAGTTAGGGAGGCTGCAGCCCTTCAGGAGTTTCACATAGAAACGGAGCTGGAGATTACTGTGGCTTGGGACTGGATTGATTCCCTCTGGGTCCCCTCTTCAGCCGCTAAGGAGACTCAAGTTGTCCCCAGGGCTGCTTGGGTCCCGGCTCTGGGTTGTGGAGGAAAGAACAGAACTCCGGGGCTGGGGGGGGGACACAGGGAACAACTGTCCAGGGCAAATACACAGGAGTCTGATGCCTCTGTGACTCTGGGAGGCGATTTCCCCCTTGACCCCCCACCGTAGCTCCTGGCTAAAGTCTTCCACCCCTGCCCCAGCCTTCCCCGGCCCTGAAGGGAACCTCCCCCAGCTCCAAAGGGGGAGACCCGTGAAGTGCTCCTGGCCATGGTGAAGTCAGAGGATTCCCAAGCTCTGCCATTCACCAGATACGATTCAAGGGCCACAAAACCTGAGATGGGACCTAAAATCTCAAAACAAAACAAAAAAAATTACTTCTTTGTAATGCTTTTTAATCAACAGTACTTTTGAGTACTTTTTGATGTTGACTTATTGACTGTTGTTTGCTGTCTGATATCAATGTTAGAAAGGGGGTTGTCTCCAGGCCGTTCTCCAGATCCTGAGGACACTTCATTTTTTATTTCCTTAATATTGAGACTCCCACTGAGTCATCTGAATCCAAGAGCCCAAACTTTAAGAAGAAATACCGTATACCTGATGAAATCATGAGTTGTGGTAACACCACCGGTCCGTAAGTTTAATGCCATTCTTCCTCTCTGTGTTTGGGTGATGGGAGGACCAAATTCCAGGAAAGCTCTTTGAAGCCTTTAAGGGAAGAAACGAATGCTATGGGGAACTCCTTCCCACCCCCCACTCCGCCTCATAGCGGGGTCCTGAGCCTTATGCCATGCCCCTACGTCCTCACGCAGTGTACGGGAGACCCCAAATTGGCCCGCACCACCTGCCGTAACCAGCAGGGAGAGAGGAAGGATCGGTGCGAGGTGCTCCCCAAGGCACCTTCCCCTGACCCCCGGGGGGTCGGCCCGGCCGGCCTGCGTGCACACCCTCGCTCACCTCCCTCATCGTGGGAGGCTAAAACACGTCTTCCAAAAAACCTAAAGAGCATACATTACTAAACGTAGGGCACAGCCAGTGTTTTATATAACCCTGTACAGACATCTACTCTCCAGTGCATCTGCCCGGGATTTAGGAGGCTCCGGTCCCTCCCCTTTCTGGGAGGGCGTTCTCCCATTCCCAGGGTGCGCTTACGGCCTGGCTAGGAGCTTGCTTGCTGGAGCATTGCCACGGGGCATCCAGGCGTTCACTTCCAGTGGCATGCCAGGGAGAAGGAACGTGACCCTGAGTGGGGAAACCTGGGACCTACTCATGTTTCAAGGAAAGATCTGAGGGGTAACATCAGCCTTGTCCCCCGCCTTTCCTGCTGAGGACGTGCAGGTACACCGAGCTTGGGTTCCCCTTCAGGAAGAGTGAGACGTGAGTTTGACTTCTCTCAGGCAGAAGAAAGATTGTGCCTAAATCCCCCATCTCCTAGGCAAATACAAGAGTATCACAGACACTGGACAGGTGCTGATGTGACAGAGATGAAGAGATTCGCGTGTCTGCCCTGTCCATTCCCTGCATCCATCTCGGCCATTCATTAATTTCTCTGTGCTAGTTTTACGGGAGATATCCCTGCCTCCTTAGTGGGCTCTTTGGCTAGTGAGCCACAGAAGAGACAAAATGGAGTCATATAAGAAAAGGAGTTGGCTCTAACACAGACTTTGCTTCTCTTACCCTTCTCTAAGACTGGATCAAGACTTTCTTCATGTGAACCCCAGCAGTATCTGCAAAGCAAGTTAAAAGAGGAGCCATTTGCCAAACTACTCCACCTTGGGCAGAAAAGCAAAAGTGCCCTGGCATCTTCTAGAGCAAAATGGGAGAATCCTGCAAACACTGTTTCCCCAGGGCTAGACAGCTAAGCAGAAATTACAATCTTGAATTTAGGCATCTTAAACTGCCTTTGTGCTGTTTCAGGGGCCTAAATCCCACCTGACTCTGCCAGGGTATGTGGACGACCCTCCTGCGGAGAACTTCAAGGCACAGGGACAGTGAATTCTCACCAGACTTTATAGTGTCGTTAAGTATGAAACGTCTCCTCACTCAGTGAAATCGGTTCTAGTGATCCTCTTACTGTTTTCCAGGGAAGATCCTCTGCAAGTTTTCTGGGGCCATCCTTTCTGGCTAGGTCCTGCACATGTGTTATATTCCCAGAGGAGTGATAGGAGCTGGGATAGCTCTAGTGGTAGGTGCAATAGGATTGTTTTAAAAGTGTCAGAAAAGTATGTTCAGAAATGGGAAACTTTCTTCACCAACAAGGTGAATCGGCTGGGATAAGGAATCCTGTTATACTTAACCAATTAGTGCATTAATTGGGAATGACCAAGAAAAGTCTAGCTGCTCATCCTAGAAGATAGGCTGAAGCCAACCCTGCATTTACATTCCAGTAAGGACAAAATATATCCCAGAGGACATGAGCGGGAAGACCAGCCTGTCTCATATTTGCAGAAAGAATTTGCTGTGTTGCTTTCCCTCTGCTCTCAGGTACTCCCCAAAAGAGGAATTCTCAAGAGGAAGCTCCTGTTACTTGTGTTTCTCTCTGACGTTGCCTTACTGCAGTCTTTCGTGGAGGATATTGGAAATGCCTCACACATTTGCAGTGGTTCTAACGGGCAGTTTTGACATACTTCCCAGGAAAAATGTAGACGTTGAACAAGCTGTGTCTGTGGTAGGGATGGTCTTCGGTTTTGTTTTAGAAATTCAGGTTGAAAAACCCAAATAAGTCTTTCTGCATCGTTGGATGCGCTTCACTTTTTTTGTCATTGGCAGTAGCACCTCAAGCGACACAGCCCGACGCCTAGAAAGTTCACCCACCTCCCAGTCTCAAAACCCACGCTTGCCTTAGGTCCGCAGCCTCTGAAAAAGTTGTCTTGGGAAAGATGCCCCACTCCCCTCCTCCTCCTCCTCCTCCTCCTCCTCCACCCTGCAGCAGGACCCATTGTCCGTCGGCGGCAAGGCATAAAGGAGTTAACGAAGGAGCCAGCGAGGAGGTATGATGGGGTGATGTCAGAATATTTCCAGGGAAAGAATGTGTTGGGGGTGCTGGCCGGGCGCAGGGGCTGGGGCTGGCGGCCCCCAGCCCCACCCCGACATTCTTCTTGTCCGGTTCCCACAGGCGGAGAGTGGCACAGGGGGTCAGAGTGGACGAGCACAAAGGGAGACCCCCTGCTGCCGGGGCCATCGTGCTGGGCTGTCACTGCTACTAATTCATGACTTCACCTTTAATCTCACTGATCCATTATAGGTTAAAAAGAGACCCATTTTACAGCTGACAAGATTGAAGGGAGCGCAACCCAGGAACTGGGCGGGGGGGCGGGGGGGGGGTAGGGGGAAAAAAATATAAGGGAGGGGAAGGGGAGAGAGAAATAACCCCCCTGCTAAAGTTTGCACAATTAGGACCCATCTGCTAAAAACAGATTTTTGTGCTTTTCGCCTATCCTTTCCCTTCACTACGAGGATATGTGTTTTAAAAGGGAAGCTGATAAATGCAGCTAATTCAGAATTCTAGCGCATGGGGTCAGAGGCAAAAGGAACAGGGAGGAAAGGGGGGACCAGGAAAGGAAAAAGAGTAAGATTTTAGGAGCCGGGCTGCACGATGGAAAGGATGGAAAGCGTTCAAATGGCTTAGCGCTGCTTTAGAGCATGTTTTGTGAGGTCATCATGGGGAAATGACCAAGAAATTTATGAAATGCTGATGTCAAAGGTAAGCTCATCAGCTCAACATTGATTCAGCAGAGTAATAAGTATATGTGTGTGGCACATACAGCACGTTTATAATGACACAAATATTTAATGACTTCTCAGAAATCATTAGACCTACTGTGCTGTGAGCTGTAGATGAAGTCTCCAGAAGTAATTCCACTTTTTATTTTTGTTAGTAGGGTAATCGCTTTTGATTTGTCTTTTAACAAAGATTTTTATGCTGTTAGTTCAAGACAACTGAAATGCATGTTCTCAGTGAATTTCAGGAAAAAAGCAAATAGGAAAGAAAAAAGTGTAGTCTCTGAAAAAAAGAGAGAGGTGATCATTTGCCATAGACCTGTGACATGCTTCGTAGAATTCTTTTTTTTAACATATAGCAAAGAATTCAGCATTCTTGCATTTCCCGGTGTTGTCCTGTGCGAGTGAGGATGCTGTAGGTATCTGTGTGCAGTACCAATTCAGGGAGTTGGGGTTTTGGTCCTTAAGTTTTTTGCTTTCCCTATCTGCTCTTTCACAAGAAATTGTAACTCCAGAAGCAATTTTATTAAGTCCACCAAACTAGTCCGTCCCTCCTCCTGTTGCCCTGATGGTGTCAGAGAGCACTGAAGCCCAAGAAGGAGATTTTTTTGCTGGATTCTCCCTGTCTTTGGCCCTTGAACCTCTGGAACGGCATCTCGTAAGATTTTGCAATGCAAGTATGTAAATTTATACTGCCAGACGTCCCCAGTTTTTGCACCTGCTACGACACCCTACTCCTTCCTTTCCCCCCTCCCTGCCGAGGAGCTCTGGGAGTCACTGCCATTTTGGTTTCGTGGGTGCCCCGCTGCCATGAGGCAAGGGTGGAGAGCAGGGAGGGTTGTCGCGAGGATGCAAAGCACTGCCTGAGGTTTCCAAAGGTCTGGGGGGGGTTGGGGATTCCTGGACAAAGCCTGTGAAGGAGATCAGCTGCCGGTGTCTTTTGTGGGCAGATATAAGAGAGAATGGGGACCTTCGCGTGAGGCACTCTGTCAGCTGAAGTCAGTGATGAAAGTCCTATTGAGAAGAGCCTCGGATCAAATCAAAACCTGATTTCCTAAGAGTGACATTGCCTGCAAATGGAGGCAGATTGAGGTCCGTAACTGGCCAGCGCTTTGGACACATTCTGCTTACTTTAGTCACACAAAATGACGTATCGATGCAAGTTTCCAGGATCCAAACAGGCAGCCCTTTCATAGGCAAAAGCCCTAATGAAGTCACTGGCAAGCAGCCTCGCTGGCCTACGGCCTGCAGGCTATTTCCCTAGTCAATACACTGGACCTAATCTTATACCCCTTGAGCATCAGACTCCATGTGTATTTTCTGCAAGTATTTGTTCTCTCTCTGCGAAAGTGCAAGATTTGTGTGCTGCCGAGAGCAGTGTCAGCGAGCAGCTGCTTCTCCTTCAGCATGAGTTGTTCAGTACATAGACTTCACTCGCTACGAGTTGGGCAAAACCAAACTGCGAAGCCGAGGCGCGGAACAGCGAGGACCTAGACTGCCAAATACAGACCTCCTGTTTTAATTTGCAAGTGTATGTTTGACCAAAAAAAAAAGGGGATTAAAGCAGAAGTTCTTAAAAAAGGCTTCAGAGGATATTATGAAAATATGTATTCTTACCTAGTAGTCCTCTGACTGCTTCTGATTTAGTGGAACGCATTAACTCCTCTTGTAAGTCGACTGCGATCAATGGAGCTGTCTTAACAATGAGTTAATTATCTTGCCGAGTGGATTTTGTTACTCTTTGTAAGCATAGTCCTTCTGGTTTCTGATCAATCAGCTGAATTTATTTTTCCCATTTCTGAGAGTGTTAGAAATATAGATTGGAATGGCAGCTTCACGTATTACCTGGGTACCAAACTGTCATCAAACACTAAGTTAACATGATAAACAGCATAAGGATGTTTCCAGGAGATGCTTTGTTTTGGTACGGAACCCATGTTCTTTCTTTCTGAAATTTTTTAATGAAGTTTTTCCGCAAGCAAGCGTTACAATGCAATGCCTAGGTAACAAAGTAAAAAGCAGCTTTTAGAGCCAAAAAATTGCCATCTTCCTCTCCACGCTCCTCAGAAAACGATGGCATAAATAAAATCCTCCTCAGCTAAAACACTTTTTCTTCTAAGTTTCGCACAGTTTCCGTAATGCACCCGCAGGCAGGTGGTCAGAGGGAGCCAGGAAAGCAGCCTCTGCCTGTACTGGCTGGATTAGGGCTGAGCTGCTGAACTGGATGGCAACAACTTGGCCTGGAAGTAAAAGGAGAGGGAAGGGAGGCGATCCACGTTACCGATTCACTATGGGTCCTCCCTGTAACCGCGTCCCTTTCGCTCAGTAAGATGGGCGCTTGCAGTTCATGCAAAAAACCCCCGAAGGCTCTGCCTCTGGCTGCTCCCGCCTCTAGATCTGGTCTAAGCCCACAGGCGGGCCCACGGCTCGAACTCGCACCCGGAGCTGCAAGTACCAGCACCTTGGGTGCCATTTGTGCTTTTACAGGGTGGGTCTCTCTCCCTGAAGCTCTCCGAGAAATGGGGTTATAAAAGTCGCATGATGCACCTTTTGCAAGGTCAGCTACCCTAGGCTAAAGGCAACAGAGATGGCAATTTCGTGAGCGAGAGGGTAGGAGTCTCAAGCATATCTGAAAATGTGGCCCTTAAATATTTAGCTGTCTCTTTGGGAACTGACTTCCTTTGACAGCCTGCATTCTTGTCGTCATCGTGCTTGATATGCTATAAATAAATCCATGATGTTTGATGCCAGTCAACTAATACCAGGTCCTTATCACAACAAGCTCACAGTGCCTCATTCAGCGTGCTCAAGGAGTTCTCTTTCTATCTCCTTTTTTGAGATGAAACTAATCCATTGTAAGCCCCATAACAAGGAGCCACTCACAGGGTGAAAGTATAAGCAGTGCAGGTTTTAAATGATACTGTATATGTCTCATGACTCTTGCCATTAAAGCCACAGGTATGAAAAGATGCTGTTTTTATGCAGCGCTGCTGTGGAGATAGGGTAGGATTTTCCTTGTGCTTGCCAAGGGAGTTGTGCATAGTTTAATTAAAATGTATTTTTATATGAGGGCTTTTTCCTTTTTAAAATAAAGTCAAGGACCCTACTGAAGACAGGGACATTCATGCACCCAAATCTGTGTCAGAGCCCTGCTGGCAGTAAGAGCTTTTGCACAAACATCTGATTTCAGAATCAGAATTCAACAAAGCAAGAAGAAACAGGCTGGAGAGCAACTATCTAAATAGACGCGGTAGCCTAGAGAGCGGGAAGAGGAACTGGCAGAACAATAAATGAAGAAACAATGAAAAGGTCAAGCACTTATTCAGGATTCATAAGTACAAAAGTTGTAGTTCAAGCAGCGCGTGCACAAGGTGAAAAATGTAATTCCTTCTTTTCACTTATTTTTATTTCTCTCTCCTTATTTCTTTTTTCCAGCTCATCAATACCACTGAAGGAAACCTTGCTTGCAGTGGAAAAAAAACCAATATGAGATGCAAATAGCGACGGTATGCGGAGGGGGCTGCAGGACAGGAAGAAGCACCGTTTTCTTGACGGGCTTTAGGAGAGCACACTGCATTCAGAGAGAAACGTATTTTGTGCAAATGGTATTGGGAAGAGTTGGTGCAGAAACGTGGCCTTCCTCCCTCCCTCCTTTCCCACAGCGCTGGCTCAGTCAGGAATAGCTGGAAGGGGGAATCTCTACGTGCCGTGTAAGCGAGCTGGGGCAAGACACACATGGTGACGGTGACTCCCCGAGCTCCAGAGTTTGCAGAGCAGCTGCAGCGGCAGGAGCAGCGCGTTGGGTCTCTCCCCCCGAAGTGGGGGGCTGTAAAGGTAGCGTGGGTGCCCCTCTTGCGAGGTGAGATGTCCTGCGGGTAGCTCCCGGGCGGCTGGTGTGCCGGCCCCCGTAGCGAGGCTGTGTCAGTGCAGAAGGCAGGTGCGCCCGTGCGCGGGTGAAGGATCCGTGAGGAGAAAGGAAGAAGGAAGCTGTCACATCGGGGGGCTGTTTAGTCTAGCACTGCTTGAACTACTTTTAACAACCGTCGGACCGAGCTCTCTTGAAAAGGGTGAACGCGAGCCAATATGGCACGCTGCTGCTGTGGAAACTCCCGTATGGGGTACCTTCAGGGATTCCCTTCAGCGCTGGTGTGCCCCATCGCTGCTTCTCGCTCAGGAAAATTTATATCCTTTTCCTGAGGTTTAGCTTGCCTCTTTTTGGAAGGGAAAAAAAAAGAAAAGGAAAAAAAAGTGTCCCAAACATTCTGCCATGCTATTTATATTCCTGTTCTTCTCTACCCTCCTCCTGCTGTGCGTATGTTCCTCCGCTCTCTGGTGTTTTGTCCTTGGTACGTGCTTCCTTGCCACGTGGTCCCCTCCCGCTCTGGACCTCCTGCCTCGTCACCTTCTCCCCCTGCCAGTTCCAGCCCCCGCTGTTTGTCTGCTGCTTGTACAGTGCTTTCTTCGTGCTCTGGAAAACACGGTGCAGTGGTGCAACGTCAGACAACTCGTAAAGAAGAAGCGAGGGATGAATCTGACACCTCCATGCACCTATAAGTCGCTCGCACGTAGAATCCTCTCAGCTTTGGCTGGGACTGGTTGCAGTAGGTGACAGGGCTGCAGAGACTAGTTTATCCGGGTTTGACAAGGCAGTGAAGAGAGTACCGCAGCTTTGAGAAATAAGTGTGATTACATAGTGGCATAATTTCTATTTAAATAAAATTCTGAATTGCCTCTGCGTTTCTCTGACAACATGCAGGGAAAAAAAATATTTGCACTTGTTTTTTAAAAAAAAAACAAAAAACCCAAGCAAACAAGTTAATAAATTAATCCCCACCCTGCCTGCACTGTAATTAATAGAGTTACATCAGGGCTTCCTTTGGGTCAAGGTTTTTCTTTGCCCCAAGGCCAAAGATGCATTTGAACATCACCTGATATCCAAACAGCAAACACAAGCACCGAGCTGAGGCGTCATCCATTTCCCACCCTCTCCGGATTGTTTCTGTCCATCTCATGCTCTTCAAATGGCAATGCAAAGCCCATATGCCACGGAGTCAGGGAAAAATTCCCCACACGGCATCTGGCTGCGTGGCAGATCCCCAGGCAGTTGGTGGGTCGGCTTTGGAGCTGCCTCTGCTTTTGTCATGTACCGGGGGCTGGTGGTGGGCCTGCCTTGTCCCCCCACAAACCGCTTTGGATTCCAAGGAATCACTAGGTTTGTGTTTGTCAATAAGCTCCCGCTTAAATCCCTCGTGAGATCTCTACCCAGGCCTCCTTTATGGCGAAATAATGAGAATTTCTTTATGCCCGTGTGTGTGTTTTCGGCAGAAACACGTGGGCTTAGTTTTAAGTGGACCGTGGCCTGGTACATACAGGTCACTGTGTACTGGGATTTCTGTCTCAGAAAACTCTTGAATGCTCTTTGAAAAGGTCTCTTTATTATTTTTTTTTTCTTTCCCCCTTGCTCATGAGTGTACAAGCCACTTCTTGATGAATAGGATCCATAATGCCCGGAGATATTTGAGATCAAGCATATGGTCCATTGAATATGCATGTAAGCGGGGCGGGAGGGAATTGGTGCGCGGCACCGGGGAGAGCGTGTCTGGAAGTTAAGCAGCGCGGAGTTCGAAGGCGGCCCTTCTGCACATTTTGGGAAACGTAACTTTCTGTTTCCCCTGATAAACTAGTTACTAGAAAGCAATTTATGGGCAAGAGCATAGCTGGGGGGTTTAGGCGCTCAAGTGTTTGGTTGTGACTTGTGTTAGACAGAATAATACCATTTCGCTTTTGGTTTCCCGCAAAATGCTTATTTTTTCAACCAAAACATAAGACAATAAAATCTCAAGTTATTCAAAAGCACATAAAGATAAGAAACTTCTTCAACTGACAAATGACCAATTCTTTGCTAGGAGAGAGGCTCAGATGACTCTTCCTCACATTTAAATGAAAAGAGTGCCTGGAGAATACGCATTCTGGTAAGTTTTCCTTACCAGTGGAGAGAGAGAAAGGGAGACAGGACTGAATAGGAGCGATTGGGCATGAAGTAGTAACTATGAGGTCCTGGAGGCAGGAGAACAAGAGAGGGAATGAAGGAGAAAAGAGAAGAGAACCCAGTAGAAAGGCAAGGGGGAGGAGGGGGGAAGGAAAGGCTATGTAGTGGTTATTTAAGAGATGCCAGGGAAAACTGGGATGTGTGTGTGCTTGAGAAAAAGAAAGACGTCTTGAAATACAGAAATTGAGCCAGGAACTATGAAGCTTTACTGGGAATAATCTTGGGGAAATTGTTGCATGTCTAAGATCTGAACTGGTTTTTTGTCGGGTTTGGATTTTTTTATATCATTGCCACAGCGCATTTTTTTCACGCAACAAAATATAAATTAATCTCGTAATTACAAATGTGTTGTGGTTAGTTTACTTCGTGGGCCAAAATGATATATCACACTGCACTTATTTCTTATGGCTGCTGAAAATCCTAGAGAACTGAAGAATCAGAGGAGATCTGAAGGAGCCTCCTCCCTCACCTATGTGCCGTGACAGTGCAGGAACCACAGTTAAGTGCACCATCATCAATATTCCTTCCACAGAAAATACTCACTTTCTAATCATGTTGGTAAGAGTGGCTGTGGGAGAGAAGAAAGATGCTCTGCTAGAGCACGTAACGGCCCGGAATAAAGAGCACAAACCTGACGTCTCGCACAGCGGAATCGAGCCCTGCGGGTGTACTATTTTGTGGCGGGCAGCGTGTGTGTCGGTGTGTCTGCGAAGAACGCCTGTGGGGGAACGCGTTCTGATACAACCTCTGCTTCAAAACCAGCACCGCTCTGAAACAAGACCCCGAGGAAAACCTCCGGAGGCCCCTGCCATCTGCCTGGGGACCGGACTGACCCTTCGGCTCTCCCTCGGCATTCACCCGTCTCTTAAGCTAGATTTCAAATCACAAAGACGAGGGGAAGAAAGGTATTAGCTGTGTACACTGCCACTTTTGCCTAGTCGAGGAGGTATTTTCAGCAGTGTCCTCGCAAGAACAGTTCTCCCAGCCGTGGGTCTGCCCTGTGTGCGTACTGAAGATGCCAGTTTAAAGCCAGACCAGGCAATCTATTAGGACCAGTCCCTGCCCTGTGCAAATGTGTTCTGGGAAATGCTCATGGATGTATGAGATGCTTACATATAACAGGACCATTTGCTTTTACATGAGTTTGTTTTATATACTCTTCTGAGGAAAGCCATTTATCTGTCTAAATAGTTCCTACAGTAACTTGAACACTCTCATGTAGGCATTTTGTATGGTAAATAAGCTAGATTGTTTTAAAAATTATTAAAAAGAGAGTAAAATGGTCAGCTCTTTTAAGGCATCTTAGTAGCAGGCTGGAGAACAAGCCTTCTGGGCGAGCTGCTCACCAGCAGCGATCTCTTCCTAGGAAATTCCACAGTGCAGTGAAGCCACACGCATTCAGTCCTCGGCCCATCAACGTTCTGGAAGGGAAATCAGCCTTTAGTTGAATTTCTTCTTCCTAGGTCTCTTAGATGGCTTTAGATGCTGTGCCTGTGGTGGGGGGGAACCTGGGGGCAGGTGCCTCTTGGGAAAGCCGGGTAGCTGGATAAAGCGGAGTGACCAGCCACTTTCCAAAACAGCGCAGCAATCCCTCTAGAGATGTTTTACAGTTAATGAACATCTCTGGGAGCAGTGGTCTCGTGCCTAAAATGTAAAGGTTAGTATTTCTTAACCGCTCATTAGAAAAGTTTCTATCAAGGGAGAAATGCAGGGTGCTTGTTCTCAGAAAATTCAGAACAAAGAATCATCTTGGATATGTTTGTGTTCCAAGCCACTCGCTGCGGTCCTGTGCCCAAGCAAAATAAGTCCAAGTAAAATATAATTGTCAGAATCTGGTTATACTCGGGATGTTTTTGGGGTTCCTAATCGCTGTGGATCCTATTTCACAAAGCGCTGAAACATGTGCTTGTGTCCAACAGGCTTCCGTGTAATTTAAGCACAAGCTGTAATATAGGCTGGGCCTCAAGCGCTTGCTGAATAAGCGCAGGGGTGCACACGTGCTTAAAGACAAGCTGGTGCTCGAGTGGTGCACTGAGTCACGGCCTCCTCCTAAAACCTGGCTTTCTGTCACTAAAGAAGATGCTGCCGAAGTTCTGGTTGCCTCCCGGCACGCCAGTCCGGGGATGAGGTGCCAGGCAGACCACTGCGAGAGGGCTTGTGCTGAAGGAAGCAGTTCTGTATAAAGACGTTTCTGGAGTGGCAGGAATGACAGCACCCATGATCACTAAACTCACTGAAAAAATGGCCTTTTTTTTTCTGAAGAGATAGGGGGAAATGTCTACTCTGTATCACCCAGCGATTGAAAACAGCAACGTGCAACTTGCACCCTTTGCGGATAAAAGAATTTTCTGAACAGTATCTAGAGCCCAGTGAATAACTGCCTTCATTAAATTAAAGAAGATTAAGAGCAGTAGGTGTATCTATATAAAACATGTCCCAGATTCTAATAACATCCTTTGTATTGTATGCGTGTAACTGATTCCTGTTTTCTTGCTTTTCTCTCCACTGAGCATTTTTTACTGTGAGTGCTTTTACCTCCGTTTCCCCCTTTTTGCGACAGCCACTATGGGGCCGATGTGTACGTTGCAGCGTCTTGCCTTGCTGCTGTAAGTCCAGCCAGGCAGAACCAGGAAGGTGTGTGCCTCGGGAATTCTGCAAGCCTGCATGCAGACATCGGCGATGCGCTAAGGTAAGGATGGCAAAGCCAAGATGGCTTACGCTCCTAGGGCACTTTGAGAGAAAATTAAATGCTTGCCAAGCCTAATTGAAACATATTTGGGGATTTATGGTAAAAAAGTTTTATATGTACAGTGTCTGAGATGGCAAATACAGATTAAAAACAGAACTACAAAGCAAATGACTAGAATAAAACTGACTTCGGCTGGCAACATGTGATACAATTTGTGGGTTTGCTTGTTCTGAAAAGTGTGCCTCTGATTTTCCCTGGTTGGGTCTTTACATTCTTGCTAAAGATCTCATCAAAGGTAAATGATTACAGACGTTGTCCTGCTTCGTACACAGTGTTTTATTTTATATTCGGCTATCACTGATGTGCAAGGGACAAGCTATTTGCCTGCTCAGGATCCCACGGAATAATCATGTGTTGGACACTGGGCAAATAAACTGGGCTGGCTGGAAGCCCGCTCAGCTGCTGGTGGTGGCCAGGAGCCGCTCTATGGCAATGGCTGTAGGCAACAGCAGAGGAAGGCACAGGAAGGCCCGACGTGCAGCCATATCTCTGCATCCGTTCCTTCTCTGCCTTGTCCTCCCCGCGCCCTCACAGCAATCTTTGTACCGGCCGTGAAGAGGAAGAGGGTTCAGCGGAGCTGACACTCATGTCATCCAGTGGTCCTAACCACCCAGATTCCGTCTGTGACGGGTTGACCCTGGCTGGACGCCAGGTACCCCCCAAAGCCGCTCTCTCACTCCCCCTCCTTAATTAAACAGGAGAGGGAGAATATAACGAAAGACTTGTG